>OX388349.1:5300711-5737939 GCA_947579665.1 Sympetrum striolatum
GTCGTTTCTGGGCCAACCAGCCCCATCGCCATGTTTACAATAAATTCTATTAGTGACAAAACCCACTGACGCTATTTCGAATGTATGCCATACAGAAATAATCCTTAAACTATGACCTTTAATTATACTACTCACCTGTTGCGCCTAAAGTAAGCAAAAGTTAAATAAAACACATTTAACCGACGAGTAGAATTTTACTGAAGCACGCACAAAAACAATTAATCACTACAACTTGTTCAAAACTGCTCCGCCGGCAATATAGGTCCTGTAGATGGAGGGGGACAGTACTAACAACCTACTGATTGATTCCTAGCACGATCTAGCGTTAATTGTATTAAATAACTCGACTGGGCCAACCAGCCCCTATGGCCAACCAGCCCCGGTCTCACCTATGTTTTTTCATTATTTTTTCTTTTTTATTTAATTCATCAGAATATGGTGGTAAATTGTGATGAATTTTCTGATCGTTTTAAAATATGTTCACAGTTGTTTGAATGCTTTCTACTCCCTTTGTCCTGCATATACTATTGAAGGAAAGATATAATTACGAAATCCATGTTGCATTTTCATATATTACTATAATTTTTCCAGGTTTCAGTGTGTTAATACGTAATTTAATTAGTATTTCTGCAAAAATCATGGCTGATATGGTCAATAATCAGTTAAAGGATTTTGGCATCGGTATCGACCGTTCCTTCTTCAAGAAAGAAAACCAATGTCACGCTTATTTTCAAATATGGTTTGGATGATAGTTCTGACCATTCGCAGTACAAACAAGTCCAAACAAGAAATTATGAAGAAAGAAGAAAGTAACGCCAAGAAATCTAAAATTTTAAGCCAGTGAATGTAGGTAATCACCACATTAAGTTCTGTTTGTTGCTTAGAATGATAAACGGAAAGGTAACATTTTCTCAAATCAAAGGTAATATTTCTTGGATATATGTAGCCAAATTTGACCAAGAATCTTTTGTTGTATTCCTTCTTTTAGGTATGTAATAATTGGCGAAAATTTCGGAGATGAACTATCTATCGACAATTAGTAATCGAGACGTTGAGGAAGAAAATTTGTCCTATGGCATTTCTACCTTGCATTGCTACATAAGATTTTTTGAGTTTATTACATACATCTTAGGCCCGTTTCACATGGACGCGGATGGTCCGCGCTACGCGCGGATAAGGTTACATTGACGTTAATGGAAGCTTACACATGAGTGCGGACAGTCCGCGCGCGGAAGAGCCATCCGCGTGGCCCCTACGCACCGCGGATGGTCCGCGCGCGTACGGGCCACAGAGGCAGGTTTGTGCTTGGACATGAACGCGGACGGCTGACGCGGATCAAGCAGATTTGTCAGTAGAATCAGAGCAAGCTTGGAGAGAACAGTGTGAATGTGTCTTTCGCCATGGATATTGACACTGAGCTGTGAATTAAAGAAGTAGAAAGAACTTATGGGGTGTCTCGAACGACAAATATGAAGACCTTCGCCTCCAGGATATGAAACTAAATAAAAGGGCATTTTTCTTCCGTTTTTCCATAACCTAGTACACAGCAATTGCTTGAATTGCACTTGGAAGCATGGCATTCTTCCACCTTGGCAAGCTGCACACAACTGACATTGTGCCGCGGACGAAAACCGTCCGCGTCCACGTGAAAAGCGGCGACCGCTCTCCTCGACCCGCGCGCGTAGAGCGGAGCGCGGACAGTCCGCGTCCATGTGAAACGGGCCTTACCGACTTATCTTTAAGTAATGGCAGGTGAGAGTACAATATTGATGAGTATGATTTTATGTCATAAGACGTACCCATTGAACTTATCTTAATATTCCTACATAGGCTCGTGGTAATCATAAATTACTGCTTTTGGAGATATTCAGAAAGAGTTTAGAAAAAAGATGGGACTGATTGTAGATGTACCTAAACCAGGATATGGCTCCACAAATGATGGAAATACATCAAGGCGTTTCTTTGAAAGTCCGTGTCTAGCAGCTGAAATAACAGGTGCGAATTGAAGTTATTTTTATTAATGCGTAATCTTTTATTAAATATAAAAATCAGAAAACTGAAATAGATAAGGATGAAATCTTCACTTTCAAAGATAAGAGTTCTGTATAAGGTTTGTTTTATATTATTAAGTTTTTTGTAAACTACCGTTTCCCAATACCAATTTAATTAATTATTTCTTAAAAGGAATTGACGAAGATCTAATAAAAAGATTCACCAATATCTTGAAGGCAATTTCAAGTGGTTTTCCACTAAATGAAACAGCATTCAAATACTATTGCTGCGCTACAGCAGAGATGTATGTCCGATTATATCCGTGGTACTACATGCCAACAACAGTACATAAAGTACTTATACACGGGGCTAAAATAGCAAAAATGGCAATCCTTCCGTTGGGGCAACTGACAGAAGAGGTAATGGAGGCCCGAAATAAAGACGCAAGGAAATACCGGGAGAGATACACAACGAAACACTCCAGAGTGGCCACGAACGAGGATTTGTTCCAAAGATTACTTCTAACTTCTGATCCGCTAATTTCAATATCGGCAGCAGTTAGAGCAACAAAAGGATCGAGGATTCTGAGCAAAGAGATTCAGGAACTCCTAGTCATGAACGATGAGGAGGAATTGAGGCTTATGGGAATGAAGATTCTTCAGACGAGGAATGGTAGTAGTAGTGTTAAAAGTGCTTCGACAGCTTAGGTCATTTCGCACATTGGCTCCCACCGGGATTCGAACCCGGGATCGCTTTCACCAAAGGCAAACGCGCTGCCCACATGACTATCTGGGAGCCCAACAAGGAAAGTATTTCATAGAGAAGGTAATGTATAAAAACACCGTATACTTCATTAAAACTCACTTAAAACTTTGACTGCATGATTTAATAGAAATTTAGCATTATCGTACGAAAATAAACTACTACATGATATTAATATCGCTAACGTGGTCCAATACTTTAAAGCACAGCCCATTTCATTTTTTTCAATTATCACCCTACAAGAAATGGTGACTTTCTAATAACTGTTGATATCTAAGATATGTACGAAGTATAATAATGGTTAAAATCTACAAAAGAACGAATCAGAATCGTATTGGCTCGATGTTCCTCTCAAAACACGACAGCGTAGCGGAGGACGGTGCTACGCCGAGCGGATTCGGCCCTTGTAGCGTTGTCGAAAAGTCGATTTATAAATTATTGGGGCAAATTGGGGCTAGATTTTATTACAGATTCCCATTGAGGAAGGTTCATAGCTTATTGTGGTGTAAGTAATCCCGTGTCACACGGTGTCTCAATCTACTATTTTCCTCGCTTTATGTAAAAATGTGTTCCAAAATAAGGGTCCGCCATTTTGTAATGTAAAGTATATAAATATTCGACAGAGCTCATTGAAACCAAGTCTTATGAAGGACAAAACACATATTTATAATATGGAATCATATTTTACCCGATGATTTTCCTAGTTTGGGTTCACAATCGACTTGAAGTTGAAGAATTTCGCGAAAAATCGGAAACTGGAAATTTTCGCGAAAATTGGTCAACTTTGACCCCCTGTAGAATTGTAACACGTGAGAATCAACAAAAATGATTTCGCAGTTATATGTATAATTTATTTGAGAATGACCATGCGAAGTTTCAAAGTCCTCACTCAAAAAAGCACTCTTATTTTTGGCCAGCTTTTTTCGATTCTAGCCCACTGTGCGACGTCTTAATACAATGCATAAAAGCATATTATTACTTCTAAAATATGTTTCAAAGCTGTTTCACTTATTATCAAATCACATAAATAAGAACTATTCTCATACATAACCCCATCTAATTTTACCTCAGAAGCTTTCTTTTATGTTAAGCAGTTATTTTACATCACAGTCGTACATTAACATACATAATTGTTTGCAGTTTTAATTTGAAAGCTTTGCAACATAAAAAGTGAACATGTTATTTCAAATTAGAAATATTTATTACGTAGAAATTATAGAAACTAAATTCCCTTCGTGGAGGACAGATGTACGCTATCATTTCTGTAATTAAATAAGTTAAACGCTTCATAATCCTCGACGGAATGGATTTAAAGAATCTTTCCAAAATTGAGTTCATGATTTTATAAGTTAAATTTTACGTTTATTAAACACTATTTACGGCTAAAATGAGACGTAGATTACTAATTCGAAGGCCTTTTCCTAAAATAAACAAAAAATCTAATGCATGAATCTTTTGCGAAGCAATTGAGCTATTTTATCTTGGTACAATATTAATTTAACTGTATTTTGTTTTATTGTTTTACCTAAATGCGATATATCACTAATAACTTCAAGGAAGTTCTTTTAAGAGTTTCCCTAACTAATTTGGTGCGTTTTTCTCTATTTTTTGTTTTTTTTTTATACAATTTTCTCCATAAGGTACTTACAACAGCGAGGAATTTTGTGTACGAAAGTAAAGAGTAGAGAATTCTGCCTCCAGGTGACGTCGTATCTGAATCAATATATAAGTCAGAGCCCTCTTCATGGATTCGGAATGCCACTGCAATTGAAATCGTAATTCTCAATAATTTTGATTAGCAATCGTTTTATTAGAGTGTCTTCTTAGGGTCAATGCGTTCTTACATTCAATATTCTCAAATGTGGGTATTTCTATGAAAATGTTAGTTTCCGCCAGTCAAGTGAATCTCGAATAACAGGAGTAAACAAGAAGTTGCCTCAAAGACGAATCCTGGAACAATATAGCCGAATGAATGACCGATATTTAATAATGAATCGGGATATCGTCTTTTGAGTGATTTCATCAGACACCCTTTCTAAATCCTGATCTCTTGATGAACTCCAGTTAAAAGTGTTCTATCGATCAGTTAATTATGGTTAAATTCAAATTTATAAATTAATTAATCACTTTCTCTTATAAGAGTACAAATAAGAGAGAGAGAATAATAAAATTCACAGTCTCTGGCGATGTCATGATGAAGAAATCGTCCTCCTTCAGGAGAAAACATAAAATTGAAAATAGCAACAAATCCTGAAGTGCTTAAATGCGGTTAATTTTAGATTCCAATTGAGTAGTGCAAATTGAATGGTGAAATTGTCCTTAAAAACTTCAATGGAATTCCTGTCTATGAAAAGACAAATTTCGATCGTGAAATTAAATTGCGATTCGGCGCATTATAAAGGAAAAAAGAGAATTTCCCATGAGTTATTCTTCTAAGCAACTTTTTCATTTCTCTTCCGCGCCACAAGAGGCAGTTGTAGATGTTGGCGTCAAAAGACGTGTCATTCCGAGGCGTGTTTGCCGACGTGAGGGGAATTGATTGGTTCATAGAAAGCAGCGCGTAAGTCGGTTTGGACGCAACTCGGACTTTCCCTTTACTTTCCAACACCTGTTGGAATTGTTTTCGATATGAAGACGTATTCGAGACCCAAAACCAACTTCGAATGGACCATCAAAAACGTTGCGATAAAATGGCAACTGCGAATTGCGTTGGGGAACGAGCGATTTTAGATATTTACGCAATGTTTTGACGTTCAAGAAAATATATACACACAGGCAGACTATGTTTCGAAAACATTGAAGTAGTTGTTGTTATCTTGTTTCTTATTGTATTATTTCGTGATAAATGCAGCCATGTATGCGAAAATTGCATAAATATTAAATAAACGAAGTAATTTCTCCGTTAATTTTTACCATTATATTTTTAGGTTGGTGACACTATAAATGTATATCTAAACTGTTAATCAGTTCATTAATTCACTATATTCAATTTATGCTCGTAGACCGAATCCGAAAAGCAACAAAATAGGGAGTTCCCCGAATACATACGTGGATTTCGGTGCGAACCAAACGCTCATTCTTGAAAGCGTTTTAAACATCAAACGCACTCATCTTTAAAGTAATTAAAAAGAAATCTATCATACAATTTCATTCCGTTTAGTTTTAGGCAAAATACAGTTCGCTTCCAAGTGCTACGTCAATGGGTTCTTATGGCGAAAAGCGCGATTGAGTTACGAAGAGCAGGAGGGCCTTCGAAGGGCTCCTTATTCAACAGTGCAGAACTTATACTTCTCATAGAAACTATAAAAAACATTTCGATAATATTTCCCTTTGTTATGTTTATAGCCTCTCCCAACTTCGTATCACATTTATGAAAAGAGAAATAACATTAAAACGTAATAATTGTGGTGTAAGCAAACACATGTGAATTACAGATGAGAGTCACCTTAACAAAATGTCCGTTTGGGCTCTTTCGAGTTAAATCACTAAAGAACAGCAATTATATGTCACCGAAGAAAGTTGAAATTTTGTGTAATGAGGCAGGCTAGTTATTGCCAGTATTTATGCGATGGGTGAATCGTCGTTAAAATTAACAGTTGAGAGAGAACGGAATAACATTGAGCATTTTGCCAGTTACTGCAAATTCACCGCTCCCTGGGGGTCCATTGAATGCATATGGTCTCAAAGTATTCGGTGGACGCTGTGACTGCTGACATAAAATGGCGTCCGCCTGATGAATTAATAGTCCAGTCAGCGCAGCGGAGGGAATTTCTAACGGTAACAAAACAAAAGAAGACAATATTTATTCAAAGTTGAGATTCAAAACGTAAAGAGAATTTCTCAGTACAACATTTTGAAAATGGCGGGTCTTCAATTCCTAAGTAATTTGAAAACATATCCGTTGATTTTAAACGAAATTGTTTTAATAATAAGAAGTGACAAAGTATTTACAAAGTATACTCGGGCTACAATGACAGCTGAATTAAATTCTTTTTTTCTTAACGTTGGATTTCTCAATTCCAATAGATCGGGATATTCGTCACAAAACTCAAATCTCTCTGGAACAGAAGACAAATTTCAGAAGTACAAACTTGATTTCTTTCGAATATGCTTAATTATAAGATACGCAGAGGTATTATTCTTTAATTAGTCGATATGAATTTGCTCGAGTATGATTGCGTCCCGCTAATGCTATCCAGACAACGAATGTTTTATTCAATTATTCATGTCTGCATTAGAAGCGATGTTCCTTAAGAATTAGAATTTCGTGAACTAATAAAAACCGCTGTCAGAATTGTGATTTCGCTCTCGTTTACACGCTGATAAAAGGCGCAGATAACGCTATCGAATTAGAGTTGAACGAACTTCACATCAAAGTGTCGCAACACATCCTCTGGAACTGAGAGACGCACTCCTCTTTCAGATGAGTTTTTAGGGGGTCTAGCATTGGGTCATATTGCACTTCAATGACTCCGGTAAAAGACATTTAAAATCGAAAATTGCCTTCAGAAAGATATGAAAAGTCCACAAGACCCAGAGTCTTTAGACATTCATTCACTTTTGACATTGTTTCATCCATTGTTGTTCCAATTATAGCTCATATTCAACAATCCGTCCCTTTTACGCAACGCTATGCTGATTCTAACAATACACGGTGTACGACAATGGATAATTGACTATTGTGACGTAATGACGCATCAATCGAATTAGTCTCGAGTAAAATGCTCTTCACTGTATTTTTAGTTATGATTATTTCGAAGATTTGAGACTTGTAAGTCCATCAAAAAAGTCATTGCTATTAGTATAGAGACGGATCAGTTTTAATTACCATCCTATAGTGTTTTTAGCATTGAAACCTGGGTCGGGCACTTTGTTCATCGATATATATATTTATTATTAACTAATAGTTAAACATCTCTATGTTAGTTTGGAATATCCATCAACTGCGACTGAGCACGTGACGAAATAAACTCTCAAATAATCCCGCAGTCAATTTGCACTCCTGCGCTAAACGTCCTTATAACAATACTTCCAATGACGATCCTCCAAATTCTCTTTGTCGTTGAGTCAAACAACATAATCATTAAATGCGCTGAAATGGGTTAGCCCCATAATAATTTATCTTCTCAGTAGAATATTATTTGCAAAGGATGTTCAATTGTCTATCCCATCAAAGAAATGATTACAATTGCAACAATGGAAGTGAGGTAAAGGATGGATACCTCTAAACTCGACTTGGTGGTCATACCAAAGAAGTGAAATCAATTTCCACAGAATATTTCGTTTCGTAAAAAAGGAATAATCTGTGGAAAGTGTTTTAATTCTTTATTTTACAGAAGGCATTGCTACAAGCATCGACACTAATTAAGTACTGTAACAAGGATTGTAATGAACTTTAGCTTTAGACAGTAGAAGAATATTTTTCATTTAAATATGAAAATGGCTGTTTATTAAGGAATTATCTTAGTTAATAAATCTAGAATAGACAAAAAACCCCACAGTTTTAGAGAGCGAGAGGAATTTCAATTAATTAGAAACGCGTATTTTTGGTATTCAATGCAATGATGAGTGCAGGATCATTCGGGATTACGATGATCATGGAAATCATTTTTGATGCATATTTCAAGTATAATCATAATTCTTGCGTTGTATTGAAATTCTTTTTTTTTCATTTAGCAGATGCGTCTTCGTCTTCAATTGCCACACAGACATGTGCGAAAAAAGTTTTCAATTCGGAGCCATCTATCGGATGTTGTCTGCCCTTTCTTACTCAAATCACGTCATAAATCTGACTGTGTGATCATCGCCTCTGCTTTGCCGATTTATGGTTTTAGCACCTTTTCGTCATTGGAAGATAGAATATATGAAACAAAGTACCTCGAACTAAATGAGATCGGCTGTTAAAATATGAGATCGACATTATCTGTTGCAATAAATTAACTAAAGTTGGGTAAATAACAACAAATCGAGACATTATCGGGATCGCTAATTCCTCTTCTTCGAGACATTTATGTAAAAAAACATTCTCTCTGATTATTACGTCACTTAAAGAATACGAAACATTAGCCCAAATATCGACATAAATATCATTTTCATATTTTCTCAACTTATTCATTCATGAGGGTTCTTTCGGTTGGTTCGTGCACAATCCATATCAATCGCCATCTTCTTCATTTCCCTATATTTAATCCCACCCCTTCCAACATCTTCTGTCTTCACCTCTGCTTTTTCCCCCTCAATTCCAACCTTTACCAATCCCCTCAATATTTGGCCCACCCATTTCTTCTGACGATCACGTGAATTAAAGCCCTCTCCTCCCCAACCATCTCTAACACCTCCGTGTTTGTTTTCAACCCAACTAACTTCACGTGCCTCCAAACGTCCTCCTTTCTGAAAGTCCACGTTTCGCACCCAAAGAGCACTCCAGACAAAGGATTTCACCAATCTTTTCTCCGTGAAGAATTTCCTCTCTCGCCTTTTAGCAATAATAACATATTTTCCATCTCAATGCAAATCCCCAAGAGATGCTTTTCATGGCAAAATCATCAATGAAATGTGCCGACCATTTATTATTAAAATGTAAAGATTACAAATAAAAAGATATTTATTACCTTCAGTATATTCTAGGAATCATTGTCTCAATCCCGTTGGGCGCAGCCGAGTTCGCTTCTTGACCTGCGAAAGAAGGAAGAGTCAAATACATTTATCCTTTTTTGAGGCTTCGAATGAATTGCGCGTTTATTTTAGTTAAGAGAAAAGGACTGCCAAGTGTTTATTCGGGTGCCTAGATACTTGGAGATGATGTCTTTAAACTGGGAAGTCAGGGAAGGGGTATAGAAAATGGTATCACGACTAAAGGTCGACAGCAATTATGCCGATAGCCAATAGGGCGCCGCGCCGACAGCAAATATGCCGCCGTACGAAAAGGTCGACAATAAATGGGTCGCCGTGGAAAAAGGTCGAAATTAAATTAAAAATATGGCTAAGCATTTTGGAATCTGTAATTTCACAGTTTCTTTCGGGTGAGACTTCAATCATAAGTACATTGACTAGTACAGTGGGTTGGGTCGACCATTTTGTATGGCGACCAATTTGATTTCGACCCTTTGGCTTTCGGCACGGCGACCTCTTGGCGTCGACCTAATTGCTGTCGACCTAATTGCTGTCGACCTAATTGCTGTCGACCTATAGTCGTGGAGCCATAGAAAAGCAGGCGGTTAACACAACACAGGTGGAAGGAACGAAGGGGAAAGTCCAAAAGCAAATTTTAAGTCATCTTTAGCGCTTTGCGACGGTCGAAGGTTTGCCAGTCGACGATAACTCAAACTGATATTAAAGTAGTCTATCGGTGCCCTCGATGGCCTCCATTCTAGTCCTCCGTTATGTAATTCTAAGCCGCGAGTTCTTAAAACTGCTTCAAAAAATCAAAACACAGTTCTTGTAACAATTAGTGAATTCTATATTTCACGTGTAATTGTGAGAAGAGATATCAATTTTCCATTTGAGATGAATAAATGTCATTCGTAGCACATGTTTCGTTGACAAATGTTTGCTGTGACCTGTTGATTATTAGTTGCAGTAGTTTTAATAAATATTAACAATCGATTAGTTTAGTAACAAAAATTATAAATATGCGAGTGGAAATCACGACAATTGGCAGCCAGTAAACAGAAGAAAAACGAATTGTTGGAATAACTCTTAATGTACTTCCCCAATTATTCATTTTCTCGCGCAACCCCGCGGACGACCTCTTTTCGGCCCATTACGTAATCGTCATTCTCAGATGTCGCTCCAATCGCCTCCTTTAAAATGTCACCAAATCGAGATAAAACCGTACATATATTCAGGAAATGTTCCACAGCAGAATACACAGGAATCGATCATAGTTTAAAACGTCCAAAATTGATTCATGTAATTTTATACTGAAGTTATTCTTCTTTGAATATGTCTAAAGATTGAGGAGGAAAAGTGGCCAAGAAAATAAGATTCCGCTCGTGACTTCGATTTTGGTTTGGCATTTGAAATATCTTTCGATGAATCCGATGTGAGAACCCAATTCATAGTTCGTATTGTCTCCGGGGATTCGCTGAAACCGATTTTCATCGTCAACATAAAAGGGAATTTAAAATTATTTTGGTTTTCATGAGAGTGCGGAGAGAAGGAAAGCTCCTCGAAAAGAACGATACCTCACATCTGACGGGTGCTCTTGAATGCGCTTTCATAGACAAGTACTCAATTGCACCTCCATCTTTGTTGTGTACTGCGCTTTCCGCGTAAAATACTTTTAACCGTATTTTGCGCGTTAAGTATTAGTATCGGTGGAATTATTATTATTATTTATTATAAGCGTTACAAGTGGACAGCCGTCAAGTGGCAACGTCAAAAATATCTATTGTATATAGACGTTTCTCCGGATACACCTATATATATATATATAGGGGATCAAAATTCTAACCATGTTCCACAAGTGCCACCGACTTGAAATTTTTATGACGTTATGGCCATGACGTGTAACCTCCAGGAAAAAAGCGACTTTGAACCTCGGTATCATGGTTTCGATTCCAGAAGGCCCCAAAGTCGCGATTTTCCCCATAAGATTACATGGCGGGGATTTTCCAAAATTTATTTGAGGCACTTCCCGGAAAAGGAGAGAATTGAAACTCGAGGGATCACTAGATGCCGCGCATATCAATAGGAAACCATAAAGACTTCTACGAATATTATCCTTGGTTCGATGCTAGGTCGGGGCAAAAATCGGCCGTTTAAAATGCATTGCGGCGATTTTTAAGATTTTTTTTGAACCCTTTTCCGATGGCATAGAAACTTGAAATTCGGCATGGCGTTAGATATCATAATTATATTTCATAATCAAATTTTACATATTCCCTTATGGTCCTTGATTCGATCCCAGAGGGCCATTTACATTCCTCAATGCATTGCTTATGGAGATTACGGAAACACATTTTAGGTGCTTCCCGATATTATATCTACTTGAAACTTTGCATAAAATAAGATCAAGTCATTACTAATCAAACTGTGAAGTCACAGCTACCTATGTTTCCTGGTTTCGCCACCAGGCGTCTCTACAATCAGAAGTTGATCCTATTTTTAGGAATTATTTTGAAACCTTTGTCAATAATCTAGAAACTTCAAATTCGGCATATAGATAAAGATCATAAATAACTTTCAGAAACATTTTTTAGATTTCCAAAATCGTCCTTGGTTCGAATCCAGAGAGCCATTTAAATTCGAGAAAATTAGAACGTCTTTTGAGGCAGTTGTAGCCCATATTTCTGATTGAATTTTCACACAGTGTTAGAGATGGTGATGTTCTATTGTGCTGCATAGTAATTTCACAGTAAAGGCCAGGGTTCGATACCAGACGATGGAATTTCAGCGAATTTTAAGAAAAATTTCAATCCATTTTTTCTTTTGATGGCCGTCCCGATATGATGCCGACATAAAAATAGTGTTGTCGATCTGCTTGCAGTATGCAAGCAACATTTTACTCGTATATATATATATATATATATATATATATACGAGTAAAATGTAGCTTGCATACTGCAAGCAGATCGGCAATACTAATTTCATAACGGCATCATATCGGGACGGTCTTTAAAAGAAAAAAAAAGGATTTAATTTTTTCTTAAAATTCGCTGAAATTTCATCGTCTGGGATCGAACCCTGGTCTTACTGGTAAACCTACTATGAAACACAATAGAAGATCACCATCTCTAACTATGTGTGAAAATTCAAGCAGAAATATTGGCTATAACTGCCTCAAAAAACGTTCTAATTTTCACGAATCTTAATGCCTCTCGGGACTCGAACCAAGGACGATCGTGGAAGTCTAAAATATGTTTCTGATAGATATTTATGATCTCTATCTATATGCCGAATTTCAAGTTTCTATTTTAGTGGGAAAGGTTTCAAAATAATTCCTAAAAATCGGATCAAATTCTGATTTCAGAGACACCTGGTGTCGAACCCAGGACGTATTGCAAGCTGTGAATGCAGAATTTGATTTGTAAAGACTTACTCTTGTATCATGCAAAGTTTGAAGTTGATAGCATGTCGGAAAGTACCTAAATTTTGTTTCCGTTGTCTCCGTAAGAAATGCATTGAGAAGTGCAAATGGCCCTCTGGGATCCAACCAAGGACCATCAGCGAACATGTAAAATTTGATTATGAAGTATATTCATGATATCTATCCACGTGCCGAGTTTCGAATATCCATGTTATCGGGAAAGGATCCAAAAAAAATCTTCAAAATCGCCGTAATGCATTTTAAACGGCCGATTTTTTCCCCGACCTAGCATCGAACCATGGACTATATTCTAAGATGTTTTTCTGATTTTCGTTGGATACGCACGGCTTCTAGCGATCCCTCGAGTTTCAACTCTTTCTCTCCCCGGGAAGTACCTCAAAAAAATTTTCGAAAATCTCCGCCATGTATTCTTATGGAGAAAATCGCGACTTTGGGGCCCTCTGGAACCGAACCCATGACCCTGAGGATCAAAATCGCAATTTTTCTGGCGGTTACACGTTATGGCCAATACGTCGTAAAAATTTCAAGTCAATCACGCTTGTGGTTTAGGCTGTGAATTAGTATCCTATCTATCTATCTATCTATCTATCTATCTATCTATCTATATAGGTATATCCATGAATGAATCCGGAGAAGCATCTATATATATATACGAGTAAAATGTAGCTTGCATACTGCAAGCAGATCGGCAATACTTATTTCATATCGGCATCATATCGGGACGGTCCTCAAAAGAAAAAAAAAGGATGGAAATATTTCTTAAAATTCGCTGAACTTTCATCGTCTGGCATCGAACCCGGGTCTTTCCGGTGATACCTACTATGCAGCACAATAGAAGATCACCATCTCTAACTATGTGTTAAAAATCAAGCAGAAATATGGGCTACAACTGCCTCAAAAGACGTTCTAATTTTCACGAAAGTAAATGGCTCTCTGGATTCGAACCAAGGACGATCATGGAAATCTAAAACATGTTTCTGAAAGTTATTTATGATATCAATCTATATGCCAAATTTCATGTTTCTATATTATTGGGAAAGGTTTCTAAATAATTCCTAAAAATCGGATCAACTTCTGATTGCAGAGACACCTGGTGTCGAACCCAGGAAATAAAGTAAGCTTTGAATGCACAGTTTGATTTATAAAGACATGCTCTACTATGATGCAAAGTTTAAAATCGAAAGCATGCCGGGAAGTACCTAAATTTTGTTTCCGTTATCTCCGTAAGAAATGCATTGAGAAGTGCAAATGGCCCTCTGGAATCGAACCAAGGACCATCAGCGAACATGTAAAATTTGATTATGAAGTATATTCACGATATCTATCGACGTGCCGAGTGTCAAGTATCCATGTTATCGGGAAAGGATCCAAAAAAAATCTTCAAAATCGCCGCAATGCATTTTAAACGGCCGATTTTTGCCCCGACCTAGCATCGAACCATGGACCATATTCGGCGATGTCTTTTTGATTTTCGTTGGATATGCACGGCTTCTAGCGATACCTCGAATTTCAACTCTCTCCTTTTCTGGGAAGTGCCTCAAAAAAATTTACGAAAAACCCCGCCATGTATTCTTATGGGGAAAATCGCGACTTTGGGGCCCTCTGGAATCGAAGCCATGACACTGAGGTTCAAAATCGCAATTTTTCTGGTGGTTATACGTTATGGCCAATACGTCGTAAAAATTTCAAGTCAATGACGCTTGTGGTCTAGGCTGTGAATTAGTATCCTATCTATCTATCTATCTATATGAATATATGAATGAATCCGGAGAAGCATCTATATATAATAGATATATATACGAGTAAAATGTAGCTTGCATACTGCAAGCAGATCGGCAATACTAATTTCATATCGGCATCATATCGGGACGGTCCACAAAAGAAAAAAAAAAGATTTAATTTTTTCTTAAAATTCGCTGAAATTTCAACGTCTGGCATCGAACCCGGATCTTACTGGTAAACCTACTATGAAACACAATAGAAGATCACCATCTCTAACTATGTGTGAAAATTCAAGCAGAAATATTGGCTATAACTGCCGAAAAAAACGTTCTAATTTTCACGAATGTTAATGCCTCTCGGGACTCGAACCAAGGACGATCGTGGATGTCTAAAACATGTTTCTGAAAGATATTTATGATCTCTATTTATATGCCGAATTTCAAGTTTCTATTTTAGTGGAAAAGGTTTCAAAATAATTCCTAAAAATCGGATCAAATTCTGATTTCAGAGACACCTGGTGTCGAACCCAGGACGTATTGCTAGCCGTGAATGCACAGTTTGATTTGTAAAGACTTGCTCTTATATCATGCAAAGTTTGAAGTTGATAGCATGTCGGAAAGTACTTAAATTTTGTTTCCGTTATCTCCGTAAGAAATGCATTGAGAAGTGCAAATGGCCCTCTGGGATCGAACCAAGGACCATCAGCGAACATGTAAAATTTGATTATAAGGTATATTCATGATATCTATCCACGTGCCGAGTTTCGAATATCCATGTTATCGGGAAAGGATCCAAAAAAAATCTTCAAAATCGCCGTAATGCATTTTAAACGGCCGATTTTTGCCCCGATCTAGCATCGAACCATGGACTATATTTTAAGATGTTTTTCTGATTTTCGTTGGATACGCACGGCTTCTAGCGATCCCTCGAGTTTCAACTCTTTCTCCATCCGGGAAGTACCTCAAAAAAATTTTCGAAAATCCCCGCCATGTATTCTTATGGAGAAAATCGCGACTTTGGGGCCCTCTGGAATCGAACCCATGACCCTGAGGATCAAAATCGCAATTTTTCTGGTGGTTACACGTTATGGCCAATACGTCGTAGAAATTTCAAGTCAATCACGCTGGTGGTTTAGGCTGTGAATTAGTATCCTATCTATCTATCTATCTATCTATCTATCTATCTATCTATATAGGTATATCCATGAATGAATCCGGAGAAGCATCTATATATAATAGATATATATATATATATATATATATATATATATATATATATATATATATATATATATATATATATATATAAAGACAAAAAGGAAAAAAAGAAAAAATTGCTGCGATTGATTTAGATTTTGGTTTGGAGTGGCTCCCCATTTTTATCAATCGTCCACAATTGCAAATAAATGCCTCTTCCACGTTTTGCGTGTTTTTGCTATTATCTTACTTCTCATTCGCAATGTTTCAACCGATTATGGCAAATGTACGTCAGCGCATTATCGGATGTTGAATACGAAGTGCTCCTTAGTATGCAATAATAATATTAATATTGCGGTTAATTTGTGATTATCCCGCTTGCTTTTTGATTAGTTCGCTTATTTGAGATTCGCTCAGAACGATTTTTACGATCGCGGTCTTCGATCGCTGGAAATTCTGTTTCCATAGTAACAGTGTTGTTGTTTCATTATTGGGCCATTTTTGTTGCATTGTCGTTATCTAAGAGCTAAAAAAAACACGAAAACACGTCAGTTTTAACTTACTTCGGCAATCTTTTTTCGTTTCTTATAATAATTGCCAATCGACAAATTACAAATACCTGAATTATCTACAACTACTGTATCTAAAGCTGCTTTGTACTCTGCAAGTACGTACATTTTAAAACAAGACGATACAAATGTTATTTATTCTAAAAACAAAGCATAGATGCCTCCTTTACATATTTACTAAATTCTTTCGTTCATTAAAATATCAAAAAGTACGCGCGCAGCGAAGAGACGGTATTACTTCTAAATGATCAAAGTTTTATTTTCATGCGACGGGTTTTAACGCCTTATTGTAAGCTTGTGAACTTTCCGACAAGTATGAAATAACTTTATTATAATTATATTTAATAATTTATTTTGAGATTTGTTTTAATCCTTCCGGCGTTTTCATCTCATTATAAATCGTTATTCAACGATGGCGTCGCATTTCAATGAAACTGACTGCACCTTTTGTGTCGTACAATGTGTTTATTTTGCGTATTTAACGCAGTGTTTTTTATTTCTCCATCATTAATTACGATTGTGGAAATGCGGCAAAATTCCTCGAGTATCCTCGGAGGCTGAGGGTTGTTTATGACCTCTCTCATGTGGATTAGCAACTGAACGTATACAACAACCAAATTCGACAAAGAAAGTGTTGAAAAGAGTTGCAAACTGTTTTAAAGAGTTCGAACTGAAAGGCAATACACCAAAAAGCTATAAAAAAAGAATTCCACCGAATTACAGTCATCTTTACGAGCTAACTGATTAGAATAAAAGCCAAATTTGATAAAATATTATCCTTAAAATTAAAATACGAAAACTTCGCAATTTATGTAAAAATCAATTGTAAATTACGTGCAAAATTTCATCGCTGTCCTGTATACTGCTGAAAGATTATATTTAAAACACGAATTTCCAATGTTTCGCTGCTTGGCTCACCTAAATACATGCGATGCTTTCACATTTGAGGACTTTAATATTCTTCCGCGTAAATGAGAAAATTAGGCTACGTAGAGGAAATATTCGTTACTATTCCACGAAGATTGTTCGAATAAGACGCCGATGAACGTGGATGTCAGACTACGGATGTTTTATGTAATGTTGAACATAATTGCACAATACATTCGATGAATGGAAAACAGAAATGGCGGAAAGATCATCGCCTCGCGAGTCGTCGGTCGACGGCCTCCTTCAGATTGCGTTTCGCGTTGCCCAACACAAAATTCCATCTTTCTTCTTCGTCACTCCATAAAAGGCCGTCGCGATCTCTTAATTTGTGCACTCTTTGGGATGCAGCTCTGACATCGGTTGTGAAAAGTCAACAATTGAGATAGTGAGGACAAATTGCCATCGCCTCAATTGTAGGCCGCGTTTTATTCGTCCGTGATCGTTACGTAACTCTACGTTGTTTGCTCTCTCTCGATTTTCTCTATTTTTACTATCAGTTATCAATGCGACTTCATCAACAATCATTCGTTATTATTCCCAAGACTTTTGAAAGTCCAATGTTTAAATGTTTACAGCTTAAATTAGCATTTCTTTGGGGTAATACGCATATTTCGTGAATTCATGGAGTTAATATATATATATATAGTTTGGTAACTGCATAACTGAACGAAACTAAAATCTCCTTCTGTATCCCAGTATCTATTTTATGAAGCCGATCTCACTCGAGGCATTAAATAATCGTATCACTTAATTTGTGCTTCTTCCACATCATTTGAACCTTTCATCGGAAGTGAGACTCTTAGTAATTCGGTCTCTTTGTCCGGATTCCTTCCAATTCTCAATCTTTTGTGGCGAATATTAAATAGAGGTAGAAAAGCTGATTGCACTTTCAAGAATTGTTGGTTCGTAACACAGTGGGATTTATCAGAAGTTGCACATAACTTTCTCTTTCCAAAAGCACAAAGCTGTAGAACTTTAAAATAATCAATTGGAAAACAATTTAGCCCTTTCTAGTTTCATTAATATCGAAAACTCTGTTTTTCCTCTTCTTATGATTATGTATGTATATATTTAGTGATTTCATCGGAATTAGTTCATTAAGGGCGAGCATTTATTTGTATGTATTTGTGCTTTCCGAGCCAAGGGAGCTTCCGATTTTACCCCCTCTTGTTTTGGCAGTGAATTCTGGTTCAACGACCACGGCATGTGGAACCATTGGCTGTTTTCTTTCATAAATAAAAAGGATTCCAATCAGTTGGTGAAGCTTATTTTCCTGCATTATTTATTCATTCCTCATTTCGGAATGTGTAGACAGTTATGTATATAATCAACAGTGGTCTCCATGGGGACGAATTAACAAAACCGTATAATTTTACAAAAACTCATTCCGTCTCATCGAACATTCAGGTTTGTCGAATCGAACATTCGGGTTTGTCGAATCGAATATTCGGGGTTGTCGAATCGAACATTCGGGTTTGTCGAATCGAACATTCGGGGTTGTCGAATCGAACAATCGTATTTGTCGAATCGAACATTAGGGGTTGTCGAATCGAACAATCGGAGTTGTCGAATCGAACATTTGGGTTTGTCGAATCGAAAGCGATATTCGGCGATAAAAATAAATAATTTTCCTTCTTGGGAGGCCTCTTCTAAACGTACTTTTCCATTTTACAAAATAAAAAATGACCTGCGATTTTAGGAATGCCACTTATCGCAATAATAAAGTACGATAATGATTATAACCTCTGTTATTAAGAGTAAATTCCATAAACGCTGTTAGAAATGCGGATTTGTGGCAGTCAAAGGGGGTCTTCTTTGGGGGCAATACCCTCTTTGGGGACCGATCGATGCGACCTCCTCTCCAACGCTCATTCCCTAACATTTCGTTGAATTTCAAACTGAACACAAACTTGTTTCTATCGCATTCAATTTTAACCGACATATTTCGCAATGTTATTTTTTTTATTCATCGCCACTTCATTAAATATATTTTTATTCGCGTATATTTAAGATGGAACTCTATTGCCCTGATTGTTCCGAGTTGTAATATAAACTTCAGAATCATCAAAATCCGTTTGAATTTTACTCTCACGATAGAAGGATAGAGATCTGCTTTGGTGAAGAAGCTCAAAATGTCCGCATTTTGTGAACCGCCACCGCGTTAACACGAATAAAGAGTTCGTTTGTCTTTACGTAAAGTTAATACGAAATTCATGAAAAGGTACCTATTATAGCCATCAACTGCAGGGACGAAGCATATTCGTGATTCGTGCCGAATTCACGTTATTTCCATACGCGTGCAAAGCACTTGTCACATTGCTGCTTTTCACTGCTTTTTGCTTAACCGCGAACACCCGCTGATATTCGCCATATGAACGCACAGAATGTCATAATAACCTTGGAATGCGAAATTCTGATCGAATTCGCGAAAAACGAATTAAACGGATTTTTGCTGAAATTTCGTGTCGATAATCGTGACGAGTGGTTTGTGTTCTCTCCTCACGATAGGATAATTTGAAATATTATACACTGAAACATTAGTATATTCGATAATGCATATCAATTTCATCCTTTATTTATATATATAGAATAATAGAACAATTTAATAGAAGGAAATATGTGCCATTTCGACAGGCTTTCAAAGTTTTTAGACTCCTTCGTCCATGTAATCACTACACTACTACACTCTGACTTCGTCGTGCTACAATTTGGTGTGTTCTGAATGATTGGATGCGAATTCTTTTAAATTAAAATACGCATTTCTCGTAGTAAATCTCGCCATCAACTTGAAAAATTATCCCAGTTGCACAAATAATTTAGATCAAAAATCCAACGTTCGACGAAATGCAATTGTTTATTAATAGAGAAAGAGAACGATTGGGCGGATTATATGCAGAAATTGAATATCTTCGGTGTGTGAATTGTACTCATCCGCTATTTTCGTTTTCAGCGCTTACAGAATTATTGCTGTTCTTCAGTCTGATGCATTCATTGCTGTGGTCCACTCCCATCATCCCTTTCGTCTGTGATCACTTTCACCCACCCTTCACGCATATAGTCGTTTCAATGATACTTAAAGTGCACAGAAGTAAACTTTGTTGCGGTTCCCTTATCCTATATACGACGACCAAACCACGAATTTACTAAACTTAATAATAATAATAATAATAAATGGAATTATTCGGGCGAGATTGAGACTAGAAAGTCTCTTCTTAATGAGCACGCAAAGAGTGGGGACTTGTGAAAATAAATGGTTTGCAAAAAAAAGTCCATCCATTTTAATACCAGTTTTAAAATGCGTGAGAATGGAATGTAAATATGCTCGTGGGATGGACTTTGTTTGCATTAGCTGTGTGTGAGGCGTCTTTTATTCAGAGATATCGATCGTTTAGATTCGTGCAGATCGCCGTAAAGTGGCTGAAATCTGTATTGTTTATCCTCCCACGTATCGATTATATCCAGATACAGAAAATTCCAGTTTGGGAAATCGTTCTAAAAGAGAAATTTCCTTATTTAAATTCGAGTAATCCTTTTAAGAGACTTTAAAAATGCCATTTATAAGCAAAACAGCACCTACGGATAATATTGAGTGTAACTAAATTTACAGAATAAAAAAAATACGTAAATGCTGCGCGTAATACGTTTTAAATAAACTTTATGAAGGAATAATATCGAAAAATACAAAAAATAAACGATTTTTCTTTTCCTGCCAAATTCGAAGGTAAAAATGATTTATAGAAATCGTTTTTCGATAACTTACGACAGGAATGGATTGAAAGGATTAAGAAAAGGTTAATCCTCGTATAAATAATAATAATAAAAGGACTTTATTATTATCATTATTTGACAAGAAGCTTCTAAAATACAGTTGGCATTATCTTGCAGTAAACATTCTGTGGACTAGATACAACGAAAATGGCATAAAAATGGATAAAATACGTTTTGATTAATTGGAGGGAAATGTATCTTGTTCATATATTGACATTTCGCGATTCAGTAAAGGTTATATGATAAAAAAAAGCCCATGATTTTATATCAAAGACGAATTCGACAGAATTCTTTCATCAAAAACAGAATATTTGAAAGAGAAGGTATCGCTTTAATGGAAGACGTTGTTGAGTGGAATTCAGGAAACTCAAATTCGACCCGGCATGCCTTTGGAGGCATTTCCGGTCTGATTGGGGAAAATACGTCTTTCTCAGAAGGATATTTACCATTCTGATTTTTAGTCAGCTTTCAAAGTTGGTCAATTTCGTGATTATATGACGAAATACATGAATAAATGCACTCATATATCTCTGTTTCATATCTTCGTGTAGAAGAATGAATGCCAAGTCTCGGAAGGAATTAATATCACGGTATTTCGTTTACGATTTCGAGATTATTATTCATTCTTAAATTGTGTTACGTCATATCCGGAGAGTGGTACTTCTAGATGTAATTTCCTCGTTGTTAGCGAGAATTTGGTTCCTCCGCCCAATGTCAAAAGACGTGTGGGCCGAATCCGTTCTCATCCTCATAAGTATTCTCATAAATTCAAATCCGAAGAACTCTCTCTTCAGTTCTCCTTTCGCAGCGATCACGCTCTTCGTGAACGTGCGTCGCACTTTTTAACGATATTTCGAGCTGAATGAATGCAATTCATTGGGCTGCGATTTCATGCAATTCCACGCATTTCATATTTCAACGAAAAATACCGACTGAATTGGCAGACAACGAACTGACTTCGGGAGTGAACAAAGCCTGACTTTTCAATATTTCTAATACCTTTCAACAATAATGTAACAGCTATTAATTATGTCTTCTCTTTGTCCCACAATTGGTCATTCTTCTCAACAGTCATTAATCTAGTGGATCCTGTTTGTGAGGCTGAATTTTGGTTCTTCTTCACCGTTGCCATGGAGAAAGGAGAAGTTTCTTTTTTTTGGAATTTTTAATTGTGCACACATATCTTTCAAAAGCATAATTCGGATATATATTCCTCCACCACAAATTAAATTCTTATTAATTATTCGTTTTGTTTCAACGGGTCATACGTTTGTCGCATTGATTAAGGACGTTGTTGTTGAAGCGGATTCTTTTTCCTTTCAACGAATTAATTTAAGGGTTTGCCATGAAATTTTATCAGCGTGAAGCATATTTCTCTAATGTTGAAAAAAGAGAAACAAATGACAGTGCGATGTTGCGCATAACGTAAAACCGAACCAAATTGAACTGATTCTATACAAAATATGAAATTCATTGAAAATCGATGTCCGTTTGAATAATCGTTTTGTTGGAAATGAATCTATATATATTAATACGTGAAGAGAAAACTTTGGATCCCTTTTTAAGGATATTGCGCGAACAGAGGAGTTTGAGATTTGGCATACTTAAAGTTTATATGGAGAAGGAGTGCAGAAAGCTAAAATCTTTGTCCAGAGTATCCTTGGTTCGACTCTGGACCGGTATAATCGTCTCTCATAAGAAATGCACGCAAAGTTCATTTTGATCGATTGCAGACATTTTTTCTTTTGCAGAATTAAATGAGAAATAATGGTCGTACGAAATCGATATAAGTACCAAAAGATAGGGAATTGAACAGAGACTCTTATTTTGGTCGTAGAATATAGTATTCGTGTCGAAATTACGAGAACTCTGGCAGAATGAACGAAAATGTTGTGAAATTTCTTCGTAGTAAACAAAGCAGTCACCCTGGCGACCAAGGCGAATCCGAGCTTATGCGTTTTCACGTTAGAACGGGATTTTATCTCCAAACCAAATTAACTGTAGGGACTCACGTCAGAAATTATGAAAAGAGGGCAATTAACAGAGATTCCAACAGTAGCTAACTGATTAATTAATAACAGGGATATAATTACGGCGAATTTACGGAGTTTTTTTTGGAAATCAATCTTTAAAATTAAAAATGACAATGAATTGTTTAAAAAAATAAATAAAGCTACAAGCTGTATTTGTGTTTTATTTATTTTTCTAACATTAAAATTTTACATTTATCGAAGGGAATTTAGGCAAACATCACACCCTAATGACGTATGTGTACACGCTCACAGCTGACGCAATAGAAAAATAATAAAATAAATTATAATTAATGATTATACAGGTATACTCTTTGACAAAAGAACCTCAATAACGTTCAGACTTAAGAGTTCAATGAATTATGGTCGAAGTTCGACCACTGGGCGATCACAAGTTCATTGGGATTGGGAAGTGAAGCAAATGGAGATCAGGTCGATTCAGATAAACGAGGAAACATCCATCCTTAGCTCGATGGAACATTTTCACATTGATACACGAAGTGTGTTTCTCTTTACTATTCGTGGCTGAGCCGCTGACCAATAGCTTATGGGAAGATGATCGTGATTGCACTGATTTCTATTATTCATTCAAGGTAATTCGATTCATTTCGAAAGAGACCCTAAGAGAGCTTCTGAAGACTGCTTTGCGTTCACTAACGTTACCCTCGATTTCTGTTGTTGATGTGTGAGCGTTGTCTTTACGTAATTTCATGCAACGAAATGATCTCGTCTCGTGTGTGTTGGATCTACTGAATTTCTCGCCACCAGGTGAAGAGAGCGAAAGTCATGGCAATGAACACTCTCATGCGTGTCAATTCACCTTCATATACTTTCGTGGCCTGGAAACCCGCTTTCGGAGAAGCATCGCTTGCGTAATAACACCGCCTTTCTCATTCACTCTTCGACTATCGGACTCGATCCGAAGCGAAAATAATTACAACATTTGGATGACATCTAACTTTCCTCAATATTTTTTAATTCGAAAAGAGTTTTCATTCGAGATCTTTCCTAAGTAATGGAATAACGTTTTTATTTCCATCGAATACATTATTTTTGTCGATTATTATAATGTTTAATGCATATATCTTTTGAGACTTTTTCGCCATATTTTCTTCTTTCAGACGATTTCAGAGTGCGTTTTTTCGTCCAACTAGCACAATTTTCTAGCTATATTTGGAACATTTTTCATTAAAATTGGTCCAAACATTTTAACAATTAGTACTTAAGTTAGAATCTTCATGGATATCTTATAATGTATGACTGTAATTCGGTATGTAACTATCAAATTTTCCAATAGGAAATGAAACCGAAATTTTAATCAGACATAGATAATACATTTGCAAAACACTCTCTTTGATGAGTTCTTTTTAATCTTGCTTATACGACTAGATTTGCGAAAAATAGAGGAAATTAACAAACTAGGACGGTAGATGATAAAATATGCACCGTCTGGAATCGAGTTGCTGAAGTCCAATTCAGTGGGAGCCATCGCCTCTTATTTGATTACAAAGCTATCTCATAGTCACGTGATTAGAAGGAACGATGAAAATAGAAAGAGCTGATTACGAGTATCAAGACGATATGTAGAAAGAGAAGAAATTCAGAGATATATGTACATAATTTTACATAACATGCCAGGAGTATGGCAGGGGTCTATTAACCCTCATATGGATTCACTGCGCCTTTGCGGCGCTCGTGGTTTTTAATATGCTTTAAATACTGCCCAATCCCATGGATTTTGCTGAAACTTTCAGTAGTCTATTTTTTCTGCATTCTTAGTCGATAATTTTAATTTTGCCCGCATAGTGCGTATAGTTTTCATTTTATTGGCCACTAATGGAAAAAGTTACGTCGTTGGATTTACGGCGCCGCTGCGGCTACGCGAGTTTTCTCGTCGCTATTTTGGCCTGTCAATACTCATTTAATGGTTCTTATTTTACGCATGAAATGGTATATTATATTTATAATCATAATATTTAAACGATGAAGCTTTCTAAATCATTTAAATTTTTTTTAACATAGAGCCAAGTTTGCTATGCCAAATTTCTTTCATCTATTATCCAAGTATCATAAATTTTTCTTTTTTACAATGTTCTTTTACAAAACTTCATCTAAATACAATAATAGATTTTAGAAATTCGTGGCTAGCCTAAGGGTGTTATTTCTATGGCCTCTGTCATTATTTGACAGCAAACGGAAAATAATGCAGTGTTAAAGGTTTTTATTTATAACTTCTGTAATAATGGGTTCAATCGAACAAAACACAGTTAAAAATAAAGATTATAGAAGTTAGTAGCATTGTTGATAAAAAAACTTGCTAAGAAGAGCCAAATTTAGAAGATAATGAAAAAAATAACGGCAGCGCCTCTGCGGTGCCGAAAATCCAACAACGTAACTAAATTTGTAAATCCATATGAGGGTTAACATCAACCCTATTAGCCTCTCTTTAGGGAAAAACGACGGGAAATAATTATCGATTTATATTTATAATTATCGATATATTATTTCTCCAAATTTATTTTAAATACATTTTGCAGATAACCTCTCGAATGATTTCTTAATGCTGACATCTCTTATGGTGAACAAAATTTGAACTGCTGGAGGTGTGGAAAGGAATGGAAATTTCCCCTGTTGGAGTTAAACTATAATGCAATTGAGGTGTATTGGTATACATCATTGTTGCCGGCGTACGCACAGCGATCGCCACAGCGATTTGTAACAATGTAATTTGAAGAATGTCTTCTTTGTTGGTGCAGTGCTTTTTCGCTCCATAAGAATACACATAATTTCATGATTGCGCCTCACTTTCTCTCTCTCGGATATAATTAGACTGCTCTACTTTGTGCTAAAGCGCCGGGGGGTCAAACGAGAGCAAATCGATTGCGTAGCCCATCGATCGCCCATGCGGGCGCGCGCTCTTCCTTCGCGCGCTTCGATTTTCGACTGTTTATTCAGCGGTCGAAAGTGTGGCAGCCCTGACGCTGTAACAATCCACTGACTAAGTGGTAGCGACCGTTGACTTCTTCCGCTTCAACAATATCGTATTGCTTAGATTAATTGTTGAGGATGAGTCAGATTTTTGACTCAAGCAATGGAGCGTTGGAGTGCTTTGGGACCCCATAGAGGCCGTATCCACCAAATACCAGGAGGTGCTGGTTTCTTAAAATGCGGCCGTTCTTTTCGACATTAACTTTAAGGTGCACCATATGCATTGCTAAAATAGAAGTGTTTTACAGGATCAAATTAAACTAAGGTTAGATAAAAATAAGTTTAAATCTTCGGAATAAGCTTGACAATGAGAGAGATAAAGGATTGAGGAGTTGGGCAAAAAGTAAGTGAAATCAGTTGTTAAAGAAGAGTAGTTATTTCAGTCAAGCACAGAATTTGACGATTACTTTGGGTTACTCAAATCTGTGAGTGTTCTCGAGTGATTTTATAAAGATCTGAGTATTGGCTAATCACGCGCATTTCCTTTCTCACGGATTTTTAATTGGGAAACCACGGCAGAGAAATAGGATTTAACACTATTCCTTTTCTACTGTTTGTGGGGAACAAAGCATTTTTAAAGCATATTGATGATGACGATTTCAAGTCGATATAGGGAAGGCCCTCAAACGGAATTATGAATTCCCCATTTGGTATATATATATGATAAACGATGGTATACAAATGGTGACCCAGTATCGAACATCAGAAGTTATGCTAGGAATATGAAGCATATTCGTTGCTTCTGTCCACATGCCTTGTCATAGACTTTCTTGAGAAGTGTATCGCTAAAAAATTTGCATTCCTACATTACAAATGCCTCCTGGTGTCGAACCCAGGACCGTAAGATGAGATTGCATATTTGTCTGTCCATTTCTATAAAAGTCGTTATATCTGAAAGGTCTCCAAACAAAATTCAGTATTCTCGTTTGATTGAATGGTAAAATGCAAATGGTGCCCTGGTGTCGAACCGAGGACCATCAGGAAACAGGGTTTTGTAACACGTGATCATGACTGCTGTTCACTTGTTTTGGATTTCTATCGGGAAAATAGAAATATTTGAAATTTCCGCCATACATTTCTAAGACCGCCTGGTGTCAAACCCAGGACCTTTTCACGAAATGTGAATACCTGCCTGGTAGGCATTATACTCATATAATCCTAAGCTTGATGTCGATATCATACCGGGAAGATCCTAGAATGAGATTCCGTTATCTCCATTTGAAATGAATGTGGGAATGTAAATGGCGCTCTGGAATCGAACCAAGGGCTATCAGTATAAAGGTAAACTGCTTATCGGAATGCATTTATGACCGATCTTAACATGCCGCGTATTTCGTTTTCACTTTATCGGAAAGGCATTGAAAAAATCTTTAAGATCGTCGCAATGTATTTACAATGGCTGAATGATACACCCAACTGGCGTCGAACACACGCACATTTGCTTACATTTCCTCGATACATGAGTCTTCTGGGGCGCTCTTGATTTTCAATTCTCTATCCCACCGGGAAATTTCTCAAAATATTTTTTTCGAAAAACTTTAAAATTTGTTACTTTTTTGAAGTAACTTTGTCCCTAATATTTACATAGCATAGTTATCAATGTTGCAATCACAGTAAATTGCTTCCTTTTAGTAAATTAAGACATTAATCCCTACCATTCTTCTAGTTTTGGCTTAAAATCCCAACTCAAATGAAAAAAACGCTTGAGCTCGGATTCAACAATCGCCTTCGTCGCCAGGAGGGACAGTTTGTTTACTATGATGAAATTTCACAAAATTTTAGTTAATTTTGTCATATTTTTCGTAATTTGGATTCGAAAACAATATTACTTGACCGAAATAAGAATCTTTATTTAATTTTCTTTCTTTTGGTACTTGTCTCGACTTCGAGGGGCCACCATTTCCTATTTAATTCTGCAAATGAAACGAATCCAGCAAACGGTAAATACACACTTTACGTGAATTTGTTACGGAGAATATTTGCCCTGACCTAGCATCGAACCAAGGATAATCTTCGAAGATGCGTTTGCGGTTTTCCTTAGATAAGCACGGCTTCCAGCGATCGCTCCAATTTCAACTTTCTAATTTGACGGGAAATGCCTCAAAAATAATTCTGAAATCCTCGCCACACATTCTTATGGAAAAATTGGGATTTATGGGCTTTCTGGCATCGAAGTCTAACAATAAGACGTTTTCTTGCGGTTGCAACTATCATTGCTTTTAATCTTCACTAAAGACATTGAACTCAATTGATCCTTCGAAGTGAATTTGCCTTATCCTCCCCACTATCAGCGTATTCCATCAAAAGAGGTTTCGCTTTGGGCGACACGCCTTCATTATCAATGGAATGCGTTCACTTCGACTGAAAACGTGAATGTGGAAGTCGAAAGATGGTGCACCACGTGACTGAAAGTGATCACGAATCAATAAAGGTCGTCATATTTTTTTAGATTTTTTATAAACGTGGCAAATAACGGCCAAATTTATTCGATTCGTATCAAAATGAGCGATATTTGGTTGGATGTCGGATAGAATTTCCATAGCAATTCAGGATTTTGCAATTCTCTCGCTATTGTATTTGTGTTCTCTATGACTGTGTGAGGTTGTTATTGTCTGATCATAATGATTTATGTGATTATCACAGGTATGCAATGAAATGCGAACGGAACCAACGTAGGACCAAATCCGAGAAGGTGACGTTTATTGATAAATCGAATTGAATCGATGGATTTTTGACGAAACGGTTCCAAGAAAGTGTCAAATGACGAGGCAATCAAACGAAGGATTCACTATTATGTTGGTTTCTTATGTCCGCAATTGACGAAAACTTCCCTCAAGAAAAATCCAACTGAAAAAAAAGAGCAGACCATGCGTAGAAGAGGCAAATCAAGCGCATTGATGGAACGAGATAAAGAAATGATTGATGTTCTGCATGGGATGCTTCAGAATTTTCTGGAATGATGCTCTGTAGTACTTTGCGATGCAGCGTCAAGCCTCTCGACATATTGAGCTACTGATTTTTCCGTAATAAGACGTATCCAAGAACTCCCTGTTTATACGGGGAGCGAATCGGTCCGCCCGACAACCCGTGATTCCGGGTTCGAGTCCCGACGACGCACATTTCTCATTGAGGTCCTGTTGCCTTTCAATGGCCGTTGTGGGCGCATTACGCGGATTGGAAAGCGTCGAAAAGAGGCCTTCCAGTGTTTCCCAATGGAAAAGGGGTCATTAACCCCACCTTTCCCACGAGGAAAAAAACCGGACCGCATGACATTTATATGAACACTCTCTTCGGCGAAGGATTCGCGACACATATGCGGAATTGGGTCACGAGGATCTGTCTGCAGAATTTGAAAAAAGTGATTACCTCATTCAGTCACTTGCTTCGCCTCCTTTTGGATTACTGGTAGAGTACAACTGAGAGTTATTGCCCGGCAGAGAGAAGTCCTCTGAAGCAAGTTAAGACAGTTTGTAATGGATTGCTTCAAAGATACGAACGGAAAACTTTGAATTTTAAATTATCAACTCAGCAGAAAAGCAATCAATCCTCTGATTATTCTTCTAAATGTCTATGTTATATACAATTTTGACTAGTACATACTGTATGCATTAATTTGATTCTGATTTTTATAATATTCTTTTATTTTTCCTCATAATATACTTAATGGATGAAAATCCATGAGCGTTTTTCTTGTTTTTCTGTTTTGTTTTTTATGTTATTTTGTATATTGCTATCTCTTTTTTAAATGTGAACTGATTCTTATTTATGTATCGCATGCAAGTATTTATTGGTAGTGTTTTTTCTCGTTTTTCTCTTTCCTTATCTTTTATCTATTACTATAGGTATGTTTGCGCAGGTTTTTCACACCCCCCTTCTTTGTGGGTGTTTTCCTGCAGTGGATTTTTTTCCCTAAGTATCTCTTAGGTTTATTACGACCACAATTCTTCTAATTATTTCTACTTCTTATTTTATAATTAATGGGTTGGATGGAAGAAGAGACTTTTAAGTCTCAATCTCGCCCAAATAAAGACGATTTATTGTAATTGCTGTTACCGCCGCTGAGGACGACGACCAAAATGTTTTTTGCATTATATCGAGTGCGTAAATAGAGCAAGTCAATTGTTATGTAAAGATGAGGGCCTCTGTTTCGTGGATACTGTCACCCGAATGCTGGTAATCAATCGTGAGCGGAAATATCTGCTTATTCAATTAGGAAGGTTGAAATGTAAAAGGAAAGCCGTTTTTCCTTCTTCGTCCCGCAGTATTGCGTAAATTGTTTTCAAATATTGATTACATTGCTATGGATACAGATTCTTCGCAAGATGTTGTTCCTGAAGTTTAAATAAACAGTAAATTAAAGAAAACTGTGCGAATGACATAGTGTTGCGCTTAATAATCCATAGCAACCGATGATTTTTTGCAAATTGCTTCAAAATGTATCAAAACAATTGGACAAATTTCCATAGAAACGAAAATGGCGATGGTCTTATTGACACTTTGGTCGGCGTTTGCTCAGTCCGATGAGGATTCACTTCGCGACGCCTGATTATCTGTGAAAGTCTACATTTATTCCAAAACAAGTAAATTGAGTTATGAATTTGCTATAAATGGACAGACTGATTACGCATACATCCAGTGACACTGATCCGGCTCCGTGGACCCAAATATCGTCATGGCTCCGACAATACATTGCCAAAGATCACATTTGCGCATTGATGCAACACAATTCTCATATCTCTCTTGCAAATAATACATTCTTACATGAAATACAAATTTACGCATTGGACCAACAGCTCCTCACTTCCTCGCTCGTCCTACAATTTCACTCTTCGACGCTCGTCCGTGCAAATCCTATCTTAAATCGCCATCCGATAAGGCTGTGCACAACGAGATAACTAAAATCGCAATTATGCTGTATATGAATTTATAAACACCGCTAGAATGCTGCATCAAAGAAGAATGAACAAAGGCAAGGAAAACAATGTATTCAATCAAAAATCAGAGGAAAAATCGAAAATGATTTCGAGAATTCGCCTTTCGATATATATATTAACGAAATGCACCGGAAATAGGGAAAATCAGAGTATCACTGCTTCCGAGAGTGGGCAATACCTAGAAAAGTTTGAAAATGTTTTAGTTTTTTCTAAAATTTGTTGATTTGAAAACCAAATTGTGGTGTTTTGTGTTTTTATTATGTTTCCTAAATTTTGTGTTACTAATTTTCACAGTCTCGTTTAAGCAAATGAATGATATTAGGCACACTTTAGCATAAACATTAAAAGCATTGAAAATGTTATTAACTGTAAATTATACAAAATATTAAATGAAATTTATTTAAAACTGGGCTGTTTACACCTTTCACAGCTGCAGATCAACAAAACATGATATTTTCATTAAAAACATATTGACACGATAGATATTAGGAAAAACATAACATATTTCTTCGTGGAATTAGGCGAGATTTAGTGATAATCCAAAATGGAAAGAAAGTTTCGTGAATTTATTGCAAAAGATCAAAGCTGAATTCGCGTAAGCAAAGATGTCATGAGTGATCAAAAATATGACAAAAAATACGTAAATAATACAATTAAATATTGTAAATTTATTTAAATCATACCAAATTACATTTCCCTCTCTTAAAAATGAAGCGAAAATCACCAAAATCCGAGCTGCTTATTAAAACTGTCGAAATTAGCGTTATTTCGCAAAATCGGCCGAAATTCGCGTTATCTGTTGGTTTTATCGAAAAACAAACACCTCTAGCAATACCGAATAACAGTGCGTTTTGCATAGGAACTGCATTGCGTAACAATAATATATGCTACGAGATGTATTGTTGGGCAAGAACAATCCATCCGACGCTCCACAATTGGTCCTGCGATCTTGAGCTGTGCGTGATAAATATTCATTGATTGCTCCTTTTGCATTCACGACAGGGAGGGTCCGCACAGTTTTCATTGAACTTTCTCGTTGTCTGGCAACGCGCCGAACGAAGTGGACAGCCGGAATGCCTCGAAATCTCATCGCAATTTCTTGCGAAAATTCTGGCGATTGCCACACGTGAGGTCGAAACCACTCTCGTTTGAGCCAACAAGAGTGATTCTTTAGGGAAAGCGTCTTTCGTTTGTCCACGATGACATGTCTTTTGAATATCATGAAAAAGTCTTCCCCCAAATTTTCTGCATTTCTCAAACGAAGTGGGTCACACTTTGGATCATTTCTTTTCTTTCCTAATTATTCTCATTCCTCATCGGTACCCGAACCGACGATCGTATTTATCTTTGTATTGTATTGCAACTGACAGTCGGCGTCTAGGAAACCCGCCTTTTTGTTGCGTGACAACTGGTCAGCAAAGTCATCGAGTCAGCGTCCGAAAGAGGTTGGATCAATCGCATAAGAAAGGAATCCTCCGCTAGTGAAAGTGAATAATTCGAGTTAAAAGGCTTTGAAAATTAAAAAAACTGCGTATGAGTCATCTTTAATAAAGAGACCGCTATTAAATAGATCGCACTAATTCTTTTATATTACAAACAAAACAACGTCTATAAATTTAACCGCTTCCGCGGAACCTATCGTTAGTAAAGTAATATAAAAACAAAAGAGTAATTAAAAATGCAAAATCAAACCGCACTACAGTTACACTATTGGGTAGAACACGCGGTCATAAGAAACTACTGAATATGAAATGGAACGAAAAGACAATGGAATTTAATATGCATTTCTACGTGATCAACAAACGAATTAATTAGAGACGTTTAAAATGCCGAGATCCAATGAATAGCAAATGAGATTCGGAAAACATGTTTCGAGATAAGATTCCAATTTTTCTTCAGATCGTCTGAAACAGATGAATTTCGTGAAAATGCGATAAATCGTCGCAATTGTCTTCTCTCGTGACGTCACCGCTTCTTTCGCAACTCTCTGATGCGGCCTCAAACTATCTCCGATCCCATTTCCGGTTCTTTTTAGGCTTATCAGGTTAGAGGCGGATTTTTCGAAAATGTGGTCTTTTAATTAGATTTGGTTTTTTCTAATTTCTGTGTGTTTATTCATTTTAAAAGTAAAATTTGTGACATGCGATTTCATCCAATTCAGTACGGTCTTAGTTATTTCCTCGAAAATTCACATGAATTTGATGGCAGAAAATATAACCTCAAACAATCCTTGGTGCACGCTTTTAATTCCCCAAACCTTTTTCCTGAAGTAGAAAAAAACAGTTTGGTTTAAGTCAATCGTTAAAGTTGGAGTTCACTTTACAATATCATTTAGACAATCTAACGATTTATCGATTACATTCCGTAATTCGCATTGCGACGACATCTGGAAAACCCTCTCTTTTTTGGCTGCATTTTTCTTACGCAGTGACATTCGTGAAATAAGTGATTTCTCATCCTTTTCTTATGGAATAATGAGGAAATGAAGATATTTTCGAATTCCATTTTACAAAAGAGGGTTTTCATAGACGCAATTAAATGAAACGGGGTGTACCCGAAACAGTATTTGCGCTACGATTTCTCTTTTCGTGCATATTCGTGGTGGAGATGCACTGACTATTTGTTAGATGACAGCTGAAATCGATCGATAATTTCGCTTTTTCGAGCAATCGATAGTATCGGCGGTATGTCAATGATGGATTGCAATAATGGTGGGAATTGCCGCTACTTCATTCAGGAAGTTAGTCCCTGTGCGGATGTCTACGTTGGATATCAGGGTACACAGATTCAGGATTAATTTTGTGGTACTTATTAACTTGTAAAAAATCCATGGTAAACAAACATAAACTATACCACTGTTTATTTTCAGAATAACACGACCCAGGTTTCGTAGCATTGCAACATCTTCAGGGGACAAAATACGAACACGAACATATATATACTCATGAACGTCAAGAAATTCCCCCCTCCTCCTTTCCCATTTGCTAATTTCTTGACGTTCATGAATATATATATATTCGTGTTCGTATTTTGTCACCTGAAGATGTAGCGAAGCTACGAAACCTGGCTCGTGTTATTCTGAAAATAAACAGTGGTCTAGTTAATGTTTGTTTACCATGGATTTATTTTCAAATAAGGATACATTTTGGGGCATCCTCATATGCTGATTCGAAATGTTCAATGGAAACTGCGATGCAGAATACGAGCCCAGAAAGGTGACAACCCTCAGCGAGGCCATTTCTGCGAGGAAATGACTGGTATTCGAAGAATATTACCACGGAGTACCGTATTTAGTATACACTAAAGACCTTATAGTTAATATATATTCATTGAAAAGTTAGAATATTTGCGAACATTATGACGTAGAGGGATAGAGAAATAGAAGATACGGATAAACTCTACAGAATTGGTGCGATGATTGGCAATTAGATCTTAACGTTGTAATGTTAACATAAAATAAAGAAAATGTTGTATATAGAGGCAGCCTTAGTGGAACACGGGTACAATAAATAATAATTCGTGGGGCCTGTGAGGGAAGGTTATCATCGGTGAAATAACTTAATAGGCGGGTGGATTGCTCTTAAGAAATTCGTGAAGAGACAACACGCGAGCCAAGTACAATGTCACGCATGTGGTGAATGGGGAAAAGTGCTCCAGAAGTGATTGCAGTGCATTCGACAGTGATGCAGGATCTGTCGAGGATTAAAGTCTTAAAGAAATACTTAACGAATTGAATTTAAACGAAGTTAATTTGCGCGTGCTCCATGTTAATGTGGAAAGAGATTTCCTTCGCAAACGATAGAGTTCATCTGCAACTGCTTTTACACATCCAAATCTGCATTATGTGCCCTTACCTGAAAAGTTGAGGAACAAACTGCATTATTAAAGAGTAAAGTTCAAGAAATTATAAATTTCTAGCATTACAGTGATGTACAAGATCTTGGTCTATAAGAGGCTTTCGCTGTTTTCATCCTCAAATAAAAAGAATTTTTAACGCGCGTTTAGAAATTTCAAAGATATATTTGGTTGTTTATAAATATCCAAGTGTTCTTTTCGTATAACTGGAAATGCATATTGTAGATTGATTGAGAAACAATTCTTGCGAACTCGGTCCTCTTAGTAAAAGACATCACTGATATTGTTCCCCCGATTGATTTGTATCAATTAATCTTCACTCGTGTGTATGTACTCGTGTGTGTGTGTGTGCGCGCTGTGTTCCGATCCACGTGACGACTGAAGGCGTCATTCAAACAAAGGAAGAGCGTAAATAAAAGCTGGGGGCAACGATCTCCACAAGAGAAGCGTATTTGCCTGGCCTTGAGTCTCCCGATGTCGCCACTGAGATTGCCAAACTAATGTGCGATACAGAATACATACATATCTATATACGGTCGCACTTAATTTATTCGCCCAAAACATCTTCCGTCGCTAAACATCTCAAATGGCAATCGCTTCATTCTCCGGAACGATTTGAAAACGAGCGAAAGGAAATGTATCGAAGGCATCCTTGCAATCGTAGCAAACGCACTACAGAATTCCCAATACTAATGAGGCACGCAGCTCTGAATTTGAACGACGTGCCGTCAAAGAGATGTATTCGACAACCTATTTCCCAGCAGAGGATGGACATGGCTGTTTCGTGGATAGAGTAATTTATATGACAAAACGGGCAAAATTAAGTTCTCTTAATTGATACTAGACACACTTTAAAATATTATTTTTTTAATTTTACGACGAACTCAGTTATTGCTTTTATTTTTAAATGTAGATCTGGATTTTAATACGTTATCACAAGAAGAAAAATAGTAGCTGGCAACAATTATATAATAATAAATTAAGATAATAAAAATATAGTACCTGAGTAATAATTATGAAACAGCGATAATAATAAAAATAATTATAATTCCCATTGTGAAATGGCGATACCTAAACAATAATGAAAATATTTAAATTATTATTTAAATAATGTCAAATACAACGACAATAACGGCATTAAAAAGCCTGTTCGTGAAGAGTTCCTTTGTACGCATTTGTGACCTAAATAAATATTTCCAAAAACATTTCGCGTGATAAAGAAAGCGATTGCGAAGGGAAAGCAAGTTCGATTGAGCAATCGTCACTTTCTCGATTTTGATGCAACCGACTCAAGGGCGACGTTTAGGGTCTTTAGATCCTCGGGATGTCGATTTACAAACGACTGATGTCAGAGCTGACGGAATAAATGAAAGAAATGGCGTTGATTAAGGATTTTTAAGGCTCTACCGAAACGTTGTCTACGTCGCAGTGTGTCTATCCCATCCTTGGTCTCTTCCTTACTCTCCAGCGCTATCCCCTGACGATCCCCTCAGCACCGCGCATTTCACCTCATTCAACACCTGCTTCCTATTCTTCTCCATACATCTCCATTCGTTATTGTGTCTGACCACTTAATTTTCAAAATTCTTCTGGCAAACCATGTGTCCAATGCATTTATTCTCTTTTCCATGCCTTTTAAGATCGTCCATGTCTCGCACCCACACAGGAAATCCGGCCGAACACAACGCCTCAACATTTTCAACTTTAGTTTCATGTTGATCTCTCATAAGATCCTTGTATTTCGAAATATTTGCCTTTTTCATTCCAATTCTTGATTTTATTTCACTACAGTACCCATCGTCTGATATTAAACTTCCTAGATATCTAAACTGTTGGACTCGTTTTATTGGTTTGTTATTAATTTTTATATTGCAGTCAATGTTGCTCTTTATTACTAGCCACCATCATTACTTTTGTTTTATTGATATTAATGTTCAATCCAAATTTCGTTCCCACCTCATTAACTCTTTGCATTGCTAGCTCTAAATCCTCTTTTGAAGATGTCATGATTGCTATATCATCTGCATACCTTATATTGTTGAAATTCCTTCCTCCTATGCATATACCCTTAATCTCTTCTAATGCCCCCCCTACAACTTCTTCACTGTACAGGTTAAATAATAGTGGTGACGTCATACACCCCTGCCTTACTCCACATTTTACTTCGAACCATTCTGTCAGTTCTGAATTTATTCCGAAAGCAGCTTCCTGGTTACTATACATTATTTGAATTATATTTAGGCAATCGTTATCTTACGTTAAATCTGTATTAAATCTTTCTGGTTAACTTTCTCAAACGCCCTTTCGAAATCTATAAAACCTAAAAAGGTCTTTTTATTATCTTTTAGATTCTTTTTCAAAATTAGCCTTAACTCCATATATATATATCCCGTGTTCCTTTCTTTTCTCTAAAACCATACTGGTAATTTAATATTTTATCTTCAATTTTCTTCCTTATTCTCTTTAGCATTAGTAGTATTTGCATGTGAAGCCAAACTTATTGTTCTATATTTTGCATACACTATTGCATTTTTCTTCTGGAATAAGAACTATTCTTCTGATCCGACGAAATATATGTGCAGAAAATATCATTTAAAAGTGTTGTTAAGGATCTTATTGATTCTTCGTTCATATATTTAAAAAATTTAATAGTAATGTTATCGATTCCTGCTGCTTTGCCTGCTTTTATTTTATTTATTGCAAATATTGTTTCCTTTTGAATGTGAATTGTTTTTGTAGGTGAATTTTCATTTTGGTCATTTCCTTCTTTTTCCCGTCTATCTCCTTCATTCTCTGTTGCTACTTCACATTCTGCATACAATTCTTTTCCATCTTTCTTGTATTTCCTCCCCTCTCACTAATGCTTCCCCATTCTCGTCTTTCATTTCTTTTGATATGATTCCTCCTGTTCTACTACTTTCTTTAATCAATTTATGTAATTTAATAGTTTCATGTTTCTTATCTAGTTCTTCAATTTCTTTACATATTATAGTATGCTATTTTTCTTTATCTTCTCTTCACCTAATTCTTATTAATCTCTTCAAGTTTCTATATTCCTCAGTATTTCTTTCCTTTGGAATTCTTATTTTTCCATCAATTGCAGTGTTGATCCATGGTTTCTTTCCCTCATGTTCCTCGTTCTTTGCCTTTGCGATGGCCTCTTTCATTTAACATTTGGATCTGTACCTTGTCTTGCATTGCTATATAACATCTTTTCTGTTATTTTCTCTTCTAATTATTTAACAATCAAACCTTTCAATTTTTTTAGGTTCTGAGTTTTTTTATTGTTACATTTCTTCATCTTGATATTTATTCTGCATACAACTGGATTATGATCTGACTAGCAATCAGCTCCTTGCTGATTTCAGTACAGTTTCATATCTATTTTCAATCATTTTCATGAGATATTCACACACCTAAATGGGGGCCGTACATGAATTCTGAAGGAAGCAGAAGTCCTTCGTTCGCCTTGTGGTGAAATTAGCCTTTATTTATTTTTTAAAGCTGTAAAACTTTTAAGAAAATCGACAATTTGACATTAAATTGGGAAATAAATATTAGTAGAGGCAAATAGATCAAACACAATAATCTACTTTGAGGGACGGATAGATGTCGCCATGGGTCAACACTGATAGACTTCCTTAAAAAAACACACTCCAGTCAAACATGATAATCGGGAAGTCCTCTTCCGCCCAGATTCTGTTTGCCGTGCAGTTCATTGCCCTTGCAGGTAATCAGGAGGGGTCCAGGCGAGGGTGCAACACAATCTCCTGCGACTTTACAGCGATGTTCGTTATATTGAGACGACATTAACATTGGACATCGAGGACAGCAATTCCAGCATTTCGCAACTTTTCCCGCAGTTAAAATCGGTATTAATTAATGGATACAGAAATAAAGGCACGACTTTCGATCGCTGTGGCAATTGACGGCAGCTGATTCATTACGTAAATGACCCCATTCTTACGATTTCATTGTTCTTCATTAATTCCACGATGGCATTAATCATTCTTTTTATGCTGAATTCGATAAAACACGCTTCATCCGCAAATATTGGGAAAAGGGGCAAATGGGGGAGAAAGAGTATTTTGCGCATCGTAGACTGCAATGGAGTGATTTATTCAAATCGAAGAAAAATTAAAAAATCAATTTTCATTGCAACTTCCCGTGCAAAAGTTGAGAACCGCAGATCAACCCTTTGGCACGAATCGCCGATACATTCAAAGGAAGAAAACGGATGTAGCTCGAATAAGGAGACTGCCAAACTGTTAATGATTCCCCATGGGGGGGCTTCAACCGGAGAACTCGGCAAGAAAAATCGGATTTCACATTATCTGGACCTTAAATAGAATCCGTAATTGGTATTCAGTTGGTATGTTAATATTGTTGCTTGAAAGCAATAGCAATTAGCAACTGCGCAACCAAAGAACAAAAGCAAATCGCGTGAATATTTGTGGGGAAAGCCAGAAAGAGGTGAAGAGAGAGTCGGAAGATTTGTCCGTAAACAATGGAGGAAAATGGGGTTATGTTTACACTCTTCTTCGAAGTTTCTAAAGATGGCGCATTTACGTCAATTAATAACAATTGGTTTCGCTTATCATTAAAGTGTAAACAGAAGAAGAACGCGATGGACGAGGTCCAGAGGTGACGAGAGTGAACTACTTTGAAATGAAAGGGACTCGAACCCAGGACTCCTTCTTTCGGAGGACCGCTCATTTATATTGATGTAATTATATGATAGAAAGGCAGGGGCACCAACCACCGCAAGAGGTCCTCATAGAAAGCGACGAGGCACTCAAATGAGCCACCCAAGGGGTCCGAATCATTTTGCTAACTTCTGCCTACCGGTGGGTTAAAATCTAATAATTTCTTGCAGTCCGCTTGTGAAACCGGTCCTATGATAAATATGGAAAAGTAATAATTATTTCTCTTTAATCTTTCCACCAAGAGGCGCCTTTTTTTCGTTAAGATAACTCCGCGCGTTTATATCGAATAAGAAAAGAACTCAAATCATGGAGCATCAGCCGAAAGCATATTGCTGTCAATCACGACAAATCAATTAATCAAATTTCAAACAATGGAACGTATTATAGCGTCATCTGCAAAGTTTGATCGAACTAACGACCATCATTCATCCGATTGGTGCATCATTGTCGAGATATTCATTGTTGAAGTGATCGTCCGTCATTGTTGTAGTATATGATCATTGAGGTAGCTGATAATTGTCACAGCTGCTATGTATTCTCCCTGGAAAGCCGATTTCTATTTGCTCGTACAAATTTAATATTGAGCTCGCGTTTACCACCGAATTCCTGAATGAAAATTCGATGCATTGGGTCCGCCATTTAAAAATCACCTTTACTTTCCATCAGAACATTTTGGAACATCGGTTTTTTTTCCTCATATTTCATTAGGAGAGTCTTGTGTTCGCATTGAAATTTTCTATTTGAAGCTGGACGTGTAAAACTTTGTCCCACTGCTCTTTCTCATCCATCGGAATCCATGAAATATGGCTTTCGTATTGTCCATAGACAAGTATAAGTTCTATAACATACTTATTTTGTCTGGAGCGCGTTGGTCGTCCGTCCGAAATAAATGCGCAGCGGGGGATCTCTCCCAACGACAGAGGATCTCTCCCACAGGCGATGAATGAAATACTTTCGGTGTACGCAAGATTATTTGTTATGTCACCCACGGTCTGTCCATTAGTTACCACAAGATGAGCCCAATTAATCAAAGATGACTTTAACGAGTGAGAACAATAATCAATGCGTTATTATACGTTTCCAATCATCAAATTATCGGATGGCGAACTTCAGATCTTTGCTCTTGGACAATCCTTCATCCAGATAGCCCGTCACCATGGAGACCATCGGCACCGTGGAGACCATCGGCACCATGGAGACCATCGTCACCGTGGAGACCATCGGCACCGTGGAGACCATCGGCACCATGGAGACTATCGGAACCAGGGCGACCGAACCACATACGATACTGTGCGAGGGATTTTCTATGGTTTCTATGTTTCGAATAGGAGACTAAGATCATGAGCAATGACTTTAATTTATATTATCATTGTTTTTAAATTTCAGAGAATTCGCGATTTTCTTTTGATTCGCCGGACGTTTGAACGTGACTCGTTCACTACCTATAGACGATTAGTGCTGTCGAAAACATGGAGAAAGTAGACACACTTTGTGTGCTTCTCTCTAAACTGAATTTAGCTAAATCATATCTCAGAGTTATCTACAGCAAGCGATAGATGGAGACAAATCATCAGCTACGGAAAGTACTAACAGTCAAAGTAAGATGTATTTACGGTACATACAGTACTACAGTACGTCGAGTGCAGTTCAGGGAGTGCTCATCCATTGCTCGACTGTTTTAAGGCGCGAATTTCGTCAAGGAAACATGAGCTGTAAATATATGAATTGGATGTGATGTATGGACGCCATATTGATGGATTGACGATTTTCGATTTCAGAAACGCAAAACCTGCTCTAAATAAGCGAAGGTTGACTGGAAAACGTACCTTTGTGAGTGATTTTAATGAAGCACAGAAATAATCCGATATTCCAACGATGGAGCTGTGATGATGGAGGTCAGACAGCACCAAATCTGGAGGAACCAAAACACACACTTCACGTGCCAACGAGACCATATGGTATCCTGCATCCAGAGTGGGCAGCGAAGGTCTGCATTTGATTTACTCTCATCCAAACCCAAGTTACGAAGGAATTGCAGTCAGCCCTCGTATATTATTGGTTATAATGTATCCATCCGGCGATTGTATCAGCCACAGTTTGTAACTTAAGATATCCCAATTACGATTCGTTGTGCATTGCGTTCTGAATCGCACGGTTTTAAGAACGTCGAGAGCACACTGCCACCCATCAGCGTTAATACCTAAAGTTGTGTCGATAGCTAATTCTCTATCGATAACTGATATTAAATCAGTACCTAATATTACATCGATAGCTAACGTTGTAATCATATCGTTGTAGCTGACGCTAGCGTTACTTAGCAACAGGCAATAGAATAGCAGAAGGAAAATCTATCGAATGAACAATCTATCGACGTACCTGTTCGAGTCGAATGTGAGCCAATTTCCATATTTCCAATAGCCTTGGTGGCACTTTCGGCCGAGAGCTTCCAACGGTGACTGCTTTATTTATTTGGACAATTTAAACCAAAAAAATCGCGTTGCAACGCGACGAAATGATGACGATAAAATGTGCAAAATCAAATCACTATCTTATCCTTATTGTATTGCTATTTAGTAACGTTTTTATGGGAGAATAAATGTGATACTAATCATTAAAAGACACGTGATTAAATTTCGTAAAACTAGGTACATTCATGGCTTTCCGAAACAACAATTGATAGCAAACAGTAATCAGTCATGTAATTTGTCAGATTCACAATTCATAAGAGAAGCTCTCAAACTGTATGTATGTAAAAAATGTTACTATACAGAGAAGTAGCAATTTTGCGATCATATAACAATGGCAAATGAACACACGCAAATGCGAAACGTAACAACACCTTTTTGCGAGCAGCAATTAGCATCTTCCGGAGTCTTTTTAAACTCCTTAATGGACGACTTTCTGAGCTGCAAACTAACTCTTCCGCACTTTTTTGGACTCATCGATAAATTAATTTACCTTACAGGTACAGCTGCGAGAAGTTCCGCTGCAGCATTTTAAACCTCCAAAATAAGTTTCAAATCAAAAGAAATCAAGATTATTGGATCCTTGGAAATGTAAATAACTGGGCGACAGCATTTCGAGGTCGCTAGATCCGTTCGGAACGTACTTTTTCTGTGGCATTGTGGGAAATTTCTCGCTCCAAGATTTGGCAGGAAGTTGTGCTTTCGTCATCTGGAGAAATTTAGATCAGCTGGTTTTTCGGAGGAACCGGATAACTGGAGCACGCGTTAGAGATCTTCGCATGGGAACGCGCCTTCGTAAGGCACTATCCCACAATAACAAAATAATGATTAAAAAGGATAAACATGATTATGACTGAAGAAAGCGGTTTTTAAATGAAAGTATGGACATGGTTTTCCCACATATCTTCTGATTTTCAATTTTAGAAATAGAAGAAAACATTTTAGTTTAGAGAGAATGGAAAAGATAAAGTTATCGGAAATCATGAACACGTTAGAATATTATTGATACGAACTGTTTAATTCCGAGATATCCGAGTTTAAACATATAATTATTACAAATTAACTGAACACAAACACTGAGCACAACCGCTGCACTCATATGTTGATAGAGGAACATTTTCCGCCGTTTTTCGTAGAAAGCGTCTAAGATGGCGACGGACTCAACAATCAATATGTTAAATTAACAATGAAAACAGCCAAAGCGTAAGTCGCCATTCGATTTAGTGAGGACCGATTGTTACCTTGAACACTACTTCCAATTTTAAACCCACAAACAATGGTACATAATAATAACGGTACATATTTATGGCATAACTCTATCTGACAATAATCGCCAACGTCGCAAATAAACGTGTTTGGTAGGAAATGGAGAAATTGCATCGCAATTCCGAAAACTAAATGTAAATACGATCGATATATCTGAATCAATGCACTCATTTTAAATCACTTCTCTATGTTTATCTTTTGGATGAATCGTGGATGCACTTTCAGCCGATTTTTATTACAAAGTTGATATTAAATAACGAAGATTACAGCTAAATCGAATACAATCGTATTTTTCTGAAATATTAATAAAAAGAGACGGAATGAACCGGTATTTCAACGCCCATGAGTATTTACTTCCAATTTCTTTATCAATAGAGTGGTCAATAGCTTAAGAATCTAAGGCATATTTTTCATCAGTCTTTTGAGAAAAGACATATTTCATTAAAGCCCAATCATCACATGAATCAAAGTCTTCTCAATCAGCCCTTTGTTGCCCAGAAGGTCATCCGAGAGCCCATTAACTATGAAATCTCTTACGATGGAAATAGCAAACCCTACAGTAATCGCACGCACTTCTTATTGTCATTAATGATGGCTTCATCACAAAAAACTTATTATGAAATGGAAACGAGCGCTGGAAATATCCTTCGTTTACTCACAAAGTAATATCTCCCAATGATATTGTCTTAAATTATGTCTGCACAGTGACGTTAGACCGAAAGTATTGGTTGGAATTCGTTTGGTGCTTATCACCGGACAAAAAACAAAAGACATTGTACAAATCGAAGATCGCTTAACCGACCAACTGATCGCTGCATTTTATTATGAACAATTTGGTCTCTATCTTAGTGTTTTCATTCTTCAAGGAACAGAATAAAATGAAACCTCAAACTTCAAAACAAAATGGATCCGCGAGAACTCACCGATTTTAGATTCTTGAAATATAGAAAAATCCGAAATAATTCGCAGCAATTTCCGGAGAGCGACAATTGATTGCACTTAGGACATGTTGCGATGGACACTCGATTATTCCCTCCGCGCCCTTTGCGTTTGCTGTGATCAGTAGTACTGTTCAAACTTAACGAATCCCCAAACAAAAAAGCACAACTATTTACCCGGAAAAAGGTGAAAGGTTGTGTATTCGTTTCTCTTTTTTTATTCCTTTTCTGATTCGCTGTTCCACCGAATCCACTCTTATGCAAATAGAGAATCGTTTTTTGTGCATGAAACATGGTTATTATCGCTTAATATATTAATATCTCTCAATTGTACACTTATACAAGGTTTTTTTCCACTTGACGAATTTCAAGCGTGTGTTAACGATTTATAAATCTTTATAAACCAAGAGATAGGTATGCACAAAATATACTTATTTATAATTGCAGTGTTCAGTTCGAAAATCATTATAGAGGGAATGAAGTTTTGGAAAATTTTGAGTCTTGATAAAAGTTTTGCATTAAAACTTTAAATCGTATTGGCGTAAGTTCGCGCAATCAAAAATATGCAACTGATTCGACCAAAATGTCCACGATTTATGTGTTAACACTGTGGCAAAATTTCTTTTCAACACTCAATTTTTTCTGGTGATTTTACAAAATGGATAACGAAACATGTGACGTGCCTAAAGTATGATTGGAATTAATTTTATTTTTTCGTTCGTATTAATGGTATAACAAACTGCCAAATTGTAGTCCGACGAAGCCCGTCCTTTTATAGGTTGGGCATTCATCGTGTTATTCGTCTCACAACTGTTGAAATAAAACAATGGAAATATAAATGGATTTAGCACGACACACGCATATGCAGAGGAAGGAATGCGTGTTGGAATAACTAAGGAAGATCTCCATCACATCGCCGATAATCCATTGATAATTGCGTTATTGTTATTAAAAATTCGAGATCAAATACTGAATTATCTCTTACATTCAAAGGATCAATTGACAGCTGTTCAATTTCATTTTTCACTTATTCATTTAATTTAAACATTCGGAATTTAGTCGATTGGTTCATTGGATTTGTGAAGATCAACAAGATGGAAAAGACAAGGAATTGAAATAGCACGTAAAACATGTTTAGACTGAATCAAGACTTTTTGTGTTTATTTATTTATCACTCACAACGGGAAAAAACACCAATTGAGGGTGATAGTGTAGCAAATGCAACGGCAAAGTGGAAAGAAACACAAAATAAATTTTTGGAAGAAAAAATAAAGCAAGAAGTCACCGAAGAAGTGCATTACAATGAAGTCAAACGCGATCTCATTAATTTCCCTTTCGTTGGAGAAAACAACGGAAGGGAGGAAAGCTAAAGAAAAGTGAATGATTGATAAAAAAAGTGGAAGTGGAGGATACTCAAGCATATGTCGGATGAATTAAAAGAGAAATTCAAAAAGGGAATACGATTCTAAAAAGTAATGAAAAAGAAGAGGAAGTAAGTGTGAAAGAGGACAAAATGCTAAGGATTTTTGAATTGATGATATCGAATCGACGCCATACAGTTTCAGGAATGCTATTAAATAGCAACAATTATACTTAAATGTAGATTTTTGCAAATGATGCTTATATATAAATATGCAAATGTATGTTGTTTATACATATTTTACGCGAAATTGAGTAGCATAACAGTAACTAGAGTAAATAATGTGAGCTGCTCGATGAGCTGTTTGGGAAAATCGTTCCATAACTGAATCGCTAAATGCCATCTGAAATGCCCGAAGAAGGGAATTCCTTCGTTCAAGATGCGTATACATATTCCTTCTAAATCGAACGTTTAAATACCCAGGGTATTCTTAATGGAACTCCATTGAGGAAGATTAATTGACAATTTCAAGGGACACTGTTTTAGGGATATTTGTGCCGAAAATTCGATTATTTTATCAGTTTTTTCGACTCCGTGAAAAATAACATTTCGTAGAAATTCGTTATTTTTGATCATCGATGCACACATGTTCTCTTAAAACCTTAAAGTTTACTTAAAAGATTTAATTTATTTAAATTCAATCAAAAGTTGGAGAGTTAACATTGTAGAAGGAAGTTACAAGTTTGGAAGGTACAAAGTTTGTTTTCATTCTCAATTTTTAAATTTATTAAAAACATATTTGGAAGACTCTGGACGATAGAAGCGGTGGCTGTAAAGACACATGCGTTTGAAAAAAATGTGAACATTTCTTAGGGATTTTTGGGAAATTCTATGACATCGTGGTTGATTTAAATGACTTTTGACTGTACACATTAAAATGTTCAGTAGAAAAAGGAAAAGCGTTGGCGCTCTGGTAAATTCCTAAGGCAAAGACAAAAACGTCTGAGGGAATGGAACTGAAGGCAATTAATCTGATAGCTTAGTTGGCTAAGGGAGCCTCCCAGATATTTCATAAGATTGTTTTCTGTTTTCCTTGGGAATATTCAATTCGATTTCTTTAAAATTATAAATATTTTAAACGGAATTTTTAAATTAACCAAAATACCCCCGAAATTTGAGGTCTTTGTTTATGACGACCACTACCACAATTTCATTGAACCTAAATTTAATTTGATAAAAGAATAAAATACGAATAAAAAAGGATATATGCACCATAAAACGATAAACTTATTTTCCGAAACCGAGCGGCGGATAAGAGAGATCAAAAATGCGCAAAAATTAAATTAGGAAAAAAAACAATGAAATTGTCCAAACCAACCGATCGCGTAATAAAACTGACATCGGCAGAGTGTATTCAATAGAACGCACCTGGAAATAATCAATTAATATATCAATTATCAGCTAAAATATTTTAGCTGTCAGGTGGAATCGAGAAATCGTTAAAGGCGCGAAAAAGATGTTCGGAAGAATGAGACACTGAATAAAAGTGTTTTAACTGAAATAAATAAGTGAATACTTAAAATCTGCCGGCAAAAAGACCGAAAGAAGCTCAAACTTTGATAACGATTAAGTATGTTGACCACTCAGCCGTTGGTTTGCTGGCCGACTTTTCCATCAATAAAATAGTTACGAGTTAAAAGGGAGAGGTTATAACTCAAAATTCTCATCTTAAATTTAATCATGATTATTTGCCGCTTCAGAGAAATTAAATATTTCGTCAGCCATTCTTAAGATTTTTCCATTTCCGATTAATGGCACAAGAAAATCTTTTTTCATCGAATACAAGAAAGCAAGAAATGCAAACCAGATCTCGCGAAATTATTTTTTAATACCAAATGTAATTTTAGTATTCTAAACCGAAACGTTGCCAAAATACTTACAAATGGGCAAAAATTGTTCCCTGAGTTACTTCGATTAATTTGAACAAAATAGCGACTAATAGCTGCGAAGAGCTTCGCATGGCGATAATTTGCTTCGACATTGGCGAGAGGAAAAGCAAGATTTGAGAAAACAGCAACAAACATGGCTGAAAATGTAAAACATGGCTCATCTAAACAGTAAAATTTATGTTCAATTGCTGTACGAATGCAGGCACCAAATCCCTCTAAGACGAGGGGTTTCCTCGTGGAGCACCCCCATGGCGAAGGGAGGGCGTACTGTTCGATCATCTCGAAATGGTTAATTGTCACAGCAATCACGAGACTATAAATAGTGCATTTGAGACGTCCGCCATTGACATGTTCGATTAATAGAGAAACCATTGTTATATTAGTCACAATGGTCCATCTTGCGCAATGACAATCAATGGGCGAGAGGACGTCCCGCCTTTCCGAGAACAAACTCGATAAACAATTGAAAATCGACGCATCGCGAAAACACAAACCCTTTGAGAGACGCCCTTTCGTGAGAGGGAACACTCGATCGTTGGAAATGCACGGAAATAGAAAAGTGCGTTTACCTGTTCGTGGAGCAGCCGCTGCGAAGGATCCGTCGTTGGGCGGGTCCGCCGCCTCTTTGAGTGAGCGAGACGACGAGCGCGCCACGGAACGGAAATAATAATGAAAATACCCCTCCGCCCCCCTCCCGCCCCCTCCCCCCCTCTCGCCCCTCCCCCCTCCACTCCGCGTCTCCCCTCTCATTCAATTGCTGCTCATCCTTGGGACGCGTCTGGGAATATGTTTACCAAAAAAGCCGTTCCTCCTTTGAATGATGAGGAGTGAGGTCCTCACCAGTGAGTTGCGCATTTTCTTTAAGGGGAGACCTGAATTACCTCTCAAATCACTCATGCCTTTGACAAATGTAGACTATATTCTATCCTGTACCAAATGAAAAATATTCCAATCATCAGAAAACAGGAGCAGAAAGTAGCGTAAAATATTAAGGAATAAATAGAAAGCAAGCAATAACGTTAAAATAACGAGTGGTTAAGAAAACCCTAGAAAAATAAAGAAAATTTGCAGCAAAACGCACTCAATAAGTTGTTGCGACAAATACATACACCAAATCTAAAGTTTCATTCAAAGTAATTTAATTTTCGGAAACCTGAAAAGAAACTCATAGCTTAAAAACCCAAGAGACAGAAGTTATTCTTGAAATTGTTGCTGAAAGTACCCTAAAGTGGCTAAGAAGTCGCTTTGAAGAAAAAAGCATCTCCAAAAGTTAAAGGTGATCTCCAATGGCCGTTTTCGTCGGCGTTCCTCATTCCCTGGAGAATATAAGAGACCGCACTTATTGAGAGCACTCAATACGTATTTCGAATTTGTCGGGAGCACGTAATTCGTATGTATTCACTAATTCCTCAACAGCCGCTTTCCTTCATTTTCATCTCCTAAAGTATCTGTAAAAAAAACTTAAGTTCGTTTGAAATCTCATTCGGATTCCCTCTCTCCCGAATCTCGATTTCCCACGACTCAAATGAAAGGACAATTTCTTGAACTGCGATCTTTTTCAAATTAAACATCTACGGCATCCTCACACGCGTTCACTGAGTAGTTAATTCGTGACACAGTTATTGCTATGGAGACCAGAATGTTAAGTATAACATTTGATGCGAAAAGTCATATGCGCGCGGTAAAAGTGTGTGCAGACAATGTTTGGATGGATTCGGGTGAGTATCGAAGAAAAGGATCACATAATGGGTATTATTTGAGGGTGAATTTTGGTCGGATTTCAAAGGAAATACATTATAAACAAAATAAGCGTGTAATTGCGACAATTATACGCTCTTCAAAGTTTCTTTTTCCTCGAAAGTTTAATTTTATGCTGTTTTCATTTACACATTCATTTTTTACAGTTATTCTTTTGTTTGGGGCGAATGTAACACATTTTTCGTCATGATTAACAATGTTGTTTGGTTAATTGAAATATCATATTTCCTAAAACATTATAATTTTAACAACTGTGTACTCTTTTAATAAACAAATAGCAATGGAAATTCCTCCACCCTGCCTTCCGGCGTGTGGCAGATGCACCAATTCCCTGATTTTGAACGCAAGGATTCTAAGACGGAAAATTTAATGTGACAATTCAACGTTATGCTGGGAAATCACTAATGAAATGAGCCCTTAATTCGAGCAATGTGTCATTTTCGAGGTTGGGTTTTGTCGATTTCTTTGATGAACTGTGCCTCGGCCAAGAAGAAACATATCTAAGCTATGTCACGCTTTTCACCAAGTAAATGATCGGCATCAACATTTTCATGTAAAAACTTCAGGTTATAAATGATGCAGTATAACAGGTGATATGGGAGACGGAGATCGACTCTCTTTCGTCAAACGCACTTTTCGCCCTTTTTTTCCAGTCGCGCCTTTTTCTCCTATGGCAGCTTTCCCACCCTTCCGCTAGATGGCAGGCGCGATGCATTAAGGGCCTCTTGGCGCCATTTTTTCACACTGCAAAACAGCCCTCCCCCAATGGGTCATCCTCCGTGGGCAGAGCAGGTGGACCCACCCCAACATTCTTTCCCTCTCAAGGTCGGAAGCAGATTGCTCCCCAGTTTATGACCGAGTTTCCATTACATATCGAGTTTCATTTCCTCAGATGTTTTCGTTGCTATTCTGGTTGGATTTGCTATTGACCAGAAAGTGGGCCTTCCAACGCTCTCATTGGGGTTTTTTAGTCCTTCGATAAAGTGTGGAATATCACGGCTCCTCTTCATTGAAGCTCGATGTGGACTTGATACTTAATACGCTCTGTTCGCGCTCATGATTATAATGATACGATCATATATTTGCTTACGTGAATGGGCTTTACGAGCTTTATTCGTTCAAATTGTTTTGCAAAAATGCGGTGTACTTGTTCTAGAATGTGATTGCCAAGTTCAGGGATTTCCCATAGACTTGATTCCGTCCGAACTCTTGAGTATTGTGGACCGATGGGCAATCTTCCATTCGCAGAGAAATGCCATTTAGAACGTCCTTTGGTCTCTGCATAGGTGTTTTATAATTCACTATAAACGTCAATGCATATTTTGTACAAGTCCAGTGCCATCGTAAGGCGAGAGATTCATCAGTTATTTCGCAGTCGTTGATGGGCGATTGATTAATAGCTGCTAATCAACCAATCCATGCCATCACTAACTATTGACTGTAGTCGAAGGTGTAAAATTGCAGATGTGAAGTGTGTGATAGCGTGTTCCAGGAGACGCACTTTGTGATGAATTCTTATTTAACGATTGTTAATCATCGCTTCCAAAACTTTTCGAGATTCCATATCCCAACGATTATTAACATTAAGTTACGTATATTAAATATTATTTACCAATTTTGATAAAGGAATAAACTGTGTTACAATCTGAGGATCAAATGAAGAAACAATAATTTAACATAAAATCTACGGAGGGCCCGTGATGTTGTGGAAATGCATAATATAAAGATGAAGTATAATTGTCCACAAATTCATTTCGGAACAACCAATTTCGGCAAAATAACCATATCCAGAGCACATAGAGTGTCCATAGAGCACATAGAGTGTCCATAGAGCACATAGAGTGTCCATAGAGCACATAGAGTGTCCTTAGAGCACATAGAGTGTCCATAGAGCGCATAGAGTGTCCATAGAGCATCGGTTGTTCTGAAATAAATTTGTGAAAAGTATACATCATCTTTATATAATAATTGAACACTTCAAAATCACAGAAATTCCTGTAATCAAAAGAAAGGAATCTTTGCATTCCAAGTGCCAATGAACTAGGTAAAGCGCAACCAGCATAACCACATCAAAGCTAATCAAACGATACTTATTTTATGACAATTCACTAAATTTTCTTCGTAAATTCGACGAAAAATGGATTATTGTATCAAATGCTTCGTATTTTCGAATCAAAAGCTACATTCAACCAATGAATTAGACCTTATTTGTTATGGCATCACGTTAGATTTCGCACAAATATTATTTGTACCTAATAATTGGTAAACCGTTTAAATTTTCGTGGAAGATGAAGCTCTATAACGAAATCAAAGATCGTTCGTTTCCCAAGAAAGTTAGACAAGTTAGTTTGTCGGACGAATAAACGTTTATCCAGCGGTGATAATTATTATAGATAACAGTCATTCATTCGTGTAGGAAATTGGGGAAATTTTTATTTAGAATCTCGATGAATATTTGCTTGCTCGCAAAAATATATATTGACAAATGTAAATTTAAACTCCCTGAATTCCTGGACCAGACATCGGTATCCTGGTGTACGTTCAACATCTATTGTGCAATATAATTCATTAATATAACAACGCCTTGTATGTACGTAGTAATTGAATCTATCTTTACACTGGCATTGAATAATATGGTATTGATATGTATATTGATGATGATATATAATTCCATATCCCCAAGAAGTTTACTCCCGATAAAGGATGTGTTTAAAGGGATTTGTTCCCAGTAAATTATAGGTCGGTCATATTTCAATGACGTTGTTTACGTGTGTGCGAGTGCATATTCGGGAAATGGCGGGAAACAGCCACCCTGTGACGTCATCAGAGGGCGTGGGTGAGCCAATAATTTCTTGCCTCGTCAAGGCCCTTGGCCTGACGAACAAACCACTTAATGTTCTCTTTTTAATGAAAGCATATCATTTGATTGGATCACATTCGCCTTCGAAATAAGTGAGGATGGTGAAAATGTGAATGGATGGAGAAAACAATGGTTGAGGCTTAATTTTAAGGAGGAACTTTCTGGACTGATTGAATTGTCTCTATAGGGAGAGTGTTCTTCCAGTATTCCATGTATTACATCGTCCGTTCAGCTGCGTAAACTGTTTCGTCGAATCTAAATTCATATTTTGCGCTGTGTTTGGACTTTCTCGTGGGCGATATCACATTTTGTGTCCTTAGACAGATAAATTCGGTGATATTGACAGTAAAAATAAGCATTTGGGGTAACTTAATTTGTATTCTAAACAGTTGTATTGCATGCAATACAAAAGTTATTACATAAATAGAGGAGTTATATCGAGATACTTCCTAATGATGTCAGCCTTTACAGGAAACAGTATTCTCTCTCCAAGAATTCATAATAATATCGGATAAAATTAGATTCCTTTACCTTTCTTAATATTTGATTCATTTTACTATTATTTATATATTCGGGTATTAATGAAAGTAAAATGCACAGAGATAATAAGCTATGTCGCCGATGCAATTATCACCCTTACCATCCTTAATTAAAATCTAAATATATGAATGTGATTCGAAAACGGTAAATTTCACATGGCGGTTTTCGGTTATCATTGTCCCGATCCATTGATTTATCTTTGAGAAATGATTTCATTTTGCTTATAATTTCATTTTTTAATCAAGAATTGACTAGCAGATCTCTCTTCTATTGCTTCTAAATGTACTGCTTAATGTTGTCAGTGAAACCTTAAGCCATAGAGCAATAGAGTATAGTTACTCTATGCTTAAGCATAGTAAATGCCCACACTAGTTCGGGGTGAGTGAAGCTATCTAAATATTCTCGTAGCTGATGTTTCACTCGGCTATTATTTCATATTTTAGCGACACTTCTATTCCACTTTCCTCCCGACTTTAATTCTGAAATTTGTTTCTTATTGAGATGACTTTGAGACACGGGATGGTTTTGAAGGATTTTACCAATGGCAGCCCAAGATAAAACCAAATAACGTGGAAAACTCACAAGGTACAAATAAATATTATTCGCGAAGATTAAATCTAGCTACGGAAAAATGGGAATGTCAACTTCATAAAGCATCGCATAATTCAAACAAAATGGATGTCAATTATAGGAATAATAATTTCGAAGATCATAGTGTCTCCCCACTATAACGATAAACTGTCTTTTACTTATTCCGTTTTTAGAAAGTGATCGAAACGAGTGTATCGTTTGTTTTTTTACCATATTAATGGGAAATGCACAAACAAATGTTTGCGATGTGCCTTTTAAATGCCGAGTGGCCACTTTCATCGTTTAAAACATGTTCGATTTGGGACGCCCTCTCGTATTAAAAAACGTCTCCATATCAGTTTGGAAGTGCCTTTAACGGTGTAAGTAGACGAGATCCCGAGAAACCGGTTCTGGCACGTGATGTGCTTTTGTTTTCTTTCCGCCTTGCACTTGACCTATTTTTATGCAAAAAGCACGCGATTCACTCTCGAGGAAATTAATGGAGCAAAATGGCCATTTGCGATTTCATCTGAGGGAAGTGGCGGATTAAAAGGCGTTTGCCTAAAAGTGGAGGACCGCAATTATCACATTTCGCAAATCGATAAGTGTCATCTGGTGGCAGGAACAAGGACAGGGGAGGCTGGTTTTTCAAACATTACATTCCTCCCTGTAATTCATCATCATCATATGGTATTCTGCCTGGAGGCACGTCTCCATTCCCCTATGCCTTCTCTTTAGTCTCTCTATAGTTCTTTACTTTCACCTCATCCACCATCTTTATTCTTCCCCTCTTATTCCTTCCTTCCACTGAGCCTTCTAATGCCACTTTCAGTACGCTGTTCCCTCTAATTTCGTGGCCCAACCAGTTAGCTCTCCTTATTTCCTTCTTCATCCTTCCTTTACTTTATCCAGGATCTCCTCGTTCCTCACCTTCTCCACATTTCAAACGCCTCAATTCTCTTCCTTTCCCACTTCCTTAGCGTCCATGCCTCACATCCATACATTGCTATGCTCCACACCTATGCACTTTGCCAACCTTTTACTCAGCCCCAGATCTAGATTCTTACTACATAATAAGTTTCTCTTTTGGATGAATGCCTCTTTTGCTATTCTTGCTTTTATTTCTGCAACACTTCTCCAATCATCTGTTATCATAGTTCCTAGGTACTTTTCACTATTTCTATTATCCCTTCATTTGTTCTCACATTTGTATGATCTTCACAGTTCACTAGCATCACCTTTATCTTTCCTATGTTTATTTTCATCCCGTATTCCTTCATCTCTTCTAACTGAACCTTTACAAGCCTTTATCAGTGCTTGCATGTCATCAGCCAAGATTGCTAAATCATCAGCAAATCTTATATTTCTTATCTTCCTCCCTCCAATTCTAACTCCTTCCCATCAAATACTTTTTGGATCGTTTCTTCAACATATACATTACACAAGGTTGGTGACAGACAGCATCCCCGCCTTATTCCTCTACCAAGATCCACCCATTTTGTCAAATCATCATTTATTTGTAAAGCAGCTTTTTCTTTCATATACAATTCTCTAATAAGTTTTCTTTCCTTCCATACTAACCCCTTTTCCTTTAGAATTTCCAACATTTTCTTCCATTTCACCTAATCAAAAGTCTTTTCCAAATCAATAAAACACAGAGCTATCCCTTATCCTCTCTCTATACACCTTCCTCCGACCATTCTTAGCACGCCAATGGCGTCCCTTAGTCCTCTCCCTTTTCTGATGCCAAACTGTTCCTCTCCTGCATTTTTCTTCCATTATGCTTATTAATCTCCTGTTCAATACTCTCGACATTAATTTGGCTGCATTTAGACATATGGTTCGATGTATTTCCGTCTTAGGATTCGGTACCATTAATGTTCTAACAAAATCTTCAGGCCATTCACCAGTATGGTATATTTTGTTACACAATTTAACAATTTCCCTCAATCCAATTTCATTCAAGCATTTGAAAAATTCAATTGGAATCTCATCCATTCCTGTTGTCTTCCCTTTCTTCATTTCTTCAATAGCTTTTTCTACTTCCCTCTCCAACACTGATGAACCTTTATCTTCTGGAGACACCACTTCTTCCGCCTCCTGTTTTAAACCCTCTGGTTTCTTCACTGAACAATACAGTTCTTCCAAATATTCTGTCCATCTTTCTACTACATCTTTTCTATCGTGTATTATTCTACCATCTTTACTCTCAATTTCTCTCATTTTACTCTTCCTGTTACCAGATGTTACTGCCCTTTCTTTCCTATGAATAAGATCATGCTGTCCTTTCTTCTCTAGGTTCTCTATGTCATCACATGCTTCCACCAGCCACTTCTCTCTTGCATTTAAAGATTCTCTCTTCGATTCATTATTTTACTTTCGATACATTGTTCTTTCTTGTTCACCCCTCTTTTTTTATACTTCCTCCTTTCTTCCGTCTTTTTCCAAATCTCTTCTGTTACCCACGGCTGCCTTGTAATTATTACACTAATTTACCCGTTTTTGGTACTCATTCACTTGTTGAACCTTAAGCCTGATTGTGGGGTGTTTTATAAACCATAGTTTTTTATTTAATTACTTTTTCAGTGATGTGTAAACCCACCCCGTAACAGGGGTAAGTTTACGCAGTGTGCGGATTGCTGGAATTTCCTTAAAAAAATTATGAAATCTAAGTTCAATTCAATATGGTTATCTGAAATTTTCACAAAAGGTGCTTAAGAAGTAAACGGTGGTCACGTGGAAAATGAATTAAATGTTTAATAAACTAAAACGTCAATAAAAACATTGTCTATCGATATCTCTGCTAAGTCCCTGCAATCCTTGGCTCTATTCTCCAAATTTATTGCTTTCGATTGTAATCAATTTCTTAACGGCCTCTCTGAATACGCCTTGTGATTCCATGTCTCCATCTTAACAAAAAACACAACACATACATAGCAATTTTAAACTACTAATTAATATATAGCGGGCGATATAAGCAAATGCAGGACGGATTTACAAAGCGCGTAAACCTGCCCCGAGTACCTCTGCTCCATGTTTTCGATGCAACTCAACCTCCAAGTTTTAAAATAAAATTCACAGTCTCTGGCGATGTATTACGGAAATAAGTTATGACGAAGAAGAACGATTTGTACTGGATGGAGATCAATCTCTGAAACTAGTCGTTTTTTGTTTCCTTTTATTGTTTTTAATAAAAAACTGTGGAAAAAGTACAAATTGTTCTTCTTCTCCAAGTATTATTTATGAGGTACGCAATCAGCTGATTAGTTAAAGATACCCAAAAGAAAGCAATATTGTTGGATAAATCATAATGATTTGCGATTATGGTATAGGTATACATCATAACATTGGTGTATGGACTCTGAAGTGGAAAAACTTAAGAAATTGACTGATTCTCTCACAACCGACTCCAAATTGTTTTGAGAGCAAATGGTGGCTCTTTACTGACGTCACAACTGATACGTTCTGATCGAAGATATATGAGCATTGCGTTAACCAAACTCTCCTTGGTTTCACATCCCTAATGTTCCTCCTTGCATTTCCAGTGTTCGTAAGAATATGCTTAAGTAATGCAGTAGTAGATTTATTTCTTTATAAATGCATTCTAATAGGTATAAATAAGAATTACAAGTAAAAGTACAAGTAAGAAAAAGAATATTTATACATCAATCTTACAAAGTCTTGCGTAGAAATTTAATCAATCTAACACTTTGTGTGCATCCATTACACATAATTACACATCATTATACACGTAATTATACAGATTTTAAAACTAACAAGAAAAGACTAAAATTATCATAAAATTAAATTAAATTTCAGATAATCAGTAATGGGAAAATCCTTTTGCGGATTTAACTTTACGGGGAAACCAAAATTGTATCCCAAATGTTTACGCGTGTCTTTTCCGTGAGAATAGTCTTAAAAGTAGAAGTCGGTTTTTCAGAATCATTATTTTTTAATTAATGGTTTGTTTAGATATAATCCTATTTTCTTTCCAGAATCTCAAGAGGGGGAATTCCGTAAGGAATCTTACTTTGGATTGTTTTGGCAACAAATTGCGAAGATGTTAATCGCAAAATTGTATTTTTCGAATGAATTTGTGAAGGTTTCACATTGACGCCATTGGGGTAGCTTAGGATCCGATGTACTGAGTTGAAGAGGCAAATGATAACCATTTGCAATATGTAATGCCCGATCGAGAGAGAGCGTGAAGTTCAAATGCTTTTATAATTTACGACGCAATTCGTTACGCTGCTGTTTGTCCAATCTTTGAGGAAAACTGCGACCTAAGGACACTCTCTATGGAATTTCTGTATTATGAAAAAGTTTTTTACTAATTTTAAGTTAAGTTTCAACCAATGATATGGGAGCTTCAACAAACGCAACAAACTTGGCATACCAAACGTTGGTAAGGTCAGTGTTGGAGTATACTTCGCCAGTGCGGGGGTTCAGAGGAAAGCAGCAAAATACGTTTTAGGAACCGGACATACACCAACGAGCCACCCTGGAAAGAGGTAGGACAATGCCTCCTTGTTTTCTGGGTAAAAATGACCACGATTTTAAAATCAGAACCATAGGTCACAGGAAGGATGTTGGGGAAATTTCCCTCTTAAATAGAACAGATTGGAATGGCCTACCTTAGGAAATTTTCAGCCCCTTCCCGCAAAACAATTATTTTTAAAAGAAAATTATTTAAATTATAATATAATGATGGTTGAAGATATCAATGTATATTACGATAGTGTAAATTGTCTGTGTATGACTACGATGTATTGTTTTATATTTACTATGAAGATATTTATGTTATGTTCAAGTAGGAAATTGTGAAAAGTTACCACCTGGTTTTCACCTACTTGTAACTAATGTATATAATAATAATCAAATCTTCGAAAGTCGAAATGCTGAGATCGCGCATCGGAGAAAATTAAAAAATTAACGATTTTTCCATTTATAATAGTTATTCAAACATAATAGCAAATTTACTTCTTTTAAATTCGCAGTGATTTTCTGTATCTAATTTGTATGGCATCCTCAAACGACCTCCTTTACTCACTCTCCGTTCGATGTCCTTTTGTCTCCTCATTATGTTAACAAACTCGTGAATTTTCGCATTTTGCGTGATTACAGTTGTCTTCGAAGAGGACACTTTTTAACCAATTATCATCCCATTAATTCTGGTTATTCAAGGTCACAAGTTTCTGGAAATTCGTGTTTTCACGAATTTGGCTGTTTTTACATTATAATGTGCATTCACGCATTGTAAGACGAAATCACGATCCTTATACGTGATTCTGTTTGCTAAAACTCGTCTATGATGGAGTGAATGGGGATTTCTTCTGAGGCATCCCTTTAAGGATATCATCAAAACGCATTTACCAAAATACAACTTTCTTAGTCGTTCGCGGGTGACGTCACCTAGCGTTAGATGTAAAATGGGACAAGTGTCACATTAGGGGATTAGAAGAGGTGCTCCAAAAGGCGATACGATTTGCAAAGAACTGGTACGTCAAACGGTGAGTGATATAAAGATGTTACAAGATGCGGGAATAATTAGAAGATTAATGCTAAGGATAAATTCCAGAGAAAGTACGTTCTCGGATGATGCAAGTGATGCAGTGTCATCTACCGGTTCTGCGAGGAAGATCGCGGAAATAGAATCGTATCAAGAATTCGTTTTACGTGAAATCAATAGATGTTTTACGACACGCGAAAGTAATCGATTAGGAAAAATGTGCTTGTGATATTATACTCCCGTATAATACTATTATTATTTTCGCAAGTAATATTCATACTATTTACTAAAATTACTTCATGTTTCGGTTCATTTAAATGCCGAGATATAGATTAAGATGTCCGCTAACAAGTCCATTTATTTATCACAACAATCATAACTATAAACAAACTCCAAGCATGACAACGCCAATATCCTATACACCCCCTGTCAAGATACGACTTGCAAAATAATGAAGGACTTTATTTACGGCGAGACATCCCTTCGTCAATTAAATTCAAAGGAAGAGAAGTGCACAGGAGGAGACAACTTTGTGGATTTAAAATACGTAATCTAAGAGCTTAGGGAAAATATTTCCACTGCAGGAAAACACCCTCAAGAATGGGAATGTGAAAAACCCCCGAAACACATAGATAGGGAAATAAATTTAATGATGAAATCAGATTAACTGAGATTTAAAAGACAAGCACCAATAATATCGTACAAAAAAGAAAAATAACAAGTAGTTACACATTGTAACTGGACTTAAAAAAAGGGCACAAAAGTTCAAGAATGCAGTATGATGAATTTATGGAATGCCACTTGTGGTGGAGTACGCCACTAGTTGAAGATAAATTCGAGCAGAAGTGAGTCTGCGTGAGCTCACTTAGTCAGGACAGATCGTCAGTCGAACTCTCCATAATTGCCCAACTAAACATTTAAAGTAGTATCGATTTCTATGCATTTGCTATTTTTCCCTTTTTAAATCGCCAGAAATGAGCTCTCATTTATAAACGAAGCGCAGAAAGTGGAGCAAAAGTGAAAGGAACCAAATATGGCGCAGAAGAATTGGTTCCAGGATTGTTGGGAAGCGTGGCCGGTGAATTGGTCCTGGGGGAATTGGTACGCGGGGAATTGATCCCCCGCGCTGATGTTGTACTACCAACCCAACCCCCCCCCCCGGTTAATTTATTTATAACATTAACCAATAACCAGGGCGTGTAGATTAACATAAGACCGAATAACATCAGCGCGGGCGATCAATTCCCCGCGTACGAATTCCCCGAGCACGAATTCCTCCCGGATCAATTCACCGGGCGCCTTGAGGAAGAACTGTTTGTAAATCCCGTTTCCTCAATTTTTATGTCTGTAGACTCAAAAAATAGGAAGACTCAGTAATCACCTGTGATGAACGAAAAAAGCCAAAAATGTCGAAAAATATTAAGTGCTATGCAGTCTTTTCGTTATCCGATTTAAATAATATTTTACACAATTAATTTTATGACCAAATGGACTAAAATAGTCCGCAGGGCTCCATGGGGGTTCCACTTACCTGTCATAGCCTGACCACACTTCAGTCTTATTTGCGACCACGATCATTGTCTGACCGAGTGAACCAAATGGAGCAACTTTAGGGGTGTCCCGGAAGAATTGAAAAGTTTCGAAAATGAGGACTACTGCAAAGTCATCAGTTCGAATGAATGTCTAGTACTGCTACTAATAATAGAGTCAATGAATGACTAAGTCCAACACGTGCTTCATTAGGCTAAAAGACTCTCTTCGGAAAGAACGATGAAAAACATTCCACTAATCAGAAACGAGCAGGGACGTCGCAGCCGGGGGGGGGAGCAATATACTCATTTGCCCCCCCAATCGGAAGTCAGTTTTGTTAATCAAAATATAAATACACTAAATATAGTGCATCCTCTTTGCCCCATACCAAAATGTTCGTATGAATTTTTTTTAGCAATTCTAAATTTTCTAATTTGGGTTTGCCCCCCAATGAAGAATTTCGTTGCGACGTCCCTGGAAACGAGCAACGCCCGCTAATGCGGTATTTCGCCGTATCAAAACCACGGACGATCTTTCTCCTAATATTGACCTTCCATCCGTCGTTTGATACACGTTAGTTGTCATCGCCTGATGTAACATTCTCCGTGCGAATGCACGAGATCCACAATTCCTCGAATCGAAACTTGGCCACTCGGAGTGGGGCATCACTTTCACCGCCCTCCTTCTTTCTCATACCGGTTTCGAGTCATTACGGTCAGCTGGTCTTCCGAACTTGGGAGCGTTCCTTTCATTAACCTCTTATCGCCTACGAGTGGCGATGATTAAGATTAAGCAGAGAGATGATTTCAGACGACATGCCTCCAGAAGAATAAATGAATATCAGAAAGAGCTATTTATGTCGCAGTTATATCAGTTTGTTTGCGTGTAAAAGGAATTGATGAAGTTGTGATCGTTTTGTTAGCGTATCGGAAGGAAGACGATGGTGATCATGTAGCTGAGAATTTCAATCAGAATACGAGATACTGATTATTTTGTAGGTTTGAGATGCATAAGTTTTTAAAAGTATCAAACACAGTCGCGTAAATACTACATAGAAATGTAATTTTTTGCAATATTTTTCTTACATTTTCTAAAATGATTATGCTTTAAGAATATACACTAAATCTTTAATATTGAAAAAGTCACAGAATTCTGAGTAAATGTGTTTTTCCTCCGCGTGCCAATGCACAATGATAGATCGTTGAAAGGGCCTTTGAATGTGTATTAATTGCAAATTGCGAAGTGAAACATTAGTGCCAGTGAAGAATGAACGACATCTCCGAAAGGCATCGACAAGACGTTATAAAGGGAAGCGACCGCAAATGATAATTACTTTTGGTCGTTTTTTCCCCTGGCTGAGAGAGATGCTAATTGGGTGGATTGAGTAATGGTGGTGGTGTTACTACACCCCCTGCCATACGCTTCTGGCGGCTCAAGGGAGTATCTAAATCTATCAATGGAATCCTTATCACTTCAAAGATCGCTGTAAAGATTGATGGCCCTAAACGTCCTATTGGTTCCCAAATTATATTTCTCAGATACTCTTTTCTTTTAATCTTTTTACTGAGACATCAATCGACTCTGGATATCTCGATCTCCTGGGACATTAGAATTTCTTTCTATCGAAGTCATCAGTATTTTCAGGTGACCATCGCTTATTTTATCAGTTACATATAAAACTGCTAACCACAAAATTGCCACCTTAATACGACGATAATCCAACCAAACTTACTTAGAAGCATGAATTATTATCTTTATTCGCCGCAGGATTGTTTTGGTCATTGCAGGAGAAATACGGTGTTGACTATTCAGTCATTGCGTTAAAAATCCGTATTTAAATGACATCCTTATACTGAACATTTATAAACCGGGAGAAAACTCGAATTAGCAACTTTTATCAGTGAATGAGTTCAACGTGTTGGCATGGTATTTCGATATACAGGTCAAAGCTCTATATAACGAATACCTAAGTAACGAAATTTCCAGTATAACGTATCTGTAATTTGCCCCGATAAGCTTTCATGTACCGAAGCAAAATTCATTGCAGCGAAACCGACCTCAGAATAACGAATTTTTTTCGAAATTTCAGAACGATGTTTCAGTTCCACACCTAATTTCTGCGAACTCAATTTGTTAGCCTTTCTTTTTGGGATCGAATGTCGACCAATCAGAAGCTCTTCCTAAATGCTTGGGGGTAATGGAAGGGTAGATCTTCTCTACTTTTCATTCCCGGCGATCTACCGAATACTATAGATCTAACTATGTAACACAATGTAACTTATTTGCCCCAACATAAATACGGATAGAGTCGAGTTTTCTAACGTTAAGTGTCGCGACTGAGCTCAGTTTGTTTTTGACGGTACAGCGCATGTTTAAAAGTGATTGCGTGGAAGTTGGTTATAGTCTTCCATATTAAAAAAATCAGATGTGGCCAGCACATGACTTTCTCCATATATAAGATGTAAATATTTATCTACGACAGTATTTTCAAACTCAAAATTCAATCTAAACTTGGAAGATACATACAAATACATTTTTTGTAATGTTTGTAGATAACTTTATATACCTAAAGATCAGATTAATGATCTTTATTAGATTGATTAATCATCTTTCTCTATTCTACGTATATGGAGAAAGTAAAAATGGACAAAAAACGACTTCAATTAACGCTAAAGGAGAAATTAAGCATTTTAGAGGAAATAGATTGTGGAAAAAAATGAGATCGTCAAAACACGCGACCTTCATCCATATCAAGATTCACAAAGGATCGAATTAAAATAGAAATGCAAATTAAAGAACGCGCAGTGGAACCCCAGAGGAAGACAATTTGGGGTGTTTTGAATGTGCGGCTCCTTTCTCGTGGCTTCGAGATCTACGGTCACAAAATCTTCCCGTAAATGAGCCATTGATTCGTGAAAAAGCCCTCGAATTTGCTAAGATGCTAAAAGTCGGATCAATCTAGAAACCAACGTGCCTGGATGGCACAACAAACACTTAATTAATGGTTGATGAATCTAGATAAAAAATGACAATAGGAAAACTCTTCTGTTGATCGACAACTGCTCGGCTCATTCTTTAACATGTCAACTGGAGATTATAAGAATTCTTTCCCCTCAATGGCACGGCATTGCTGCAACCAATAGATTGATGAATTATATATGCCGTAAAAGTGAATTACGGTTGTCATATCTTAAAAAATATTCAGTCAATTTAACTTCAGATGAAGTAAAATAAATCGACGTAAAAAACCTGTGACAGGTGCTGCCGTCTGTGAACGAGTCTACCGTTTCCAAATGATGACGTCAGTGATGGAAAGCACTGGTGGAAATTGGTGAAGCATCACTAGGTTCTGATATTGAAATTGAAGGAAGAGATCGGTAGTTCCTGCCCCTCCTGATGTCTTCTACGAAGATGTCGAGGTCGACAAAGATGTAATGGCTATTGGTGAGTTAATGAAATTGATGAAGAACTGCAGCCAAGCGCTGAAAACGAATCTTGGGCAGATGAGAATGAAGAAGAAGTTGTTCAGCAAGAGGTTCCCTCTTCGGATGCAATCAGTGGATTGAAGAATATTTACAGCTGTTCAAATGTTTTTAAAAATATCACCAACTTAGAAGGTTCCATTTCTCAAGCTGCCAAGAAAAATTCGAAACATAGCAAAGTTTTCGATTTTTTTGTTAAGAAGTTAAACTATTCCAGTACCTACTTATATTTTATTCTTTTCCCTCATTTTTATTGTTCTAATTCCATTTTTTTACCATTGTAATGTATCTTCAACTTCTTGTCAAATCTTCAATTTATTTTAAATGAAACAAATAGTGCTGTATTACAGTTTAGCAATGGATGTTTCATTTTTCCACTGTCTTGTACTCGGCACCAATCGCTGCACGCATCCTGTTTGTGTTATTTTGGTGCATTAGGTGCACTAATATGGTACCTAATAAAGCAAAATGAAAATCTAGCTTTTATTATAACGAATTTTCAGTGTAACGAAACATTTTCTTTGGTCCCGTGACCTTCGTTATCCTGAGATTTGACTTGTACTTGTTGATGACTGCAAGTCCAAAATCGGCTGTTAATTAAGACCGTTTTATCGCATCGGAAATTTTGAATTTAAATACACAAATTCCTGAGGAAGTCTTAATGTTTCCACGAAATCATCGAATGTTTGATCTTCCTATCGGTGTCGATGGGAGAAAGACAAGAGCGTACCGACGGGAAATGAGATACAGAATATGGCCCCAGACCCGGCACTACGATTCCTGTCCATCCTCGCAGTGTCTAAGGTACCCAGACCCGGCACTACGATTCCTTTCCCTACTCGCAGTGTCTAAGGTACCCAGACCCGGCACTGCACTCCATGTGCTAGAGCGGTTCCGGCCGAACAGTGTTTGAGCCTGCTCCAATTGGGAACATACAACAAACTGTAAACTATTAAATAAATAATACTGTACTCTTAGAACTGTGTTCTTCAATTCGACTATGTCGCGTCACAGACTAATCAGTGCGAGTGCTGCGTCACGACATAAACATGTGCGCCTTTATTCCAAATCTTTTTCAATTCCTCTAAAAATAATTATAAATAACTAATGTTTGAAATTAAAATGGAAGTAAATGGCATGAGATTTCGTAGACATCGAGCGAAATGGTTTTAAGGTTTCATACCGTCTGTCACTAATGATAGATGCTAGAGATGAAAGACCTTCGCAGAGGAGATATTAACCTACCGCATATTAATTAGTAGAAGTTCAAATCCACAACACAAGCAGAGAGAGAGAAAAAAATTCGCAATAATTAATTGCTATTCTTATTTGCGTGTTCTAGACCAGTGATTCCCAATGTGCCCCCCCTTAGGGGGGATGTGCTAACGACCCCATATGCTAAACCATTCGATTTCATTGGGCTCTAGGCGATTATTAAACATCATGTATAATGATTTGATGGACGCTTTAAAAATCGCAGCTTTTATTTTGATTTCTGTTCATTCTCTGGATTGTACAATAATTATAAAATAATTTTTATAAATGTTGGTTGGGAGCGGTGGTATGGAAGTCAGGGGGCGGCATCAGTTTGGGAAGCAACGGACAGAGCGAGAAAACGAATAATAATGATTTAATTAGCTCAGACAGGTTACCCCAATGAGCTATGGTAAAAGGACGTCACAAAACACGGAAAAAAGGTAATACAAATAAAATCACGAATTAAACAATAAGAGGAATATGCTGCGGATTTGAGAGCAAAAATTGAGAACGCATCTCTCTTAATGGAATTCAGGGAATCACAAAAGAAGTCCGCAGAGTTGGAGAGTTATTAATTAACATTAACAGTCCTACTAATTATTTGGATGGGAGAAAACTTGTGCATATTCTTCTTTGAAAAGAGCACCGCCGATGCATTTCGAGTTCTGCGAGATGGTACAGCAATGCCGAAAAGTCCGATAAGGGAACAGGTGTCGAAGGCCCCTTTAAATACCTTATCAGCAAAAGAGATATCGAGAACTTTGCGTTGGATCCATAGAGGCTGGATACCGAAATATTTACAAATATTAAAATAGTCACTTCCATGATATTCAATGCCCGCAGAATTGCACAACCACTCTACAAATGGCTTTTGGACTCTCCCAACAGATTCAATTTTGGTTTTGTAGCATGGGTTCCATACAACTGAAGAATATTCCAGGATTGGGCGAACCAATGCAATGTAAGAAAGAATCATTATATTCGTGGAAGAGAAAGGAATTGCGTTTAATAAAACCAAGGAGTTTGAAGGCACGAGAGCATAATTCCCTAAGGTGAGCATTAAACTTTGAGTCCAGTATGACCCCGAGATCGTTGATGGAACTCTTTCGAGAACAATGTCGTTCAATTTGTAATAATGTAAAAATACGGACTTTCGTAATTACTTTGCATCGTGTGGTTCAGGGTAGCATTTACAACTCACGCAAGTGATGTTTGGACGGTCGACGGTGTTTCGTAATTCCACAAGGGCAGGAAGGGTTAATTAGAAACGAGTTCCATCTTTTCATAATAAATGTCGACTGTTTACGAGTGAAACAATAAAAGCATATTTCACATCCTAACTAGATTAGTATACTTCACATCGCTTCCAAAAACAGATTATGTCTTTCGAGACAATGTCAGCAAAATGAAAAGTAAACAAAAAATGTAAATGCAAATTATCGAAAAGAGCAAAGAAGATGAGTCTGCCAAATAAAAACAGAATACTCATCGCATAAAATAACAGCGGAAGAGAACGTTTAAATAAAGTGCGAATGCGTTCACGAATTGGAACTTAAAACGGTGAAATAAATGAGAAAAGGCGCATGAATACGAATGTGTTATGACGAAGTGCGTGGAATAGTGCAGAAGGAGGTGGATTCTGTTGCCGTGGCATCGATCCGAGTCTTAAAGGGAATCCGAGCACTCGGGACAGGTGGTGTTGTTCAGCACCTGTGACGTCACATCTGATCCAAAAGAGAGCGATTAATGACGGTCGATAAATGGACCTTGTCCAATGAATATGGAGTAGACATATGTGCAATCTCAGCTATGGCCGAATTAACGACAAATAAAAGATACATTTTTCTCTGTACTATACATACAGAGATCTTTATTAGGCGAAATTGGGACTTTTTAGTCCCATCTTCCATTTAACCATAAACATTTACAATACATATGACAAAGTATATAAAAAAAATTCAAATCAAATAACAAAATAAAATACAAGTCTATAAAAATATTTTAAAAAATACAACTATATAAATCTAAGTAAAAAAATGAAAAAGAATACTAATATAATACATCCTTATACAAAGTACTACTCTGTTAAATATTACTACGAAATGACGAATGGAAAACATTCATTTGTCAAGATATATTATTTGTTATGATTACTTATGCAATTGGAGCTGCTTGCAATTGTTAATTTGAAATCTCTCACCAAATCATATCTTAAGTTTAAAGCTTAAAAATCATTGGCTCTTATATTAAGTAATAAGTAAGGTAATTTAAAAGGAGTAACTATGTATCGGTTTAAAATATCGAAAGACTATCGAAATAGTGAATGATGTCCATTATCAGTGACAAGTGATAATGCTTCATATTATATATTCTTCTTAAATCGATGTTTATAACACTTATTTCCCACTATATTTATCGTTAGCCAATCTTCCCTTTTGTTGCTAAGCTAATTAAATAAAGGTCTGTGATCTTGAAAAGATGGATAAAATAGAGATAATGATATAAAACCATAATGGTTACACAACCATAAAGCCGTTTTCACACCAAATCGCGCTTTTGATCTGAAGATTTCATTTTGTGTTTCATTGAAATTCCATTCTTCATTCCATTCTTCGTCACGTATCTATTTTTAATTTAAATTGCAAAGTGCTGATGGTTCTCGACTTCTCTCGTTGGTCGATTTGGGTCCATGGAGTCAGTCAGAAATGAACTATTAAAGTATGATGATGTTTGGTTCATTTGTCTATTTCACCGGAGTTATACTGGAAACTAATGAAATTTAACATTTGTGAGCGAACATTTGACAGTTGCAGGTCCTCTAGTCCCTCTTAGTTTTAGGCAAACACACGAATTAATTTGGTCGTTCCCACTTCATCTCTTGTTCCGAAGGAGACGAAACCATCAGATGAGTTGTCTCCATCTGTTTGACGGACATTAAGACAGAGGGGGTTCAAAAGTATGTAGAAGTCAGTGATGAATCAAAAGGGCGCTTATAATGAGGACTTCTGAGAAATGGCTAAGGCCAGCAGTGATAGCCACTGTGATGCCCCCTGCAAGCGGACCTGAGTTCGCTCTCAAAGTAGTTGAAATATTCAGGCGACTATCGTGTACCAGGTGGCGCACGAAGACTATCATAATGAAATTTGAAGAAATCGGATGTGGAAAATCTCAGTTCCTCACAGGTGCACTCGCCAAGTACCGAGGAGTCTCTTATGAAGAGTGTCTCGTGCCCTTGATAATTGGGCCTATCACGTGCTTTCTGATCCATTCGATTCCTCCAATCCGCTGGCGAGAATTGTTGAACCACATTTAAAAGGGTCAATTTTCCCAAGGAAAAACGGAATTGAAAAAAGTCTGACTGGGCCGGGAATCGAACCCGGGATCTTCCTCTATACGGGAGGCAACCACTAGGCTACCGAGAAAGAACATTTCAACAAGCCGTTAGCAGCCTCCCGGTTAGAGGAAGTTCCCGGGTTCGATTCCCGGCCCAGTCAGACTTTTTTCAAGTCCGTTTTTCCTTGGGATTTTCCTGGGTGCTCAACCTTATGTGCAATTTACCGTTTTCTTAGGGTCAATTTTTTTCTAGCTGAAAATTTTCTGCCATTTGGTTATCGGTTTTTCTTTCGTAAATGCAAACTGCAGCAGCAGCTAAATTTATGAACTCCTCCATTTTTCATAGTCTGAATTGAAATCACTAAATTGAAAAAATAATTACAATGATATACATACATGTATATTCACATATTATATTTCACGGATCTACCGTTGCACATTGACGGTGAGAACCTGCGTGGCTAATGTAGCTGTATTTCGCTGCGTGCGTCTCGAGTTCTGCGGGGGTCTTTCATTCAATGTGATGTGAAAATGTGATGTGACAATGAATGTGTGGCAAATGCAGAAGTCTCCATCTTTTTTGTATCAATTACTTAAGTAGCACTAAACATGTTGACAAAATTTAAATGTTGCGAATGCTAGTATTTCAGTTTGTTAGGTTTTTGTATAGCTTCTGAATATTGAGGAAAAGTATTTGTTCTGCTGTCCTGTTGAATTAAAGATGCAGAAGTTGAATGCTCTTATTAGTAGATTGCTATCTCCGCTTCCAAGAAAAATTTAGTCACCTTGCTGACTCTGAAAAACTGTTGTGGTGTAATTAACTGTGTTAAGTTTCGACAGCCAATTCGCAAGAAGGTGCGCGTGGGCGCTGAATTTTAAATGACTCGAGTGTAATGTTTTCCGGGGTGGTCCCGGAAAGAGGTTTGAGGAAGAAACCTTTCTCTTTCCTGGCGACTCTCACTGATCACCAGAAACGAGACTGTCTACTTGGGCCACCCCTTTTCACCACTTTGTGTTCTCGTAAAAGACGCTAATCGCAATTCTTATGCCGCTGATGTGACTCGGGATACGAATCGCTGTCCACAACAAGAAAGGGCATCACAATTTGTATATTTTTAGATTTGTAATTCTTTTGTGATATGTGCAGTATTATTTTTGAGATTCTGCATTCAAACCTACACATCTCTAAAATGTCATCAGAATTGAGAGAGGGAATTAAAGGATGTAAAGGTTTATTTGTGGTTTCTTTCGCAATAAATAATTTGTTTTGTGACAAAAATGTAATAGCTCTTTCAAGGGAAAGATACGTTTACTGTGCCATCGGAGGTTCCTTTGGAGGCCGCCTGTGGCGTTGCTGCGACCGCCTCATGTCTGTGTGATGTCACGTGGTTGTGTCAGTCAAAATTCCAGTATGGGCCATGCAAAACAAATACATAGTAACTCTGCAAAGTGGTTGCAAATTTGTCATATCACAGCTTTAACAGTGTTTGTATGATCCCTTCATCATCGAAAGATTTTCTTGGCGTGAGTTGTGCGTTTTGGAATCTCCTTAAAGTCAGCTAAGGAGTGAGAGGTCTAAAGAGGAATGTTTGAAAATCGCGACAGCTGGAGAGAACCAATGAGGAACCTAAAGGGGAACTGCTAGAGATATTTATGATCAATTCGAAGTCCTGCTAAAACGTTTCAAACGGAACTTTTGAAAAGGAATAATCTTCTGATTTCTAAATTACGAATTGAAGCGACTTTCTCGATAGAATTCGGAGATTCATTGTCCGCTAAAATTACGATTCCAGTATTTACACCTCCGCTTCCACAATTCCCATTGTCGGACTAATTCAGGAGCGCGGATTTCTTCGCAGTAGTGTGTCCGTGAGATATCGATTGAGATTGTGTGACCTCCGTGACCCCTTTCCGGTCGTGAACCTTTCGCAGACTACGTTCGCCGCTTGCGTTAAAAACATTTTCTTCGCCCTATTTCATCTTTTTAAACAAAAATGCTTTTTTCTGAAAAAAAAACATGAATTCCGATCCAAAATATATTTACGAGAGTTGAAAATGTAGATTATTTTAGATAAGGGAGAGACGAGATTAAATTAATAAATCAAAGAACGAATGTAAGCTCTAGTTTTATTAAACCGCTTTTCGGTAAGGGTAATTTGAATTACCTGCATTTACATTCACCTGCATACCTACATTTACCTTCCGTTGCGTACTGTTTAAAGTAAGGCTCTCTGTCAAAAGATAAGAAAACTTGGTATCTTCCACAGAAAATTTATTTAATCACGACCGGTCTCGTCACCGTGATGACAAGAAGATGTCATCACGGTGACGAAACCGGCCGTGATGAAATAAATTTTCTGTGGAAGATAACAAGTTTTCTCATTTTTACTTTCTCCCTATACGTAGTATAGAGAAAGTATTGTATTCGCAAAACAATTCGACCTCCATATTTCGATGGAAAAAGATGTTCTGGGGCCCATAGAGCATGTTTTCGCTATTTTCCCCAACATGTCTGGCTGTGTGCCTGTGTATGTGTGCGTCTGTCTGTGGTAAAAAAGTTTGTGGTCGCTCTATCTTAAAAAGTAATTATCCGATCATTTCCAAAATTCATAATTAGTATTTTCGTAACAATGCCAAGAGTTGATAAGTTTTGGATGAATATCGCTTAACCCGAAGTTGCGGTTTATCCAGAAGAAAATTTTGTTTCTGAAATATCTCCTTCAGAATGCAATGTAGGTATATACAATTACATACAAAAGTTATAGATAATGTATTTTACTACAACTTTTGTTTGAAACATTTTCCTTTAGCACTCATTGTTTTGGAGTTATTTATGTATTACCGGTATAGGCTTCTGTTTTCAATAAATATGGAGAAAGTCATGTGTTGGCCACATCAGATTTTTTTTAAATGTCTATTCCATTCCAGCAAGTCACGCTTCAGCATATCAGTTTTATTTAAAGGCCGTTTTTTAAGTTTTGAGTCTATAAACCGGGAAGGTCCTGAAACATAATTCCGTATTCCCTGTTAACTGAATGATAGAACGTAAAAGGTGCCCTGGCTTCGAACCAATGACCATCAGGGAAACTATGTTTGTAAACTATTTAAGTAAAACGTGTTTGTGGCTGCTATTCGCATTATGGATTCTATAATCTCCCGAAGTGGCTCAAGGATATTTGTAATGTCATTCCATAAGAGAGGATTAAGACCACCTGGCGTCAAACCCAGAGGCTTTTTGCAAGATGTGAATACATAGAACGACCTGGTACTAATAGAACTAATTTAACGCAAAGTTCGAAGTCGATGTCAGACTGGGATGGTCCTAAAATGAGACTCCCATTTTCCACATTTAAAGTGCATGAATGAATATAAATCGCGATCTGGCATCGAACTAAGGATCTTAGGAAGACAGTAAACTGCGAAATGTATTTATGACCAATCTTAGCATCGCACAGTGGGCTAGAATCGAAAAAAGCTGGCCAAACATATGAAAGTGGTTTTTTTGAGTGAGGACTTTGAAACTTCGCATGGTCATTCTTAAATAAATTCTACATATAACTGAGAAATCATTTTTGTTGGTTCTCACGTGTTACAATTCTACAGGGGGTCAAAGTTGACCAAATTTTGCGAAAAATGCCAGTCACAGATTTTTCGCAAAATTCTTCAACTTCAAACCGATGCTGAACCCAAACTAGGAAAATCATCGGGTAACATATGATGCCATATTATAAATATGTTTTTTGTCCTTCATAATACTTGGTTTCAATGATCTCTGTTTAATATTTATATACTTTACATTACAAAATGGCGGACCCTTATTTTGGAACAAAGTTTTACCTAAAGCGAGGAAAATAGTAGATTGAGACACCGTGTGACACGGGATTACTTACACCACAATAAGCTATGAACCTTCCTTAATGGGAATCTGAAATAAAATCTCGCCCCAATAATATATAAATCGACTTTTCGACAAGGGCCGAATCCGTTACGCGTTTTGATAGGAACCAATGCGATTCGTTTTCTTTTGTAGATTTTAAGCAGTACTTCGTACATGCAAAGTGAAACTGCGAAATGTATTTATTATCAATCTTAACACCGTTTCCACTTTATGGCATCGAAAAATCTTCACAGAGCAATCCACCCTCGAAGAGTGAATTTTGCACGCAACCGGCGTCGAACACACGCACGTTTGGTTACGTTGTACGATCATTAATTCACAAGAGCGTGGTCCCTTCGTGGTATAAAAGAGTACATCTCCTGGGATTTTGATTCTCGGATCAACAATCGCCTCGGTCGCCATGGGGACTGCTCGTTTACTACGAAAATATTTCACCAAATATTGTGGAATGGATACTGGTGTAGACGAGAGAACCACTGGACTGTTAGTACAACTGTTTGGACCCAATGCACTGACACACATTGTCTAATTCTGTTTTCTTTTTGTTATCTTCGCTGGCAATTCGAACCATAAGGACCGAATGCCCCCCTGCGTCAGAAAAGAAGCGTTATACCTGTTTTACGTCTGTTCTGATCGATTCCTGACTTTTAATATTGTTTCCTAAATTTATCGCTCTGAAATTAAAAATTAATTTTAAGTTAGTATTCCTCAATCGAGAATTTAATAAATCCTCTTACAACTCAAGAGGGTCGCAAAATTAACAGAATTAAAACGATTGAAATCTATCCTATACTCATATACCAAAGAAAACTTCGAAGATAATTCCTAGTTTGTCTTTAGAGCAGTATAATACTCAGATCAGTGATTGGTCGCCTTCAGGTTAGCCTTTCAGAAATGTACTGATGAATATCCGCATTGAGTGTATTTTTGAAACGCAGTCATTCTTCGACGACATTTGAAGATTTGCATCTTTTACCGGCATTTTTTCCGCAAACTATTTTTCATTCCATTAAATTGAAACAATTTTCATTACTTTTAATCTCACACCCAGGGCCGTTGTTAGGCATACGCGGTCGCGTAGGGCCCCGTCCACTTAGGGGCCCCTCCGCCAAGCCACAAAAAGGACATAAAACATTTCAATTATTAATATTTTCATTAAATAAATAAAATCAAAAGCGTAATAAATTCAATTTCCGTACCATATTATGATATTTTAACGTTACGTAATTATAATTTGTATTCTATTAAACTATTATAGAGGGCCAGCCTGGGGTCTATAGGGCCCCATACAATAATGTTGCGTAGGGCCCCCAAAAATATGAGAACGGACCTGCTCACGCCCCTCGCCATATTTTATTTGAGCATAAGTGTTTTTAGTGGAGAAAAGCTACCATGAACTTTCAAAAAAGGAAGATTCTCCATATTTGTATTTATTTTTTATTCATTCAGTTAGTTGTTTGCTGTGTATTTATTGTCACCCATCTAAAACAATTTTAGCCTCTAAAATTTAATTCAAAGAAAAAAAAATCAAAAATAAGTAACGCAAATATGAAAGCTACTTTGGAAGTAAGACGTAAATTGCAGTTCGTATATGTTAATTAAAGATTGATCGTAAGGTAAAGGATAAACGGTTCTTTTAAAACATTTATTACTTCAGCTAACATGCCTGGCCAAAGAATTTCCACCTTCCCGGTAAATGAATCATAAAATAATTGAAACTCCCGCCATACGTTTCAAATGGTAGACCCGCCTTTTTGAACCCAGGACTTTTTGGAAGATGTGAACCCTGGCGTCGAACTCACATTTGGAAGATGTAGAAGAGCACGTATTCCGTGATTTTGAACTCCTACAGGAAAAATAATTTGAAATTCCCGCCCTACGTTTAACATAGTAGAGACGCCTAGTGTCGAGTCAAGGACCTTTTGGAAAATGTGAATACATATATCACCCTGGTAGAAATAAAACTTATTCCATTCAAATTTTGGAGTCGATATCCTACTGGGAAGTTACTAAAATAAGATTCCGTTATCCCCATTTCTTATGCATAGAAGAATGTAAATCGCTCTCTGGGATCGAACCCATAACCCTGAGGTTCAAAGTCGCTTTTTTCTGGCGGTTATACGCTATGGCAAGTATATCGTAAAATATTTAAGTCAGTGACGCTTGTGGAACATGGTTAAAATTTCCTATGAATGAATGAATCTTTTCAACTTTCGATCTACGATGTGATAAATACTTTGTAACAGGGAGTACGATTTTTAGTATCTTTTTGAACCTATAACCTGTGTCGAACCCAGGATCTATTGGAAGATGAGAATACATATTATGACTTGGTAGGATTTGATTTTATTTTATGCAAAGTTTGAAGTCGATATCATAGAGGGAAGAACCTAAAAAAGGGTAACGTTATCACCATAAGAAATGCATTGAGGAGTGTAAATGGCTCTCTAGAATCGAACCAAGGACAATCAGAGAAAAGTGAGATAGTGTAAATAAAATAGATTCCTTATCTCTATCTACATGCCGAGTTTTAAGTTTCTATGTTATCGGGAAGTGATTTAAAATAAAAACTTAAAAATCGTCGTAATGCATTTTATATGGGAGAATATTTGCCCTGACCTAGCGTCGAACCAAGGATAATCTTCGAGGGTGTCTGTATGGTTTCTGTTGGGCATTCACGGCTTCCAGCGATCCCTTGAATTTCAACTCTATAATTTTCCGGAAAGTGCCTCAAAAAAATTTTCGAATATCCCTGCAATACATTTAAATGGGGAAAATCGGGACTTCGGTGTCTTCTGGAATCGAACCCGTGACACTGAGGTTCGAAGTCGCACTTTTTCTGCCGGTTACGCGATATGGCCAGTACGTCAAAAAAATTTCAAGGCGCTACTATGGATGTGTGAATGAATGAACGGTGTCCAAAGGGATTGGCGTGAGCATTTTTGCAATTAATGCTCGCAAACAATGCAACGGCGGGACAAACAATCGATGATTGCACGTCGGTCTTTTCTCACGATTGGCTCAGCGGTTGACTGGGCGTGATTGGTACGTGAACGAGTCACATCCTCCGTGACCCTTGGACGGTCAAGAGGCGTTTAAATGACCAATAAGACGCAATAAAGCGGCTCCCGCAGTGACCTAAGACGACGACCACTGACCTTTCGCTCTCGCCTCTTTCGTGCGCCATCCCCGGTGAGGTCAACCGCGTATTTGCTTTCAAATTGAAACTGCTAACTGTAACACTGTTGTATCTTACAGTGAAAATCCGTGTCTGTAAAAACAGCCGTGTATTCGTGCACCATTGTTACAAGTCTTTAACAATGAAAAGTCTTCGCGCCCTCGACAGTGAGACGTAACAATAAATTTTACGAACGGAAAATACCTTCTTCCGGAAAATTTTAGAAGATAAAATGCATTGAAGGAATTAAAAAAAACATACCCCGATAGTCGGGATGAAAACTTTCTTAGAATAGGAAACGCCATTGCTTTGTTTTCACGGTACGATAGGAACAGGGGGACGATTCAAGTTTGGGAAATATTCATCACATTCCTTCTAAAATCTACATTCCTATTCACACACAGATGAGCATTAGACTTACGTTGTGCAGCAGCTAAAATGTCGAAAATATCGCAGAATATCAAGTTCGTGTTAGTCATCAGGATAACAAACTGGAATTCGCTGTCACTATAGCATTAAAGTATGGTATTTAAATTAAACAGGTATGGTGAAATATATTTATTTATAAAAAAAATATTATCTCGTATTTCTTTGATATTTTCTTCTTTACATTTTGGGGTCGCCGAAATATACTAAGGTTGCTCAAGAAGAAATTTATTCGGGCAAAGAATATGAGGCATCTTCAAGACACGAGCGGGGTAGTGAAGGAGGAATTTCAGAGAAATGCCAAGGTTGTATGAACAGAGGTTGGGATAATGTTGATGATATTGTTGCTTGCATCCAACGATGGAAAGTCCAAAGCTAAAGTGGAAAAACAATGAACTAACGCACACACAAGACACCGTGACGCAACAATATCTTTTGACGAGTGACAATGAGCGCCTCCCAGTTCTTGCGCGATCCACCATTTTATCGAAACTGTTATTAATTCTTGTGAAGAGATTGCACCGACTGAGGCGCAAATAGCGAACATCTGTACGTTGAGACGTTCATCATCAATCAGCTGATCTTTCCGAACGAGGTCACGAGGACCGATGGCGCACCCACGACGGTCAATTTGAAAACCTGCGATGAATACGAAAATTGCGTCCAATATCCATGAAGACATCATGGGCCAACAACCTCCCTCCAAGAGACGTCACTCCATCATTAAAGGGATTTGAGAGCGTTATGCAACGCAGTACCTACACGAATTTAAATGATTGTAAATCAAGAGATGTTAACAACACAACAAGTAAAATCAGTCGCAGAGCCGGTTGAACGCGTGCTTCCCTTGGTGAATGAAAAATGTGAATGTATAGCGAAATATTCGAAAACGAAATTTGAATTAGAAATTAGAGCATTTAAAAATTTAAATGGAATGGAAACTTTCAGAAGCAAATAAGTACAATCAGCCTGTATATGAATAAATGAATCATGCACAAACAGAAATCCATGTCTGTCCTCAAAGATATTATTATAAATTCCTTTCACATACTACAAGTTAACAGTCTGCACAGAAAAATTAATTGACCAGCCTGGATATAATCATCATCATCCATACTAAAAGCAAAATGGTAAACGTATGATAACCCCCAATAATCCGGTGCATTGGACTATTATATAGTTAACATGCTATTCTCATCAAAATAGTACAAAAAATAAGTTAATGAGATAATATGACATTAAATGTAATTACGATTTGTGACGTATTTTAATTATTACATCAAGGATGATAGCTTTCTTCAGTTGGTCCATATCACTTTTATGCTGTATAATTGGTAGTCATATTGTTAGTCCTGATGCAACGAACCATTTATGATTCTTCAGAAAGGTGCCTGCTTCGTTGATGAGTATTACAAAATGGACGAGATGTCTCTTTCATTTACCTCTGTTAGCTTTATTCAAAGATCTGTTAATCTGTCAAAAAGGATGTTAAAGAATGGCACTCATTTAAGACGTGTTTTATTAACAGCTGCAAAAAGTATCACTCTCCCAGTCATTGTACATCCTTCTGGATCGGCCTCATCTTTTCACATAAACATCACTAAAACTCCTGAAGATGGATGGGATGGCAACCAAACCATCCTTAAGACTATTCACTTCATATATGGTCGTTTCATAGATCTATTCATAGAAGCATCAACAGATGTTTACTATCAATTATGCACTCTTGACTGAATATACGCTTAGCTGCTATGCATTTAAACTCAACAGAAACATGTATTCAACAAGTTTATTAGCATTAAATGAGTGTATTGAATCCATATAACCGTTGCTATATACTGACATTGTGTCCTATAGACACCAAAAACCTTTGTACTGTGTACTTGATACAAATTTCTCAATAGCATGGACTCAAATTGCAATTCCAGCATCTTATGGAAATTCATCTCATTAACACAGAGTTTCCTAATAAATTCAATCGAAGAAGCATCAAATTGGTGGAACTCCGTAATCAGGTTCATATTAAATAAACTTTCAAAAAAACAATCGTTTTGTGGAATTTTGAAAGTTTATTTAATATTATCCTGATTACGGAGTCCCACCAAGTTAAGGCTTCTTCCATTGAATATTGAAAGTTTATTTAATATGATCCTGATCGCAAAGTTTGTTCAGTGTGACTTTAAAACATTCCCCAAACATAGCATATAGCTTGCTCAAAGTAAGCTATCCATTTCAGCCCCAATTTAAACACCTTTCCTCTTGCATTTGCAGTACACTGCAAACCTCCAAATAGTTTATAGCAGTGGGTGTGACATTATCAATGGTAATTACAATAATTGAAAAATTTATTATATGGAAGAAGATTACCAGAAGAGTACAAAACAAAGCTTCATTCTTTTAGTCATCTAAGAATTTTTGCATTTACACGTCTTTCAAAGACTGTAATATGCAGACATATCATTCAATACTCAGTATGTTTTTAAAAGGGTTTGATCCCAGAAGGCCCCAAGATCCCAATTTTTCCCATTCAAATGCATTGCTTTGATTTTTGGTAATTTCTAAAAAATGCTTCCCGGATAGGTAGAGAATCAAAACTCAAGGATACAGATATTGTCATGATCTATCGAAATCATTAATGACTTTTACAAAAAATGCCCTAGGTTCAATTTTATTGTGATGCAAAAATATGCCATTTAAAATACCTTGAGGTAGCTTTTCATTATTTTTTTTGATGCACTTATCGAAATGATAGGAAGTTCTTGCTTTCCTAGAAGATGTATATTACCACTCCGTTTAAGAAAAAAATTTAGATAAGACCATGCTGTTCCTGGGTTCGATGCCAGGGCACATTACAATTTCTCACATAAGGAATATATGGGAAAAGTAGGACGTCGTTTGAGGCAGTTGCAGCAAATATTTCTGCTTGAATTTTCACACATAGTTAGAGATGGTGTACTTCTGTTGTGCTGCATAGTAAGTATGACCAGGAAGACCTGGGTTTGATTCCAGAGGGTATATATATCTCCCATTTAAAACATATTGGTTGAATTCAAATGAAATTTCATAATTCTTTCGAAGTCTTTACCGTGAAGACTGACAGTCGATACTTTGCACTTGTATGTATATTTATGTTATATATGCTATTATATATAGAAAAGTTAGTTATGGTTATTTTTGTTATATATATAGAAAAAACCATTCCCTAAAGAAAAAGTTTTTATGAGCAGCCAAGATTTGAAGCAGCGACCATGGCAGTAATGCTACAAATCTATGACATCTTATCCACTGAGCCACCACAACTGTTGGAAGCATGATTCCTTCCAACAGTAGTTATGCTTTATTATGAATATGGACAAATTTCCCGATTAATTGTCAGTTCGATGCTGTAGCAATTCTAATTTTCCTATTATAATTATTATACTATTATAATTATTATATTAATATTATAATGTTATTATTATAATATTAATATAATAATTATAATATAATTATATATGCTTGCAGTAAAGAAGCAGATCATAGTATATATAAATGATTGTTTTTCTTGGTGATGATAGATTTATTCTTACTGAATATTAATTAATATTCCTGCAAACTTTAAAGGATTTGTTTGCAGTATGCAAGCAGTATTTTACTCATTATATATACAGCTGCTACCATCTTAGAGACATTATTCTATCAAAATATCAGGAAATAAAGGAAATTATGTTTTAAGTACTTTATTTTTGTCAGTAAGTGTGTCTGCATATATTTTTATACAGAATTAACTAGTTAAGACTTAGGTATTTTTGCCTCTAGCATGAATCACAAACACAATCTATCTATTCTGAATTCCCTTTGGGCTTATATTTTCAAGACTATACTATCAATTTAAATAAGACTTTGTGACAATTCCATTGAATGCTTTGTTCCCCTGGTTTAAACTTCTTAAGCTTAACTTCAGCATGAGGAGAGTATGAAGGATGGGAGGAGGAGAACCCAGCTGACAATTGCTTCTATCTGTAGATATTCAGCCAGCCAGCCAGGGAGGAATTAGGACTAATAGGTAAGATGAGGGTTGAGGTAGTTTGCTTTCCTCACAAAGCCACAAGTTGAGCATGTCTGTGAAATTGGAGCACAACAGCTCTACGAGTAACACTTTTATCATTACTCCATAAAGAGAGACATCAGGTTATTCACTGATACTTCAGTAACTTTCACGTCATCAAAGCCATATTCAAGACTGTGACAAAGTAAATGAATGATACATTTTTTATATTGTGTCCTAAATGACAAATGAAAATATTCCATTCATCAAGATATGGTATCAGAAACAGATTTGTGACATTAACTGTTAAAAGTAAGTCATGCTATCATTAGGTACTTCGTTATACCATATTTACTGCTGTTTTGACGTATTCAATTAAGAGTTTCATAGATTCAACTATTTTCAGCTTCATACTAATTTAAATGCCTATGTTACACTGGAACAGTCTATCTTTTAGTTCAAATTGAATCATAACTCAGTCATTCATTACTCCATACCATTGTTAAAAACCTATGTTCCTCATATAAACCATAGCAATTGCATTTAGGCATTTTTTCTCTAGACGCACCATGATTCCAGGTCTAATTCACAACACTGATTCAGTAGAGCCCATTTTCACTTCCTTTAACTATTATTTTGATTTCATCTTTGTCTAGGTCCCTCTTCTCTTCTACCAACATCCGTTTGCCTTTCTACTTCTCCATCTATGCTCTAAGAGGAAATTCTACCGGAGTATAGAAAACTGTTCCAAAAATCAGTTCTTCTCTCCCATGGCCACCTTTCTTTCAGTTGCTCAGAGTCCATCAAAAATAGTATGGATACTTTGGGCTAAGATTATCATGTAGGAAAACTTGAATAAAAATTTTTTTATATTTCTCAAGATCAGTTCAAGCTAACTTCACAAAAACAAGAATTGTATTAGCCATAAGCCTCAGGACAATTTGTAAGCATGCTGAATACAAGCTATCTCAATAGTTATTTGGAGCATGGAAGCTCATAGAGCAGTTAGCTTAATTTCTTAAAGGCTAATTACATACCTTCTCTTTCAGAGGTAAAAAATTAGCTTAGAGAAATCTCTAAATGTATCAATAAATTTAATGGTACTACAGTTTTGCAACTTTTTCTATTCCTGAAGCATGTAAACAATTTTTTGGCTAATATGAACAAGCCACCTTCTTTCTCATAGCTTTTGATTATCAATTGAGAGTCATGTAAATGATTTTGTACTGATTGATCCTTTCACTAGAATTTCCCTAAGTTGCCAAACCTTTTTGTAATTATTGCATTCCTGTGGAATTCAGTTTTGAGCGGAATTGTCATGGAATGTCACATATTGGTTCATTTGGTCAAAGTGCCAAATTGTTCGACAATATCACTGAAAGCTGAATTCCATACACAATGCTAAGTTATGACATTGAGCCCCTTTTCCTAAATCTGACGTGTATCATATACTGTAGAACAATAGTCTCTGGAATCAGTTTGTTATGTCAGGGACACAATTTAAATTTTTTATTGCAAAATATTAAATTTCAATTTCATATTTAAGTTTCATTAAGAAATTTTTTAATTAGATTAAGTTTGAAATGCATGTAGTAGTGGCATGTGAGGTTGCTACATGTCTGGGTTTGACTTCTATTTGAGGTTCACAAATGCTCAGGGTGACGAACCAATCACTGGTTCAAAAATGATTATTAAAAAATATTAGAAAATCAAAATCTATAGCAAAGATTAAAAATATCGTCAGAGTGATGGGTATACAATCCAAAAATACAATACTGCATTCAATTTGTAAGGAAAATTAAAGTTATTCTAAAAATATAAAGTATCCCTCATCAGAAACCTCCAGGTAAATTTTCAGTCATTCAAATCAATGAGAATTTTGAGATGGAAACCTGGAGTAAAGTACAAAATTATACTCAGTGTATATGCTGACTATATTTGTCAAAAGATAAACATACAGAAAAAGATACTCTTAATGATTTCCTACCAGGTGTACATACTTGCTACATGTGCAACCAACTTGGAAGTATTCAGCATTTATACAGAGAAGAACTCCATTTTACATTTATGATAATTATTACAATAATACAATATTATAATACTAATTGGAAAACTTAGAATAAACATATAAAATCAACCATGGAGAAAAAACTACAGTCGTTCACATAAACAATATCATTAATTATATAATTAATGATTTTACTTCTTTTGGTATAACATTTAATTAAGCAGTATCTTTTTCAGTTTTATTAAGATATTTCATCCCAGCAAACACGCCACGTGTTCGCCACTATTCGCCACGTGGCATTTTGGTGGCGAATGTGGTGAATGTGGTAAAAAGGTGGTAAGAACGTGGTCATCACCACATTGGATATTGCCAAAACGTCATATAATCGTGGCCACAACGTATTCATTTCCGTGAGATTATTATTTATAAAATGTTATATAAGAAAGATTTTCTTCCATATCAAATTCATTTACTCATAAAACAAAAAAAGCAGAAGGATAAAACACAGAATCTGTGATTCTATTACGGAAGATGAATAACCCGCAGCATTATCAAATTAAGTAAAAAATAATATAAATATGCATTTATGACACATTAAAGGAAGAAGCAGCATAAAATTATTTATTTTTCCATTGTTATCTCTGTAAGTGAATTTATAATAATGAAAAAATATTCAGCCGACGTTTTACTCGATTATTTAATTAAAATTAATTACAGACGAAGGGTACGTTTTTAAATCCATCGATGGAATCGGAAATCCATCAATCCGTTTTCAAATTCATATGAAAGAATCGTAAAACATATATGTTTTACGAATCGTTAAGAAATCGATCGCAAACGTTATTAAAAATTTGATTTCCGTGTATATTTCTCATGGTTTATATTGCTTTACGTTACCAAAATGATAAGGAAAACAATCATTTTTCCTTCATACACGAAAACTGACAAATCTTGCTGGTTTGAGCTTGAGCGGTTCATAGTCTCGTAGCGTGGTAGCAGTGTCTCGAATTATTTTTTGTTGGCAGTAGCTCATTTGAGTAACCGTCATTGTTAGTCTCTGCATCGTTTTGAAGTTGTGAAACTATTTCGAATATTGCGATGAATTATGTCGCCCCAAAGGATATTTCAGCACAATATCAGTAAATGTATTCCATCTTTTCACTTTCCCAGGAAACCAGAGAATTGTAAGTACATTATTTAAGCATTGATTATTTATTGCACGTTTCAAACTATGTACTACCTAGAAATGAGTTCTTAATTGTATTTTACAGGAAAATCCTTGTCACCGTCCAATCAATTTTATGAAAGATGTTGGTTGTTCATCCGGAGCATTAAGTTTTACTATACGACCGATGTAGGGTATTTGTTGGGGGAAATCGTGTACGTAAAGTTATCCATACTGTGAAGATGGTGACAATCTGGAGATTATCTGCAGTTTTAAGCTCAGCAAAGAAACGTAAGTGATGCTTTTTGCCTTCTTTAGTAGATATTAAATATTTAATAAGCTAATATTAATGCTTGCTTACAATTGTTGGTAAAATTCTCGATGATTTACCGTGTTATCGAGAATTTTACCCAAGTGTTTATTTACGTTACTCAAACATTTTAATTTCCTTAATTTGAATTAATTGAAGCCTTCTTAAAACTTAATACGACTGTCATTGAAAGTTGTATTTCACTCTCGTTTGTACGTATTGCAGTATCATGGGAAGTTTTATAGTAAGAAGCAACTTTTAATTTAGTTATTCCTGTTTTATTTAGTGCAAGAAAAAGAGAAATTCCGGAACTTTAGTGTATTCGTTGAAGACTGATAGATTCTCAGACAGAATGATAGAATAATGAAGGGTTAAAGGACAAGATATGGGTTATAAGAAGAATTATCCTGGATTGAAAATAATATTACACGATCTTAGAATCCACTTAAGGCAGTTGTTCCACAAGAGGAAGACCTTATCCACAACAGCAAAAGTGAATAACAAAAGTGAATGAAGAATTGATTTCATTTTCAATATCACAGATCGTTTTGCTTCTCTTTGCTGTATTAAGATTTCATTCCTATTCAGTTACGTAAAACTTAATTCATTGTAATATGTATTTATTCACTAACGTATTTATTCACTTATGTATTTATGTATTAAAACAATGCATAACAATAAAAATTTCATTTACAGCATATTTTCTGGTGTATTCTTCATCCTTTACCCTTCTTTCAGTTTACTACTAAATCAATGACTACTCGAAGGAACTATTAATTTTTTTTACGATGTGTGCGGAATTTTCATGTGCAAAATATACATCTGAGATATAACGAAACGGCAGTATTCCTAATCCAAATATTTGAATTTGTCTAAAGCTTTGATATGTTTTATCTTTTGAAATATCTTTCAGGAACTCTTAATTTACCCCTTCAATGACTTCTAAGGAAGGTCAATTTATTACAGAAAAATTTATATTTATTGTTCTCAAAGCCTTTCAATTGGTTAATTTGGAAAATATGCAATGTGTTTTAAGTTAAGTACTTGAGTGCTCATTGGCTGCTTTCAGAGATGTCTTATATAAAGACCTTGAGATGTGATTTAAACTGAGACATTTTCTGAATAAATGCTGCAATGAATCTACTGTACATAGCACCCAGTAATATGGTATGAATGTCCTATATCTTGCTTATCCTTGTCTTAATACTGAATTCAAGTAAATGACCATTTTTATCCAAACTTTTGATAAAGGTATGAATCTTGGGTAGCATCCTGATATTTTTTCGGAAAGAAAGTATTTCACGCCAATTTATAAAAGTTTATTTTTGCATGGAAAGGAGTGATCAGAAAGTCATTTTTCATTATAAGGGGTCCAAAATTAGCTGGAATATTTTATAAATTTCAGGGTACAATATTATAGAAATGTGGCAAAATGTGGTGATCATGTGGTAGTAAAGTTGCAGCGCCACGTGGTGACCACATTCCTGCAACTCCATCTCGCCACGTGGTGGCCACGTGGTATTACAACGTAACTGCCACCAAACGCCACGTGGTAGCCACGTGGTGACCACGTGGAATTGTTTGCTGGGATTAGTTTATATGCTATTTCTTGTCTATCATGTTTCTATATATATTTATCTATTACGAGTAAAATGTAGCTTGCATAATGCAAGCAAATCGACAACACTAATTTCAAATCAGCAATATAAAACGGTCCTCAAAAGAAGAAAAAAGGATTGAAAATATTCTTAAAATTCGCTGCAATTTAATCCTCTGGCATCGAACCCGGGTCTTCGTGGTTAACTTACTATGCAGCAAAGGAGAAGATCACCTTCTCTAACTACGTGTGAAAATTCAAGCAGAAATATTGGCTGAAACTGCCTCAAACAACGTCGTACTTTTCCCATATATTCCTTATGGGAGAATTTGTAATGTGCTCTGGCATCGAACCCAGAAAAGGCATTATCTTATCTAATTTTATTTCATAAACCAAGTCTTAATATATATCTTCTATCTAAGCAAGAAATTCCTATCATATCGATAAATGCATAAAAAAAATAATGAAATACTGCTCCAATGTATTATATATGGGGGATATATTTACTACCTGGCATTGAACCCAGGCCTTTCTGGCGATATGTTCTATGCAGCACTACAGAAAATCACCATCTCTAACTATGTATGCAAATTCAAGCAGAAATATAGGTTGCAACTGCCTCAAACAACGTCCTACTTTTCCCTCATATTCCTTATGAGAGAAAAGTTATTGTGCTCTGGAATCGAACCCAGGAACATTTCCATGTTATCTATATTTTTTTCTTAAACCAATTCTTACCATGCATCTTCTAGCAAAGCAAGAACTTCCTATCAATTCGATAAGTGCATCAAAGAAAATAATGAAAAACTATTCCCATGTATTTTAAAGGGGAGATATTTGCATCGTCCTAGCATCAAACACAGGATATTTTCTTTGAAAGGAATTTATGTTTTCAATAGATCATGATCATATATATAAGCTCCTTGAGTTTTGATTCTCTACCTTCCGGGAAGTATTTTTAAAAAATTCCTGAAAATCAAAGCAATGCATTTAAATGGAAAATATTGGGACTTTCGGACCCTCTGGAATCGAACCCATGACACTGGGTTCAAAATCGCAATTTTTCTGGCGGTTACACGTTATGGCCAATACGTCGTAAAAATTACAAGTCAATGACGCTTGTGGTTTAGCCTGTGAATTAGTATCCCAATCTGCTTGCAGTGTGCAAGCTAAATTTTAGATGTATCTATTATATACGAGTAAAATGTAGCTTGCATACTGCAAGCAGATCGACAACACTAATTTCATATCGGCATCATATCGGGACGGACATCAAAAGAAAAAAAAAATTCAAAATATTCGTAGAATTCGCTGCAATCACCTGGCAGCGAACCCCGGTCTTCCTGGTGTACTTACTATGCAGCAAAATAGAAAATTACCATATCAAACTATGTGTGAAAATTCAAGCAAAACTATTAGGTGCAACTACCTCAAACGACGTCCTACTATTCACATACACTCCTTATTTGAGAAATTATAATGTGCTCTGGCATCGAACCCAGGAACAGCATGGTCTTATCTATTTTTTTTCTTAAACAAAGTGTTAATATACATCTTCCATCTAAGCAAGAGCTCCCTTACATATCGATAAATGCATAAAAAAATTATGAAAAGATACCCCATAGTATTATATATGGGTGATATTTTTACCGCCCGGCATCGAACCCGGGTCTTTCAGGCAATACTTTCTATGCAGCACAAAAGAAAAACACCATCTCTAACCGCGTATGCAAATTCAAGCAGAAATATTGGTTACAACTGCCTCAAATGACGTCCTACTTTTCCTTTATATTCCTTATGAGAGAAACGTTATTGTGCTCTGGCTTCGAACCCAGGAACAGTACGGTCTTATGAAAATTTTTTTCTAAAACTTATTCGTACCATACATCTTCCAGCCAAGCACGAACATCCTATCATTTCGATAAGTGCATCTAAAAAAATAATGAAAAACGGCTCCCATGTATTTTAAAGGGCAGATCTTTGCATCGTCCTAGCATCGAACCCAGGATAACTTTTGTAAAAGTGATTGATGTTTTCGAAAGTCCAAGACCATAAATATAGGCACCTTGTGTTTTACTTCTCTACCTATCCGGAAAGTATTTTTTTTTAATTCCCGAAAATCACGGCAATGCATTCAAACGGGAAAAATCGGGACTTTGGGGCCCTCTGGAATCGAACCTATGACACTGAGGATCAAAGTCTCTTTTTTCCTGGGGGTTTCACGTTATGGCCAATATGTCATAAAAATTTCAGATCAATGACGCTTGTAGTTTAGGCTGTGAATTTGTATCCTATCTATCTATATAGGTATATATATGAATGAATCCGGAGAAGCATCTATATATAATAGATAGATGCTTCTCCGGATTCATTCATATACAGTAGAACCCCGGTAATCCGGACACTCGCTAATCCGGAACCCTCGGTAATCCGGACGGTCCATTGGGAGTTATGCAAACCCGCAACTTCTTCTTGTGAACATATAAATACGCATATTAGTAACAACTAACGAGAGGTGGACAGACTGTTTGAAAAATTTCTCCATTGGCTGCAATGATTTGAGGGAGAGCGAAGTATTCCGTTTATTGTGATAACACATCTAAGTTGAAATACTTTTCTGAGACAGCATTTTTCCATTAGAGAAAATGCTTAATATGTGCGATACTAACTAATTTCGAAAGACAATACATTTTCAGTTGCAGCAGGGCATGCATGCATTATCTATACAATATAATTTTTGGGTTAAAATGTTTTTTAGGTTATTTTTGGAAAACCTCGCTAATCCGGAAACCCCGCTATTCCGGACGCCTATGTGCCTGAATTCGTCCGGATAACCGGGGTTCTACTGTATATATATATATAGAGAGAGGATACAAAGTCACAGGCTAAACCACTAGCGTCAATGGCTTGAAATTTTTACGACATATTGGCCATAACGTATAACCACCAGAAAAATTGCGATTTTGAACCTCAGTGTCATGGGTTCGATTCCAGAGGGCCCCAAAGGCGCGATTTTCCCCATAAGATTACATGGCGGGGATTTTCGAAAATTTTTTTGAGGCACTTCCCGGAAAAGCAGAGAGTTGAAACTCGAGGGACCGCTAAATGCCGTGCATAGCCAACGAAAATCGGAAAGACATCTTCGAATATTGTCCTTGGTTCGATGCTAGGCCGGGGCAAAAATCGGCCGTTTAAAATGCATTGCGGCGATTTTTAAGATTTTTTTTGGATCCTTTCCCGATAACATGGATTATTGAAACTCGGCACGTAGATAGATATCATGAATTTATTTCATAATCGAATTTTACATATTAGCTTATGGTCCTTGGTTCGATCCCAGAGGACCATTTGCACTTCCCAATGCTTTTCTTACGGAGATAACGGAAACAAATTTTAGGTACTTCCCGGCACGATATCAACTTCAAACTTTGCATGTACAAAGATCAAGTCCATACAAATCAAACCGTGCATTCACAGCTATCAAAGAGTCCTGGGTTCGACACCAGGTGTCTCTGCAATCAGAAGTTAATCCGATTTTTAGGAATTATTTTGAAACCTTTGCCAATAATATAGAAACTTCAAGTTCGGCATATAGATAGAGATCATAAATAACTTTCAGAAAAATTTTTTAGATTTCCAAGATCGTCCTTGGTTCGAATCCAGAGAGCCATTTAAATTCGTAAAAATTAAAACGTCTTTTGAGGCAGTTGTAGCCCATATTTCTGCTTGAATTTTCACACATCGTTAGAGATGGTGATGTTCTATTGTGCTGCATAGTAAGTTCACAGTAAAGACCCGGGTTCGATGCCGGAGGATGGAATTTAGGCAAATTTTAAGAAAAATGTCAATCTTTTTTTTTTCTTTTGATGGCCGTCCGGATATGATGCCGACATGAAAATAGTGTTGTCGATCTGCTTGCAGTATGCAAGCAACATTTTACTCGTTATATATAGATGCTTCTCCGGATTCATTCATATATCATACGAGTAAAATGTAGCTTGCATACTGCAAGCAGATTGACAACACTAATTTCATGTCGGCATCATATCGGGACGGTCCCGGAAAGGAAAAAAAGGATTGAAAATATTCTTAAAATTCGCTTCAATTTAATCGTCTGGAATCGAACCCGGGTCTTTTTGGTGAATTTTCTATGCAGCACATCAGAAGAACATCTTCTCTAAATACGTGTGAAAATTCAAGCAGAAATATTGGCTGCAACTGCCTCAAACGAAGACCTTCTTTTCACGAATGTTAATAGCTCTCTGGATTCGAACCAAGGACGATCTAGGAAATATAAAATATGTTTTCGAAATGTATCTATAAGTTCTATATATATGCCGAATTTCAAGTTTTAATATTATTGGGAAGAGGTTCAAAATAATTCTTAAAAATCGGATCAGTGACTGATTGTAGAGACGCCTGGTGTCGAACCCTGGACGTATTGGAAGCTGTAAATGCACAAAATGACTTGTTAGGACCTGATCTAATTTCATACAAAGTTTGAAGTCGATATCATACCGGGAAGTACCTAAAATGTGTTTCCGTTATCCCCATAAGAAATGCATTGTGGAGCGCAAATGGCCCTCTTGGATCGAACCAAGGACCATCAGCGAATATGTAAAATTTGATTATGAAATATATTTATGATTTCTAACCCCATGCCAAATTTCAAGTTTCCATGCATTCGGAAAAGGGTGAAAAAAAAATCCTAAAAATCGCCACAATACATTTTAAACGGCCGATTTTTGCCCCGACCTACAATCGAACCCGGGATATTTTCCGTAAAACTCATTTATGGTTTCGATAGATTATGTTCATATATATAGGCTCCTTGAGTTTTGATTCTCTACCTATCCGGGAAGTATTTTATTTTAATTCCCGAAAATCAAAGCAATGCATGTAAACGGGAAAAATCGGGAATTTGGGGCCCTCTGGAATCGAACCCATGACACTGAGGTTCAATATCGCAATTTTTCTGGCGGTTACACTTTATGGCCAATATGTCGTAAAAATTTCAAGTCAATGACGCTTGTGGTTTAGGCTGTGAATTTGTATCCTCTCTATATATATATCTATTATAATATATAGACGCTTCTCCGGATATCTATTATATACGAGTAAAATGTTGCTTGCATACTGCAAGCAGACCGACAACACTAATTTCATATCGGCATTACATCGGGACGGTCCTGAAAAGAATAAAAAAATATGGAGAATATTCTTAAGATTCGCTTTAATTGATTCGTCTGGCATCGAACCCGGGTCTTCCTGGTGAACTTACTATGCAGCACAACAGAAGAACCTCTAACTATGTCCGAAAATTCAAGGAGAAATATTGGCTACAACTGCCTCAAAAGACGTTCTAATTTTCACGAATGTAAATGGCTCCCTGGATTCGAACCAAGGACGATCTTGGAAATCTAAAACATGTTGCTGAAAGTTATTAATGGTCTCTATCTAGATGCCGAATTTCAAGTTTCTTTATTATTGGGAAAGTTTTCAAAATAATTCCTAAAAATCGGATAAACTTCTGATTTCAGAGACACCTGGTGTCCAACCTGGTAAATATTGTGAGCTGTAAATGAATAGTTTGATTTGTAAAAATTTGTTCTTGAATCATGCAAAGTTTGAAGTCAATAGTGTGTCATGAAGTACCTAAATTTTGTTTCCGTTATCTCCATAAGAAATGCATTGAAAAGTGCCAATAGCTCTCTGGGATCGAACCAAGGACCATAAGCGAACATGTATAATATTATTATGAAATATATTCATGATATCTATCTACGTGCCGAGTTTCAAGTATGCATGTTATTGGGAAAGGATCCAAAAAAAATCTTCAAATTCGCCGCAATGCATTTTAAACGGCCGATTTTTGCATCGTCCTAGGATCGAACCTAGGATATTTTCCATTAAAGTTATTTATGTTTTCGATAGATCATGACCATAGATATAGGCTCCATGAGTTTTGATTCTCTACCTATCCGGGAAGTATTTTTTAATAATTCCCGAAAATAAAAGCAATGCATTTAAACGGGAAAAATCGGGACTTTGGGGCCCTCTGGAATCGAACCCATGACACCGAGGTTCAAAATCGCATTTTTTCTGGGGGTTTCACGCTAGGGCCAATACGTCGTAAAAATTTCAAGTCAATCACGCTTGTGGTTTAGGCTGTGAATTAGTATCCTATCTGGGTATATATATGAATGAATCCGGAGAAGCATCTATATCTATTAATCTATATATCTATTATATATAGACGCTTCTCCGGATATACCTATATATAAGTTATATATATATATATATATATATAGGGGATCAAAAGTTTAACCATGTTCCACAAGTGCCAACGACTTGAAATTTTTACGACGTATTGGCCATGACGTGTAACCTCCAGGAAAAAGCCGACATTGAACCTCGGTGTCAGTGGTTCGATTCCAGAAGGCCCCAAAGTCACGATTTTCTCCATAAGGATACATGGCGTGGATTTTCGAAAATTTTTTTGAGGCACTTCCCGGAAAAGGAGAGATTTGAAATTCAAGGGATCGCTAGATGCCGCGCATATCTAAAGGAAACCATAAAGACATCTACAAATATTGTCCTTGGTTCGATGCTAGGCCGGGGCAAAAATCGGCCGTTTAAAATGCATTTCGGCGATTTTAAAGATTTTTTTTGGTCCCCTTCCCGATGGCATAGAAACTTGAAATTCGGTATGAAGTTAGATACCATAAAAATATATCATAATCAAATTTTACATATTCGCTGATGGTCCTTGGTTCGATCCCAGAGGGCCATTTAAATTCCTCAATGCATTTCTTACGGAGATAACGGAAACAAATTTTAGGTACTTCCCGGCACGATATCGACTTCAAACTTTGCATATAGAAAGATCAAGTCCATGCAAATCAAACAGTGCATTCACAGCTATAAATGTGTCCTGGGTTCGACACCAGGTGTCTCTGAAATAAGAAGTTGATCCGATTTTTAGGAATTATTTTGAAACCTTTGCCAATAATATAGAAACTTCAAAATCGGCATATAGATAGAGATCATAAATAACTTTCAGAAACATTTTTTAGATTTCCAAGATCGTCCTTGGTTCGAATCCAGAGAGCAATTTAAATTCGTGAAAATTAGAACGTCTTTTGAGGCAGTTGTAGCCCATATTTCTGCTTGAATTTTCACACATAGTTAGAGACGGCGATGTTCTATTGTGCTGCATAGTAAGTTCAACAGTAAAGACCCGGGGTCGATGCCAGACGATTGAATTTCAGCGAATTTTAAGAAAAATTTCAATCCATTTTTTTCTTTTGATGGCCGTCCCGATATGATGCCGACATGAAAATAGTGTTGCCGATCTGCTTGCAGTATGCAAGCAACATTTTACTCGTCTATTATATATAGATGCTTCTCCGGATTCATTCATGGATATACCTATATAGATAGATAGATAGATAGATAGATAGATAGATAGATAGATAGGATACTAATTCACAGCCTAAACCACAAGAGTCCTTGACTTGAAATTTTTACGACGTATTGGCCATAACGTGTAACCGCCAGAAAAATTGCGATATTGATCCTCAGGGTCATGGGTTCGATTCCAGAGGGCCCCAAAGTCGCGATTTTTTCCGTAAGAATACATGGCGGGGATTTTTCGAAAATTTTTTTGAGGCACTTCCCGGAGAGAGAAAGAGTTGAAACTCCAGGGATCGCTAGAAGCCGTGCGTATCCAACGAAAATCAGAAAGACATTTTAGAATATAGTCCATGGTTCGATGCTAGGTCGGGGCAAAAATCGGCCGTTTAAAATGCATTGCGGCGATTTTGAAGAATTTTTTTGGATCCTTTCCCGATAACATGGATATTTGAAACTCGGCACGTGGATAGATATCATGAATATATTTCATAATCAAATTTTACATGTTCGCTGATTGTCCTTGGTTCGATGCCAGAGGGCCATTTGCACTTCTCAATGCATTTCTTACGGAGATAACGGAAACAAAATTTAGGTACTTTCCGGCAGGCTATCGACTTCAAACTTTGCATGATATAAGAGAAAGTTTTTACAAATCAAACTGTGCATTCACAGCTTACAATACGTCCTGGGTTCGACACCAGGTGTCTCTGAAATCAGAAGTTGATCCGATTTTTAGGAATTATTTTGAAACCTTTCTCAATGAAATAGAAACTTGAAATTCGGCAAATGGATAGAGATCATAAATAACTTTCAGAAACATGTTTTAGATTTCATCGATCGTCCTTGGTTCGAGTCTCGAGAGGCGTGAAAATTCGTGAAAATTAGAACGTTTTTTGAGGCAGTTATAGCCGATAATTCTGCTTGAATTTTCACACATAGTTAGAGATGGTGATCCTCTATTGTGTTTCATAGTAGGTTTACCAGTAAGACCCGGGTTCGATGCCAGACGATTAAATTTCAGCGAATTTTAAGAAAAAATTAAATCCTTTTTTTTTTTCTTTTGAGGACCGTCCCGATATGTTGCCGATATGAAATTAGTATTGCCGATCTGCTTGCAGTATGCAAGCTACATTTTACTCGTAATAGATATATAGACGCTTCTCCGGATATACCTATATATAAGTTATATATATATATATAGGGGATCAAAATTCTAACCATGTTCTACAAGTGCCAACGACTTGAAATTTTTACGACGTATAGGCCATAACGTGTAACCTCCAGGAAAAAGCTGACATTGAACCTCGGTGTCATGGGTTCGATTCTAGAAGGCCCCAAAGTCCCGATTTTCTCCATAAGGATACATGGTGAAGATTTTCGAAAATTTTTTTGAAGCACTTCCCGGAAAGGTAGAGAGTTGAAATTCGAGGGATCACTAGATGCCGTGGATATCTTACGAAAATCATAAAGACATCTTCGAATATTGTCCATGGTTCGATGCTAAGTCGGGGCAAAAATCGGCCGTTTAAAATACATTGCGGCGATTTTTAAGATTTTATTTGGACCATATGCCGATGGCATGGAAACTTGAAATTCGGCATGAGGTTAGATATCATGAATATATTTCATAATTAAATTTTTTATGTTCGCTGATGGTCCTTGGTTCGATCCCAGAGGGCCATTTGCACTTCTCAATGCATTTCTTACGGAGATAACGGAAACAAAATTTAGGTACTTCCCGACATGCTATCGACTTCAAACTTGGCATGACACAAGAGCAAATTTACACAAATCAAACTGTGCATTCACAGCTTACAATATGTCCTGGGTTCGACACCAGGTGTCTATGCAATCAGAAGTTGATCCGATTTTTAGGAATTATTTTGAAACCTTTCCCAATAATATAGAAACTTGAAATTCGGCATATAGATAGACATCATAATTAACTTTCAGAAACATGTTTAAGATTTCCAAGATTGTCCTTGGTTCGAGTCCCGAGAGCCATTTACATTCGTGAACATTAGAGCGTCTTTTGAGGCAGTTGTAGCCATTATTTCTGCTTGAATTTTCACACATAGTTACAGATGGCGATCTTCTATTGTGTTTCATAGTAGGTTTACCAGTAAGACCCGGGTTCGATGCCAGACGATGAAATTTCAGCGAATTTTAAGAAACAATTAAATCCTTTTTTTTTTTCTTTTGAGGACCGTCCCGATATAATGCCGATATGAAATTAGTGTTGTCATTCTGCTTGCAGTATGCAAGCAACATTTTACTCGTATAATAGATAGATGCTTCTCCGGATTCATTCATATATCATATATTCATATATATATATATATATATATAGAGAGGATACAAAGTCACAGGCCAAACCACTAGCGTCAATGGCTTGAAATTTTTACGACATATTGGCCATAACGTATAACCTCCAGAAAAATTGCGATTTTGAACCTCAGTGTCATTGGTTCGATTCCAGAGGGCCCCAAAGTCCCGATTTTTCCCGTTTAAATGCATTGCTTAGATTTTCGGGAATTTTTAAAAAATACTTCCCGGATAGGTAGAGAATCGAAACTCTAGGAGCCTTTATATATGGCCATGATCTATCGAAAACATAAATTAGTTTTACGGAAAATATCCTTGGTTCGATGCTAGGTCGAGGCAAAAATCGGCCGTTTAAAATGTATTGTGGCGATTTTTAAGATTTTTTTTGGACCCCTTCCTGATGGCATGGAAACTTGAAATTCGGCATGGAGTTGGAGATTATAAATATATTTCATAATCAAATTTTAGATGTTCCCTGATGGTCCTTGGTTCGACCCCAGGGCGCCATTCACATTTCACAATGCATTTCTTATGGAGATAACGGAAACAAATTTTAGGTTCTTCCCGACATGCTATCGACTTAAAACTTAGCGTGATAGAAGAACCAGTCTTAACAAATCAAACTATGCATTCATAACTATCAATGTGTCCTGGGTTCGACACCAGGTGTCTCTGCAATCAGAAGTTGATCCGATTTTCAGGAATTATTTTGAAACCTTTCCCAATAATATAGAAACTTAAAATTTGGCATATGGATTGAGATCATTAATAACTTTCAGAAACATTTTTAAAATTTCTACGATCGTACTTGGTTCGAGTCCCGAGAGCCATTTACATTCGTGAACATTAGAGCGTCTTTTGAGGCAGCTGCGCCCAATATTTTTGCTTTAATTTTCACACATAGTTAGAGATGGAGAAATTCTATTGTGCTGCATAGTGTGTATCACCAAAAAGACCCGGGTTCGATGCCGGACGAATAACTTGCAGCGAATTTAAAGAATATTTTCAATCCCCTTTTTTTTCTTTTGAAGACGGTCCCGATATGATGCCGAGATGAAATTAGTGTAGTCGATCTGCTTGCAGTATGCAAGCTACATTTTACTTATATAATAGATATATCTATTATATATAGATGCTTCTCCGGATTCATTCATGTATCCATATATCTATTATACATAGATGCTTCTCCGGATTCATTCATATATATACCTATATAGATAGATAGGATACAAATTCACAGCCTAAACTACAAGCGTCATTGATCTGAAATTTTTATGACATATTGGCCATAACGTGAAACCCCCAGGAAAAAAGAGACTTTGATCCTCAGTGTCATAGGTTCGATTCCAGAGGGCCCCAAAGTCCCGATTTTTCCCGTTTGAATGCATTGCCGTGATTTTCGGGAATTAAAAAAAAATACTTTCTGGATAGGTAGAGAAGTAAAACTCAAGGTGCCTATATTTATGGTCTTGGACTTTCGAAAACATCAATGACTTTTACAAAAGTTATCCTGGGTTCGATGCTAGGACGATGCAAAGATCTGCCCTTTAAAATACATGGGAGCCGTTTTTCATTATTTTTTTAGATGCACTTATCGAAATGATAGGATGTTCGTGCTTGGCTGGAAGATGTATGGTACGAATAAGTTTTAGAAAAAAATTTTCATAAGACCGTACTGTTCCTGGGTTCGAAGCCAGAGCACAATAACGTTTCTCTCATAAGGAATATAAAGGAAAAGTAGGACGTCATTTGAGGCAGTTGTAACCAATATTTCTGCTTGAATTTGCATACGCGGTTAGAGATGGTGTTTTTCTTTTGTGCTGCATAGAAAGTATTGCCTGAAAGACCCGGGTTCGATGCCGGGCAGTAAAAATATCACCCATATATAATACTATGGGGTATCTTTTCATAATTTTTTTATGCATTTATCGATATGTAAGGGAGCTCTTGCTTAGATGGAAGATGTATATTAACACTTTGTTTAAGAAAAAAAATAGATAAGACCATGCTGTTCCTGGGTTCGATGCCAGAGCACATTATAATTTCTCAAATAAGGAGTGTATGTGAATAGTAGGACGTCGTTTGAGGTAGTTGCACCTAATAGTTTTGCTTGAATTTTCACACATAGTTTGATATAGTAATTTTCTATTTTGCTGCATAGTAAGTACACCAGGAAGACCGGGGTTCGCTGCCAGGTGATTGCAGCGAATTCTACGAATATTTTGAATTTTTTTTTTTCTTTTGATGTCCGTCCCGGTATATGATGCCGATATGAAATTAGTGTTGTCGATCTGCTTGCAGTATGCAAGCTACATTTTACTCGTACCTATATATATACGAGTAAAATGTAGCTTGCATACTGCAAGCAGATCGGCAATACTAATTTCATATCGGCATCATATCGGGACGGTCTTTAAAAGAAAAAAAAAAGGATTTAATTTTTTCTTAAAATTCGCTGAAATTTCATCGTCTGGCATCGAACCCGGGTCTTACTGGTAAACCTAGTATGAAACACAATAGAAGATCACCATCTCTAACTATGTGTGAAAATTCAAGCAGAAATATTGGCTATAACTGCCTCAAAAAACGTTCTAATTTTCACGAATGTTAATGCCTCTCGGGACTCGAACCAAGGACGATCGTGGAATTCTAAAATATGTTTCTGATAGATATTTATGATCTCTATCTATATGCCGAATTTCAAGTTTCTATTTTAGTGGGAAAGGTTTCAAAATAATTCCTAAAAATCGGATCAAATTCTGATTTCAGAGACACCTGGTGTCGAACCCAGGACGTATTGCAAGCTGTGAATGCAGAGTTTGATTTGTAAAGACTTACTCTTGTATCAAGCAAAGTTTGAAGTTGATAGCATGTCGGAAAGTACCTAAATTTTGTTTCCGTTGTCTCCGTAAGAAATGCATTGAGAAGTGCAAATGGCCCTCTGGGATCGAACCAAGGACCAACAGCGAACATGTAAAATTTGATTATGAAGTATATTCATGATATCTATATACGTGCCGAGTTTCGAATATCCATGTTATCGGGAAAGGATCCAAAAAAAATCTTCAAAATCGCCGTAATGCATTTTAAACGGCCGATTTTTGCCCCGACCAAGCATCGAACCATGGACTACAATCTAAGATGTTTTTCTGATTTTCGTTGGATACGCACGGCTTCTAGCGATCCCTCGAGTTTCAACTCTTTCTCTCCCCGGGAAGTACCTCAAAAAAATTTTCGAAAATCCCCGCCATGTATTCTTATGGAGAAAATCGCGACTTTGGGGCCCTCTGGAATCGAACCCATGACCCTGAGGATCAAAATCGCAATTTTTCTGGCGGTTACACGTTATGGCCAATACGTCGTAAAAATTTCAAGTCAATCACGCTGGTGGTTTAGGCTGTGAATTAGTATCCTATCTATCTATCTATATAGGTATATACATGAATGAATCCGGAGAAGCATCTATATATAATAGATACGAGTAAAATGTTGCTTGCATACTGCAAGCAGATCGACAACACTAATTTCATATCGGCATTACATCGGGACGGTCCACAAAAGAAAAAAAAATATTGAAAATATTCCTAAAATTCGATGAAATTTCATCGTCTGGCATCGAATCCGGGTCTTTACTGTGATCTTCTCTGCAGAAAAAAAGAAGATCACCATCTCTAGCTATGTGTGAAAATTCAAGCGAAAATATTGGCTACAACTGCCTCAAAAGACGCTCTAATGTTCACGAATGTAAATGGCTCTCGGGACTCGAACCAAGGACTATCTCTAAAAATTTAAAAAATGTTTCTGAAATTTATTAATCATCTCAATCTATATGCCAAATTTCAAGTTTCTATATTATTGGGAAAGGTTTCAAAATAATTCCTAAAAATCGGATCAACTTCTGATTACAGAGACACCTGTTGTCGAACCCAGGACACATTGATATCTGTGAATGCACGGTTTGATTTGTATGGACTTGGTCTTTTTATATCCAAAGTTTGAAGTTGATATCATGCCGGGAAGTACCTAAAATTTGTTTCCGTTATCTCCCTAAGAAATGCATTGAGGAATTTAAATGTCCCTCTGGGATCGAACCAAGGACCATCAGCGAATATGTAAAATTTGATTATGAAATACTTTTATGGTATCTAACCTTATACGGAATTTCAAGTTTCTATGCCATCGGAAAAGGGTCCAAAAAAAATCTTAAAAATCGCCACAATGCATTTTAAACGGCACATTTTTGCCCCAACCTAGCATCGAACCAAGGATAATATTCGTAGACGTCTTTATAGTTTCCTTTAGATATGCACGGCATCTAGCGGTCCCTCGAATTTCAACTCTCTCCTTTTCCGGGAAGTGCCTCAAAAAAATTTTCAAAAATCCCCACCATGTATCCTTATGGACAAAATCACGACTTTGGGGCCTTCTGGAATCGAACCCATGACACAGAGGTTTAAAGTCGGATTTTTTCTGGAGGTTACACGTTATGGCCAATACGTCGTAAAAATTTCAAGTCGTTGGCACTTGTGGAACATGGTTAGACTTTTGATCCCCTATATATATATATATAACTTATAGGTATATCCGGAGAAGCGTCTATATATATATACGAGTAAAATGTTGCTTGCATACTGCAAGCAGATCGACAACACTATTTTCATGTCGGCATCATATCCGGACGGCCATCAAAAGAAAAAAATGGATTGAAATTTTTCTTAAAATATGCCTAAATTCCATCGTCTGGCATCGAACCCGGGTCTTTACTGTGAACTTACTATGCAGCACAATAGAACATCACCATCTCTAACGATGTGTGAAAATTCAAGCAAAAATATGGGCTACAACTGCCTCAAAAGACGTTCTAATTTTCACGAATTTAAATGGCTCTCTGGATTCGAACCAAGGACGATCTTGGAAATCTAAAACATGTTTCTGAAAGTTATTTATGATCTCTATCTATATGCCGAATTTGAAGTCTCTATATTATTGGGAAAGGGTTCAAAATAGTTCCTATAAATTGAATCAATTACTGATTGTAGAGACGCCTGGTGTCGAACCCAGGACCTACTGGCTGCTGTGAAAACACATTATGACTTGGTTTGGCCTGATCTTATTAAATGCAAAGTTTGAAGTCAACAACTTGTCAGGAAGTACCTAAAATTTGCTTCCGTAATCTCCATAAGAAATGCATTGTAGGATGTAAATAGCCCTCTGGGATCGAACCAAGGACCATCAGCGAGTTCTAAAATTTTATTATGAAATATATTTATGATATATATCCACGTACCAAGTTTTAAGTTTCCAAGTCATCTGTAAGTAATTAAAAAAAATCTTAAAAATCACAATGTAAATTAAACGGGAGAATATTTGCCCTGGCCTAGCATCGAACCAAGGATAATTATTGTAGATGTCTTTGTGGTTTCCTTTAGATATACACGGCATCTAGCGATCTCTAGAATTTCAACTCCCAACTCCTCCGGGAAGTACCTCAAAAAAATTTTCGAAAATCCCCGCCATGTATTCTTATGGACAAAATCGCGACTTTGGGGCCTTCTGGAATCGAACCCATGGCACCGAGGTTCAAAGTCGGCTTTTTCCTGGAGGTTACACGTTATGGCCAATATGTCGTAAAAATTTCAAGTCGGTGGCACTTGCGGAACATGCTTAGACTTTTGATCCCCAGTGTATATATCTATTATATATAGATGCTTCTCCGGATTCATTCATATATCATACGAGTGCAATGTAGCTTGCATACTTCAAGCAGATCGGCAATATTATTTTATTTCGGCATCATATCGAGACGGTCCTCAAAAGAAAAAAAAAAGTATTGAAAATATTCTTAAAATTCGCTTCAATTTTAGCGTCTTGCATCGAACCCGGGTCTTCCTGGTGAACTTACTAAGCGGCACAATAAAAGATCACTATATCTAACTATGTGTGAAAATTCAAGCAGAAATATTGGCTACAACTGCCTCAAAAGACATTATAATTTTCACGAATTTAAATGGCTCTCTGGATTCGAACCAATGACGATCTTGGAAATCTAAAATATTTTTTTAAAAGTACTTTATGATCTCTATCTATATGCCAAATTTCGAATTTCTATATTATTGGGAAAGGTTTCAAATTAATTCCTAAAAATTGGATCAACTTCTGATTGCAGAGACACCTGGTGTCGAACCCAGGAAATATTGTAAGCTGTGAATGCACTGTTTGATTTGTAAAGACTTTTTCTTCTATCATGCAAAGTTTGATGTCGATAGCATGCCGGGAAGTACCTTAAATTTGTTTCCGTTATCTCCGTAAGAAACGCATTGAGAAGTGCAAATGGCCCTCTGGGATCGAACCAAGGACCATAAGCTAATATGTAAAATTTGATTATGAAATATATTCATGATATCTATCGACGTGCCGAGTTTCAAGTATCCATTTTATCGGGAAAGGATCCAAAAAAAATCTTCAAAATCGCCGCAATGCATTTTAAACGGCCGATTTTTGCCCCGGCCTTGCATCGAACCAAGGACAATATTCGAAGATGTCTTTCCGATTTTCGTTGGCTATGCATGGCATCTAGCGATCCCTCACGTTTCAACTCTCTGCTTCTCCGGGAAGTGCCTCAAAAAAATTTTCGAAAATCCCTGCCATGTATTCTTATGGACAAAATCGCGACTTTGGGGCCTTCTGGAATCGAACCCATGACACTGAGGTTCAAAGTCGGCTTTTTCCTGGAGGTTACACGTTATGGCCAATATGTCGTAAAAATTTCAAGTCAGTGGCACTTGTGGAACATGCTTAGACTTTTGATCCCCAGTGTATATATATATATATATACGAGTAAAATGTTGCTTGCATACTGCAAGCAGATCGACAACACTAATTTCATATCGGCATCATATCGGGACGGTCCTCAAAAGAAAAAAAAAAGGATTGAAAATATTCTTAAAATTCGCTTCAAGTTTAGCGTCTGGCATCGAACCCGGGTCTTCCTGGTGAACTTACTAAGCGGCACAATAGAAGATCACTGTATCTAACTATGTGTGAAAATTCAAGCAGAAATATTTGCTACAACTGCTTCAAACGACGTTCTAATTTTCACGAATGTAAATGGCTCTCTGGATTCGAACCAAGGATGATCGTGGGAATCTAGAACATGTTCCTGAAATGTATCTATAATCTCTATCTGTATGCTGAATTTCAAGTTTCTATATAATTGGGAAATGGTTCCAAAAAATTCTTAAAAATCCGATAATTTACTGATTGTAGAGACGCCTGGTGGTGAAACCAGGAAACATTGGTAGCTGTGAATTCACAGTTTGATTAGTAATGACTTGATCTTATCTTATGCAAAGTTTCAAGTAGACATAATATCGGGAAGTACCTAAAATGTGTTTCCGTAATCTCCATAAGAAATGCATTGAGGAATGTAAATGGCCCTCTGGGATCGAACTAAGGACCATAAGGGAGTATGTAAAATTTGATTATGAAACATAATTATGATATCAAACGCCATGCCGAATTTCAAGTTTCTATGCCATCGGAAAAGGGTTAAAAAAAAATCTTATAAATCGCCGCAATGCATTTTAAACGGCCGATTTTTGCCCCGACCTAGCATCAAACCAAGGATAATATTCGTAGATGTCATTATGGATTCCTTTAGATATGCACGGCATCTAGCGATCCCTCGAGTTTCAACTCTCTCCTTTTCCGAGAAATGCCTCAAAAAAATTTTCGAAAATCCCCGCCATGTAATCTTATGGGGAAAATCGCGACTTTGGGGGCTTCTGGAATCGAACCCATGGCACCGAGGTTCAAAGTCGGCTTTTTCCTGGAGGTTACACTTTATGGCCATAACGTCGTAAAAATTTCAAGTCGGTGGCACTTGTGGAACATGGTTAGAATTTTGATCCCCTATATATATATATATATATATAGGTATATCCGGAGAAACGTCTATATATTATAGATATATATAAGTATATCCGGAGAAGCGTCTATATATAATAGATATTCATATATATATACGAGTAAAATGTAGCTTGCATACTGCAAGCAGATCGACAACACTAATTTCATATCGGCATTATATCGGGACGGTCCTCAAAAGAAAAAAAAGGATTTAATTTTTTCTTAAAATTCGCTGAAATGTCATCGTCTGGCATCGAACCCGGGTCTTACTGAAAACCTACTATGAAAAACAATAGAAGATCACCATCTCTAACTATGTGTGAAAATTCAAGCAGAAATATTGGTTACAACTGCCTCAAAAGACGCTCTAATGTTCACGATTGTAAATGGCTCTCGGGACTCGAACCAAGGACGATCTTGGAAATTTAAAAAATGTTTCTGAAAGTTATTATTAATTTCAATCTATATGCCGAATTTCAAGTTTCTATATTATTGGGAAAGGTTTCAAAATAATTCCTAAAAATCGGATCAACTTCTGATTGCAGAGACACCTGGTGTCGAACCCAGGACACATTGATAGCTATGAATGAATAGTTTGATTTGTTAAGACTGGTTCTTCGATCATGCTAAGTTTTAAGTCGATAGCATGCAGGGAAGTACCTTAAACTTGTTTCCGTTATCTCCATAAGAAATGCATTGAGGAATGTAAATGGCCCTCTGGGATCGAACCAAGGAACATCAGGGAAAACATAAAAATCGATTATGAAATATATTTATTTATTATTTTGGGCACTATAAAAAAAATGAATTAAGGCAGATAGAATCATCTGAAACTAAATTTTTAAGATCAGTGAAAGGTTGCACAAGAATTGATAAATTAAGGATTCTCATATAAGAGATGAACTAGGTTTCCAGGCAATCACTGATAGATTAGAGGGGTACAAGGATAGAGGGAAAGAAAATTTATTGCAAATGCCAAATAGCCAAAGCAGGTAATGGAATATCTACCAATAGGCAGAAGAAGTGTTGGAAGACCAAGAAAAAGATGGTACAGTTCCACAGAACAAGTGAAGCTGGAACAGGCTTAATGCCTAACCCTGGAAAGAAGACAGTGGCGGATCCAGGGGGGGAGCTATGGGGGCTGTAGCCCCCCCCAGAAGTCACAGTAAAAAAAATGTGTCATCGTACATACCATTGAGATGTGAAGAAATTATTGTTTATCTACAACGATAGATAATAATAAGCATAATTCAAATATGTATAATGAGTTTAATTTTATAAAATTTCTTACAAAAATCGACAAATAGAAAATGAATCTTTAATCCCAACTTTCAAGCCCCCCCCCACAGCTCGATCCTAGATCCGCCACTGAAAGAAGATGATATCTATCTGTCTGTAAAGTATTCAGCTCAAACGCCAGTTGGCACCTTATCCCCTTAGGCATAAGCTACTAAGAGCTTGCAGAGAGGAATGAGGTTCACTAGGCAGGATGAGGAGTGAGCTAGTTTGCCATTGCTTTCCTCACTTAGCCAGAATGCTGTAAGCGGAACATGTCCACGCAAGTGAAGCACAATGACTCTATGAGTAATACTTTTCTTGGCATTCCATAAGAAGAGACCTTGATCAGTGTAACTATTCACTCATACCTCCGTAGCTTTTGTTTCATCAAAGCCATGATCAAGACTGGGACAAAAGAAAATGAGAGATACATTTTTCTCTATCCTGAACCACATGACAAATGAAAATATTCTATTCATCAGAGTACGGAAGCAGGAATGATGATATCTATAGGATAGAAATATTCATAAGATTTTTTTTCATTGATACATATAGTGAACAAAATCATTTCACAATTATAAATTATAGATAAAAGCATATTAAATTTGTAAACTCTTTTGTAAATCATAAAGTAAATTCAAATGCAAATCATCAGATTCTGGTGTAAATAATTAAGTGAGGTAAGGAGAAAAGAAATTCAGCATTCATAGAAATCTTTGTCATAATCAATTAATTTGACCTTTATGGTATTTCTCACTTTGCTTAAAGGTAGAAACAACTCTATATATGTTTCATTAGCAAAATGCATCAAAGGGTACCATAACCTGTGCTATGCTAATTCACGCAGAACAGTTGATGATGCCATAAGACCCTCTGATGAATATGGATCTTTTCCACAAGATTTGGAAATCAATAAGTCCATTTACTAATTTGTACAAGAATAATAAATCACTGTATTTCCTCCTTGAAGTCAGTGATGTCACATTGGTTTTAATAAGAATATCACAGTAATTGAGATTGTTATTATAATTTTTACATTTAGTTTAGTAGTGCCTTAAAAATTTATGCTGTATACTTTCAATTGCCAAATTTACAGATTTTAAATAAGGACTCAAGACTGGTGAACAGAATTCTGAATGAGTTCTTACAAGGGAGAAATAAAGTAATTTAAAAGTATTAGGTTTTCTAAATTCTTTACATTGGCAATAAACGAATCCAAGCATTTTGCAAGCTTTGTTCCTAATACTGTAGAATCAATATATTCATTGAATGTAAAACTTATTTGATAAAATTACTCTAAAAGTCTTTAATTTTAGAGACTGATTCAAGTATATTTTTATTTTCAATAATGTATGGATACACAATATGATTGTGGCTGTTGTAAAAAGACATTACGTTACATTTATTTGCATTAGTGTCACACCATTTTTGGAACAACATTTTTCTAGAGAGTTCAGTTCTCTTTGAAGTTCCAGGCAATCTGAATGAAAAGTTATTGTCTTGATATTTTAAGGCATTGGCAAAAAGAAGAAAGTGACAATCAAAAAAAATTTTACATCATTTATAAAAAGAATAAACAGCAAAGGGACAAGATGAGCTCATTTAGGTGAGAAATTAAATTTTTAAATTTTAAGTACTGATTTCTACTAGTTAGATAACTTTCAAACCATGACAGAAGAGGATTAGAAATAGCTATATTTATTAGCTTCATATAAGTAACAAATTATGATTTACTTGGTCAAAGGCTTTTTAAAGATCTGTATACATAGAACATCCTTGTTTTCCTTCTTCTATAACAGTTGAAATGTAATGCTAATAACAGAGAAGATTAGTACAGGTAGACCTACTACTACTATCAAATCCACCCTGTTCCTGTATGATGATCTTCTTAAACATTTGGAGAATGGATTTCAGCACTGGTGATTCAAATATTTTAGGTATAATAGAAATTTTGGGATTAAGCCTATAGTGGTGTTAAGTGATATGTGTTATATGATATGTGTTGGATTTATCTCCGCTCTTTTGAGTAGGGATTTTCTTTCCATAATTCTGGAAAGATGCCTCTTGAAAGAGAAATATAGAGAAGTATGCGTAGAGGGATAGAGAGTGCATATTTACATTTCTTGAGAAAGGAGGTGGAAATTCCATCAATGCCAACCATATTTGAGTCATTCATGTATCAATCTTATTAAATACTTCAGCTAATTTGATAATACAGGAATTAAGAGAAAGTTGATAGGTATGATAGACATCTATTGAAGCCTGATAATTATTGCCTTAAATGTATGATGACTGAAAATATTCAGCAAACAGATTAACTATTCTTTGCCATTAGGTACCCTTATATCTCCCAAGAGCATCACTTTATGTACGTCATAATTTTTACTTTCTCCCTATACGTAGTATAGAGAAAGTATTATATTCGCAAAAACATTCGACCTTCGGATTTCGACCTAAATAGATGTTTTGGGGCCCATAGAGCATGTTTTAGCTATTTTCCCGAACATGTCTGTCTGTGTGTCTGTCTGTCTGTATGTGGTTAAAAAGTTTGTGGGCGCTCTATCTTAAAAAGTAATTATCCGATCATTTTCAAAATTCATATTTAGAATTTTCCTAACAATGCCAAGAGTTGATTAGTTTTTGGAGAATACCGCTTAACTGGAAGTTACGGTTTATCCGGAACAAAATTTTGTTTCTTAAATATCTCTGTAAGAATGCAATATAGGTATATACATTTACACACAAAAATTGTAGATAGTTAACTTAACTACAACTTTTGTATAAAACATTTCTTCGTAACACTGATTGTTTAGGAGTAATTCCCCAATAATGGTTAACCGGAAGTTGTTGTTAATCCAGAAATGGAAGTTTTTCATACATATCTCTGTCAGAATGCAATTTAGGTATATACATTTACGTACAAAAGTTATAGATAATGTATTTTACTACAACTTTTGTATGAAACATTTTTTCGTAACACTAATTGTTTAGGAGTTATTCTTCAATAATGGTTAACCGGAAGTTGTTGTTTAGCCAGAAATTGAAGTTTTTCATACTTATCTCTGTCAAAATGCAATGTAGGTATGTTCAATTAAGTACCAAAGTTGTAGATTTTGTTTTTTACTACAAAGCTTGTATGAAACATTTTCCTGTAACACTCATTGTTTTGGAGTTATTTATATATTGCCTGCATAGGCTTATGTTTTCAATAAATACGGAGAAAGTCATGTTGGCCACATCAGATTTTTTTTGTCTATTTTTGATAAAAGACCAAATTTTTTAATGTGTGCTAATCTGATTCTTTACTTTAGAAATGTATTCCTTATAACATAGATCTGTCATTCTATTGCATTTCTTCCTTAGCATGCTAAATTTTCTATAATCTTCCATACGCAATATTGTTTTAAACTTTGCGTGAGCTATCGTTTTCTCACCAATTAAGATTCTTAAATTATGGCTGAACCACTTAGGAAAGCTACTACTTTCATATTTCTTCATTGGAATAAAATGCTCAATGGCTGAGTGACCAATAAAGTAGAATTTTTGAAGTGCCGAATCAATATCTCCTTCATATAAAATATTCCAGTTTACAGATTCTAAATATTCACAAATTTCATCATAATTCCTATTATTGTAATCATAATAAAAATAATCATACTCTAATAAAGCTTTAGGAGAATCAAAAGTAATAACTATGTCTCTGAGGCAGGATGATAAGGATCTTCAGGTACTAAAACATAAGATGAGTGAAAATTGCTTACATTTGGATTACCATTGAAGACCAAATCAAGAGATAAGCATTTTTAACATAGTTAATCTGTTTCATATTTAAGTAATGAAATGTGTCAAGTATAATATTAGATGAAGGAGTAACTATACCATTTGGAATTAATCCAGATTCATGAGATGGAGTACAGGAAAGAGTGGGTAGATTATAATCACCACAAAGTAAAAATTCAGAGTGATATTCAACAAAGTGTGATATTTAACAAAAAATTATAGATTAGTTTTCTGTAAAGGGTGCTCAACGCTTAGCATCCATAATTTATTCAGCTCATAGAAGATATTAAAGGCTTTTAAGCTAAAACGAGATTGAAATGTAAAGTGAATATAATATATAATCTAGAAATAATATATAATCAGAAAATAGTTACCCTAAAATTTGCACATATGTCACACATCTTTACTGTTTGTCCTTGTTATATGTGTATTTTTTGTTTCTACTTTGACTTGTTCTTCATCATAATTTTATCAACAGATTATATAAGGCTAGGGTGGACAGCCAGGCTTTAACTATCACCGTCACCGTAATGTCACCAGGTGGTAGGTTGATTCAGTGGTGGATCCAGGGGGGGAAAAGGGGGAAATTCCCCCCCCAATCAAAGAGAATATTTTTCTCCGAGGCCAATTATTTAATACTTATAAACCGAGCATTGTCTATAGATGATACATGATGGTTGTCGGAGTTACTGCTGCCACATGCTCTTGGTGTCCCTTTACATGAGGCCATCTGTGCTGCTTCCGAGTCGCGCCCCTCATAGCTGAACATTGTTTCAAATGGAGAAGTTCACACGGATAGCAGGTACTAAATAATAAGTGCCACTGGACGCAGCCTTAGCCACCACTCAGTATATAAAAAATTAGCATCTAAAGGGTTTAAAATTCACTACTTAGCACCTAATTCTAGATATTCTCTATCATCTATGCTCCCCAGTAGCAAGGTCATAACCAGAAAATATTTTGGGAGGTTCATTTGGTGAGGGGTGGATTTGGGTGGGGCTTTTCACTTGGAGGGGGGGCGGACTCTACTCCTGATGTCAGTGAAAAAGAACATACCTTATTATTATTTACAATATTACTATTTTCGGGAGGTTCACTTTAGACTGTACCCCAAAATTTGAGGGGGGATGGACCCCTTTTCCCCTTCTCACTCGCTACGGCCGTTCCTGGAAGTTCCCCACCCAAAATTTATGCCTGGATCCGCCCCTGCGTTGATTACATTTTTTTCATCCTCCACCTCAAAGTATTTAAATGAACCTCATTGACAGATTTGTGCAGCTAAGATTTCATGAAATAAGTACTTATATACATGGAAGGAGGAGGAGGTTAATTTTATTGTTAGGAGTTTTTTGTATTGTGTATATTTGTTGCTGTTGATACATTTTATTGATATTTATTGCTGCTGATATTTGTTGTAATTCTCCCATGCCTATACCTTAAAGTTATAATATCCTCACACTTCGTTAGAAAATATGACGACAATTTAGTTTAGTAGTGTTATATTCAAAACAAAGCATACAAAAGAAACAAATGCTTTATAACATGAATTTTGCTCTTGAATGAGTACTGGTGCTGTTGAAAGAGCTTGGACATCTTTTGAAGTAGCGCGATGAAAGTAATATTGATAACATCGATAACTGATCGATAACGATCGGGACGATCGGTAAACGCGCCAAGGGCGCTAGCTTGGCGACGTACGAGGGAGATCAACAAGTTTGAGATCGTGGAAAGTCACTGTCAAGTCAATTAGTATTGGTGTTCTATGGTTTTATCCGGATATACAGTCTCCTAGGTTTTGTAGTAAGTAATTTCACACTCCATTAGTCCTGAGCTTTAATGCATATTTTATCGTTTAGACTTAATTTTTATGCTAAGAATATACTGCCGAATGTTATTGAAAATGCGATTTAAGTATAATAACATGGTAATGCTACTATAACCATTCCAAAAATGATGAGCCATTCGGTTTTTATCGATTTCGAAATTAATTTAATAAATATTACTGTATTGAATATATCTTTGGTAAAATTTCACTTTCACACTTTTTGGGAAAAATTCTATATCTCCCTTAATACTAAAGATATTTCAAAACCATCGAAATCGGGGTATTTTGAGTAATAAAAAAAAATTTTTTTCCAAAAAGTGTGAAAGTGAAATTTTACCATATCTTTACTTATTATATATTAGGGAAAACTTATTCGTTGACATCCAATCGGCTTCACGTTGTACAGTTATCATGAAGCTACTTTATCCACTCGTCATGTTTCGATTTTGCGTCTAATCGCGAATCTTAATCGAGAACATCGAGAATCATGGAGAAACATATATTCATATGGATATTGAAATTTACTGGGAATGTTTCGTCACCTCTTACAAGTCTAGGAAGAGAATAGTTACAGTTCAGTGTATGTATTAAAGAGGAATCAGTCTGGCAAAAAAATCCCCAGAGTTTGAACTTTCTCTTCTGATGATTAATATTTATTTCGATCGAAATCGTTTCTCAATCTAATATGTAACATCGCTACGTTTTCTGTGTATTTTAGTAGGGGTTCCCAGTCTGGTAAAATTTGAAAGTGAAATTTTACCCCCAGTCTTAACAATAACGAAGTCTTATATTGACAATCACAGATAGTTTTGAAGTTACCTCTCGCAAGAATGGATAGGAAAGGTTGTCACACTACAAATGTATTGAGAAGGTAAAGTAATAGGTAAATTTCTAGACTAGAAATTTACCCAACGTTTTTTAAGGAAAAAAGTACTTCCGTTATTTTTCAAACATCAGAACTCAAACATTAAGCATTATTAATATTATTTAATACATGCTTAGTCAACTATATTGTAAATTTCTTTCAGGAAGGCGAAATGAATATTCTCATAATATACGTTGAAAATAATTTGCATATTCTTTTTTTTCTAGATGTTTATAGATAGCTTATGTTTTACAAGATTGATGCATTTATTTATGATTAGGAAAGCTTTAGTGACACTCCAGATAAAGAGGCTTGTTTGTTCCAGAATCATATCCATCAAAAAATTTATGACAAAACGCTTGTTTTATCATGACTGTTCTAATTTCAAGCAGCATTATGGCCCCATCGTATTTAAAACTGCAAAAAGATACCTTTTATGCTCCAAAGATAGCAAAAAATGTTTGCTAGGTATTTAGTCATTTTGGTAGAACTAAAACATAATTAATTGAGCGAAAGTAAATGGGCATTGATCAATTTTGTGTCATCTCTACATTTCTACTTTGGTGCATGAGTGAGTGATTTGTAGAAAAGAAGTATGAGGTAAGCTGGAATAATAACTCTGGTTGGTTGGAGTAAACATCTTGGATGCTATCCCTTTGCAAGGATACATAGATTGTTACATCCTGTTTGATGATGAAACTAATTTCTCAATGGAAGGTTTGCTGATTTCACCCATGTAGTCTTGCCATTTCTTAATAATTTTTATTCTGCCTATTTTTACATAAACTTTTTATATATTTTGGGTTTTTATGGATGTAAATTAATAATGTTGTCCTCACTCGGATGACAGTTTTAAAATACTGTAGTTATGAAATGTATTTCATCAACTATTCATGTGAAATGTGTTTCAATGTTGAAACAAATTTTTATTTTAGTCTTATCCAAGATTTCGTAAAACCTTTCCTTTCCTTAGGGTCCAGCTGATTCTTGTGACGGATTTCAGAAAATCTTTGCTTGGGTATTTTTATGATTGGCAATTTATGTTTTAAAAGATGAAATTTATAAAGCCATTTAAGAAAATGTAACACAACTAAGAAACCGTAAATGTATATTTTAAAGTAACATAATTCAAAAGTTGTCTATTCAAGTCCAAGTTTTCCACTGTGTTGAGTGGAAAATTGTCTTTTGTAGTGTTGCAATCAAATTTCTGATGGCATCTGAAAGGGCCTCGAGAGTGCATGCTTTGCGGATGTAAACGTTAGATTTCAGGTAGCAAACAGAGATGGAACAGCATCATGTTGGGTTTTTTTCAATGGGACTTACACCAAATAGCACAATTTCCTGCTTTGATGCAGGTCTCAAAAACAAAGGTGTGATGTTCAATTGTCCACATTTCCATGTTTGCTGAAATTACATCTATCAGCAAATATTTGCCAGCAATTCTGCCTGAACTGCACCCCACGTCATCCCAAATAGATCATTGCTCTGTGCTGGACCCTTCATCTTTTGTAAACCCTTAGATGTCACCATAAATTAATGATCGAACCTTCTAACGTTATGCAAATGCTTAATGTACCACTGGTACATGTTAAATTGATCGTGGTTTTTTATTGCAATGATTTACTGTTTATTCTAAAAATAAGTTTGGTCCAGAAATGCTGTAGAGATTCTGTTTGTTGATGAATGTAACAGAGGCTGCCTTTTAAAAATAGTTTATCTCTGATGACAATTATGGTTTACAAACTGATTAAGAAAATTAAGTAAAGCAGCTTTTACTGCAAATTCCATATAATTAACTGGAATATCTGTTACAGAGATAGGTATTATTTGCAAGAATGAATAACAGGGTGGCCAAAGGACCTTGAGAACCTTGAAAAAACCTTGAATTTTTGCTGACCTTGAAAAACCGTGAAAACACCTTGATTTTTTTGCAAAACCTTGAAAAATCCTGATCCAAATTGTTATCCTGGTTCAATTCGAAATAAACCACTCATTCAAATTCTGGCACAAGCACTGCCTATGCAAAAACTATGAAACCTCATACATAAACAACCCTCCCCATTTGTGCCGCTGATTCGCGTGAACATTGATTTCTGGGTAAAGTTTGAAAGTTGTACCTTGTTTTTGTTGGAATGAATTCCAAATTTTAATTGAAGAATTGAATAAAAACCAAAAACTGTATTTAGACCTTGAAAAATTCTCGACCTGACCTGGAAAAACTTTGAAATGACCTTGATTTTTTAACATCCCGTTCTGCGGCCACCCTGGAATAAGGAATATTATATTTTATTCAGATGCACTGTTTAAATTGGTGGTGGGTATATCGGTGATGATGTGAGTCAAAATAATGTTTCTTACCATCTTTCTACTTTTTGGCTTTTTTGCTGCACCTTCAGTATCTTCTTCAAGTAGCCTTCACCATGGGCTTCCTGAGAGGTTTTTAAAATGTGGCCACAAAATTCCTTTAAACGGTGAGTTGGCTCATTTTTGGCAGTTTGACAAGGGGAAGGTATTGTAATCACATCTCAGATCTTGTTGAAATTCGGTAGGGAGACAGTTCTCAATGTGTCATTTACAAATCACACTCCTTTAGAGGTTAACGAACTTATGGTTTATCCTGAAAACCTCCTTTTATTACAACCAGTGTAACATCCTACAGAATGTAAGTTGATGTCAATATCTTCAATAAATAATAATATAGACAGGCAGAAGAAGTAGAATATAATTTATTTATGTAATACCACATTGAAAAAGTGTACAACCTGAGTTTCAATGCAGAGCATTAGGTCTGATCTTCAGATCTGGGGGCCTATTCTGTAACTTTCACTTTCGAGTGGAATGAACTCTCCCAGATGGAAATTCCGCGGAAAACGGAATTCTATACATACTATCATAGCAGACGGTCAAAGCGGAAATGCCATAGCCAGATTTCTGTACTCAACTGACATGCCGTACTACATTCTTGTACTCACGCATGCGTATTTACGTCATTTTCTCATCTGCAGTTTTCAGAAGGCGGTTCAAGAGAAAATATTCTTAATAGTAAAAGAAAGGCAGAATGGTGTTGTAAGTAATTAGGTTTAAAGTGTTTAAAGTAAAGGTTTAACTATTAAAGGACATAAAGGTTATGATTAAATTAGCGAAGTAGCTGCTTCTTCGCCAGCCAAAGCATTTGCTTAGTCCATTGCACTGTCTATGTGCCCTTTTGTACATTATTTGTAAAATAAGTTAAATTTAAGACCATTTTAAATGCATTATAATGGCATTTTATAATATGTATTTATTCATATACTACATTAATATAGTTATTAATGATTTCTTGGACAAAAAGTTGTGTATCGCTGTTCTGCGATGTTGCTTTGCTTTGCATTACATTGCTTTGTCGGATTGGGTTCAAAATCCTCTCTTGGCTTTGCAATGATTACAGGTTCTCAGTGATTATTTCAGGTTACCCATAGTGATGTACAGTATTTATTTTATTGTTCAGTAATTTGTGAAATTATGCCTTTTCTCTTTACTCCCAAAACTTCATCCCAGCAAACACGCCACGTGTTCGCCACTTTTCGCCACGTGGCATTTTGGTGGCGAATGTGGTGAATGTGGTAAAAAGGTGGTAAGAACATGGTCATCACCACATTGGATATTGCCAAAACGTCATATAATCGTGGCCACAACGTATTCATTTCCGTGAGATTATTATTTATAAAATGTTATATAAGAAAGATTTTCTTCCATATCAAATTCATTTACTCATAAAACAAAAAAAGCAGAAGGATAAAACACAGAATCTGTGATTCTATTACGGAAGATGAATAACCCGCAGCATTATCAAATTAAGTAAAAAATAATATAAATATGCATTTATGACATATTAAAGGAAGAAGCAGCATAAAATTATTTATTTTTCCATTGTTATCTCTGTAAGTGAATTTATAATAATGAAAAAATATTCAGCCGACGTTTTACTCGATTATTTAATTAAAATTAATTACAGACGAAGGGTACGTTTTTAAATCCATCGATGGAATCGGAAATCCATCAATCCGTTTTCAAATTGATATGAAAGAATCGTAAAACATATATGTTTTACGAATCGTTAAGAAATCGATCGCAAACGTTATTACAAGGTTGATTTCCGTGTATATTTCTCATGGTTTATTTTTCTTTACGTTACCAAAATGATAAGGAAAACAATCATTTTTCCTTTATACACGAAAACTGACAAATCTTGCTGGTTTGAGCTTGAGCGGTTCATAGTCTCGTAGCGTGGTAGCAGTGTCGCGAATTATTTTTTGTTGGCAGTAGCTCATTTGAGTAACCGTCATTGTTAGTCTCTGCATCGTTTTGAATTTGTGAAACAATTTCGAATATTGCGATGAATTATGTCGCCCCAAAGGATATTTCAGCACAGTAGCAGTAAATGTATTCCATCTTTTCACTTTCCAAGGAAACCAGAGAATTGTAAGTACATTATTTAAGCATTGATTATTTATTGCACGTTTCAAACTGCGTACTACCTAGAAATGAGTTCTTAATTGTATTTTACAGGAAAATCCTTGTCACCGTCCAATCAATTTTATGAAAGATGTTGGTTGTTCATCCGGAGCATTAAGTTTTACTATACGACCGATGTAGGGTATTTGTTGGGGGAAATCGTGTACGTAAAGTTATCCATACTGTGTAGATGGTGACAATCTGGAGATTATCTGCAGTTTTAAGCTCAGCAAAGAAACGTAAGTGATGCTTTTTGCCTTCTTTAGTAGATATTAAATATTTAATAACCTAATATTAATGCTTGCTTACAATTGTTGGTAAAATTCTCGATGATTTACCGTGTTATCGAGAATTTTACCCAAGTGTTTATTTACGTTACTCAAACATTTTCATTTCCTTAATTTGAATTAATTTAAGCCTTCTTAAAACTTAATACAACTGTCATTGAAAGTTGTATTTCACTCTCGTTTGTACGTATTGCAGTATCATGGGAAGTTATATAGTAAGAAGCAAATTTTAATATAGTTATTCCTGTTTTATTTAGTGCAAGAAAAAGAGAAATTCCGGAACTTTAGTGTATTCATTGAAGATAATATTACACGATCTTAGAATCCACTTAAGGCAGTTGTTCCACAAGAGGAAGACCTTATCCACAGCAGCAAAAGTGAATAACAAAAGTGAATGAAGAATTGATTTCATTTTCAATATCACAGATCGTTTTGCTTCTCTTTGCTGTATTAAGATTTCATTCCAATTCAGTTATGTTAAACCTACATTCATTGTAATATGTATTTATTCACTAATGTATTTATGTATTAAAACAATGCATAACAATAAAAATTTCATTTACAGCATATTTTCTGGTGTATTCTTCATCCTTTACCCTTCTTTCAGTCTACTACTAAATCAATGACTACTCGTAGGAACTATTAATTTTCTTTACGATGTGTGCGGAATTTTCATGTGCAAAATATACATCTGAGATGTAACGAAACGGCAGTATTTCTAATCCAAATATTTGAATTTGTCTAAAGCTTTGATATGTTTTATCTTTTGAAATATCTTTCAGGTACTCTTAATTTACCCCTTCAATGACTTCTAAGGAAGGTCAATTTATTACAGAAAAATTTATATTTATTGTTCTCAAAGCCTTTCAATTGGTTAATTTGGAAAATATGCAATGTGTTTTAAGTTAAGTACTTGAGTGCTCATTGGCTGCTTTCAGAGATGTCTTATATAAAGACCTTGAGATGTGATTTAAACTGAGACATTGTCTGAATAAATGCTGCAATGAATCTACTGTACATAGCACCCAGTAATATGGTATGAATGTCCTATATCTTGCTTATCCTTGTCTTAATACTGAATTCAAGTAAAAGACCATTTTTATCCAAACTTTTGATAAAGGTATGAATCTTGGGTAGCATCCTGATATTTTTTCTGAAAGAAAGTATTTCACACCAATTTATAAAAGTTTATTTTTGTATGGAAAGGAGTGATCAGAAAGTCATTTTTCATTATAAGGGGTCCAAAATTAGCTGGAATATTTTATAAATTTTAGGATACAATATTATAGGAATGTGGCAAAATGTGGTGATTATGTGGTAGTAAAGTTGCAGCGCCACGTGGTGACCACATTCCTGCAACTCCATCTCGCCATGTGGTGGCCACGTGGTATTACAACGTAACTGCCACCAAACACCACGTGGTAGCCACGTGGTGACCACGTGGATTTGTTTGCTGGGATGTTTAAGTAATGTAATGTAATCAAGAATATACATTTTTGAAGAGAAATTTTCCCAAGGGTTGTTAGTTTCCGTTCTATTCTTTGAATCAACCTTGTAATTGTTAGGGTATACTCTACTGATAATACACCTTTTATGAGTGACAGCTTGCCTTTTTCAAACATTCTTACGATTATACGTAAGATAATCATGACAAAATAGGTTTATAGTAGCAGAAGAAGCCGTGCCCTTTTTCCTTTGGGGATAATTCAATCAATTTACACACAACTACAAGTAAAATTCATCAGAAAATATCTTTTATTGAAGAGTGATACATATTTGTAATGTGTCAATTCACAAGTTTTATGCTTATAACTGTATTCTTGAAACTTCATTATTAATAGTTAATAACATACAATAAAACTGTTATTTTCTATATTAAAATTCATAAGAATTAATTTCACTGAAGGCGGAAAGTTTCCAAAACGTTGTCTTAAGGGGGGAAACTCGTGTAAATGACCCTTTTTTCTGGAATTTATTATAAATAAACAACAAACAGGAATTACATGAAATTTAAAATACGTTTTATTGGAGATACGCAGAACATAAAGATAATTTTAAAAGTTGTTAATTTGAAAATTTAATTGCCAGTTATGGTGGCTCAAAGATGGCGCCTAAATATGCGCCGGGACGTCTGCAGGTCGCAAAACAAATCTGAAATAAAAAATTAAAAGTAAATAACCCATAAATCATAAATACGCTTTGCACAAACCTCGAAAAATATAAACATTTTTAAATTTGCAAATATTACAGTGTTTTACTTAGATGATAAGGAATATTTTTATAAACAATTACGTATAATTTTATTTTCCTTCGAAAAAATTAATGTCTGAGAGGTTCATGCAAAGGCTAATAAGTTGATTAATGTTCCCTGAAAGTTTCATTCAATTCGGTCAAATACTTTTTGAGTAATCCGTCCCGGCGTGCAAAATTTAGTATTTCGAGAAAAACAGCTTTAAAGTTTCGTTACAAATAAATAATGAAAAAAAAATTATTTCACCAAGACTTACAGTTATTTTATGCTAGTCTGCGATTCCTGGACCGTACAGTATACCTTCCTCTTCCTGAAATTTGTCTAGCAACTCGACTCTCTCCATCCTAAGTGCACTTCTTGCCTCTTGGGTGCCTTCGTAACTGCGTCGTTCTTGGCGGCTGACTCGCCGAGTATTATACTTGTTCGCAAGTTGATGGCTTTTTTGGCCAATTATCAGCCCCATATCATTCATACATCTAAGTACAAACCTATAGCCTTCGTTAAACATACCAGCAGCTAAATAAGCGGACATTTCTATGATTTTAATGCCACAATTCAAATGTTTTGGGACCAAACGCCAAATAGTAGAGTTGTAACTCTCGTTGGCATTTTGTGAATGGCCGCCTAAGCACCGCTCAAGAAGATCCTCTCGAGATAAATCTTGGTAAATCAGAAGAATATACTTCTGCACTTCTGAACTGAATGGTGGAGGATGCTCGAAATTCTCTCCTAAAGCTTTAGCCACTTGCCACTTGCACCACGAGTCAGCACCAGAAGGGCAGTCCTGATGACGAGAATCCTCATTGGTTGATGCTAAATGTTGAAATGTTGCCATAATGGCTTTTTTCATCTCTTCGACGGACTCGCAGTTTCGGCGAATCGCAAGACCGTAATATTTTGTTAATTTTTTAATTAAGACATCGGTCAATTTACCTTTGCCACCGATCTTTGACGTCTTCTTTATATTACGTAACCGGGTGCCCATTCGCTTCTCCACATGACCGATGCATTCGCTCTTCTGAAGCTTAAATTCCGGTCCATAAGGCTCCATTTTTAATAGAGCTTTGAATGTTTTCGTATCGCCGTCACCTACATATGTTCCGTAGCGAACACCATGCAGCTAGCTCTTCAGAGCGAAGAAACATTTCTGTCACGGAATCCACCTCCATCTTCCCCGATGATCCTCTATGGTTCACTGCGCAGTTCCCTTCTTCTAAATGTAATAAGCTATTTAGATTGTCCTTATCATTTTTATAATATGTACAAGTTTGGCAATAGCTTCCTTTTACGATTAAATCCACAACTTTACCAGTATAGTATCCCAGAAGGGTCGTAACACCATAAAGAGAGGAATATCCTCTCTTCTTCCAACTCCCGTCTCCCGAAACTTTCAGATTCATTGAAGATTTATTATTTTCCTCGTTGTGGTTTTTCTCTTTGTCGATGGCCTGCTCACATGATTTCCGGAAAAGTTTTTCAACAGAAGCATGCATGTGTTTCACTACACCTTCATATGCCTTCTGGCTCAAGCCAAAACCCAGCTCCATCATGCCGCAGAACAAATTGATCCCTTCACGAGAAACACCGAGGAGACGCATCGCGAACACAACACGACGATTTATTTCATAGCCGTTGTTTATTAATGGATCTGATTTTATTAAAGCAGTGCCGCAGAAACACATCACCGATATTTTGAAGCCCAAGCCTCGATTATTCACCTCGCCGAAGGTTTGCTTCTGTTTGCATATTCTGCAAACAGAAATGTCCACTATCGCAGCAAAAACACTGATAAACTCAATTATCCTGTATGAGTGCGCAAGATTGACGACAATATCATCTGCTGCAGTTTTAATTTTTCTGGCAGAAGCACTGGCTCCTCTGCTTGTTCCTGCCTCTTCGACGCGCTCCGTCCTCTCTCTCACCTCCTCGATGTTTGACGCAGAATCCAACCCAACAAATTGATTGCCGTGGTACTTGCGTTTCCGGGATTTGCTTGGCCGAAGGTTCGGACTATACCGTGGAACTTTACGACTTATTTTCGAACTTCTTCTAACGTTTGCACACTGCTCAACACACAACGAAACCACCGCTTTACTCTAGAGACACCGCTCAACTGATGCGTCTTTTTCAAAAATCCACCGTTAAACTCGCAAAATAAACGAACTACCACTTTCTCTTCGCTTAATCCTTCTTTAAGATATTGTAAATACACACGGCCAGGTCAGAAGACAAAAGGGACCTTTATAGACAGACTGAAGGGTCGGAAACGGTCATGCATCTGTCATGCTGTACCCCTGCGCTCCATGCAGCGTTTGGGTTTTCCACAAAAATAAAATATAAGTACCTTTCATATCGATGTCTACTATTTTTCCCGCATTCTTCATAAGATTAGCTATAAATTTAAGCAAAGAAAAAAAAATGCAAAAAAAATTCGATCTACACGAGTTTCCCCCCTTAATATTCAGTAACTTTCAACTTGGAGCATGAACATAAATGAGATCAGCTTTATGAGATCAACTGGTACTTTAACTAAAGAATACATTGATACATCCTTTCTTCCCTCCTACCCAAAGAAGATATCAAGTGCACAGCTGAATATGTTATTAAATTTTATGATGGGACACCCTGAGTTAGCCCATGGATAATTGCATGGGCCCTTTGCAAAGCAAAAGGCCCATGAAATGTGGGCCCAGTTAACAGCCCTAGTCAAATCTTGTTGTGTTTGGCCAAAAAATGGAAGCCCACAAGTGTTTCTGAAAGTAATCTCTTTACTTCTTCATTAATATTTCATAATTGAATTTCACAAGAAATGATGCCGTTTATTCTTTCCCTATGGCTTACCTTCTAAACCATGCTTTTCCTTCTAGACCTTTTCTAGACTTGGACAGATTGGAACTGTTATACAAAAAAAAGCATCTAAAATTAGGGCCAGCAAGACAGCGAGAGGGGGTGGTCCACCCTGCCCATTGTCTCTCTCACCAGCAGAGGAGAAACAGCAGTGGAGATCCCTCCATTGAAGAGGCAGGTGTGATCCTGCATAGCCCTCAAATAGTGAGTTTTGAAATATTAATTCATGAATGGAGATTGTTTCTTTGCCAAAGTACTTGAGAGAGAAATTTTTCATGACAATGAACCTTAAAATTTATTGCAGTCTTTAGAAGAGGTGGTTGTGCCACTGGAAGAAGGAGGTGGCGTGCAGGAAGAATCAATAGTTGTGGAGATCTCCCCTGCAACACCTGCTGTAGGTTTAGAAATGAGTATAGGAAAACTATCTTTGTGGATGCCCCTCATATCTAATCAGTGGCCATAATTATGTAAAATATTTGCAATTACATTCTAAAGTGCTCCTACTCTTTATTATTTCACCTAAAGTTTCTATAAAATTTTTCAGAGGCCTGGTACATCTAAGAGAAGGGCTGCAGGGGTCAGTTGGGTGGCCTCATTGATATAGAAAAAAAAGCTTTAGTCAAAGAAGATATGGGGGAGAGAATTAACAAAAATTTGGAAACCATAGGAAAGGCACTGGATAAAGTAGGTGATGGGATGCAGTTAATGGGGGAGGCAATGAGCAGAATTGCCTCTGCTCTAAGCGCAGAACTTCACCATTGTAAGTGTTACTCCCATGTGCACGACCCAACCAATGCGCCAACAGATGGCAGAAGGACTTACAACAGTTGAGAAGAGGGCCATCCCCATGTACAAAATTACAATCAACCCGGACAACGATCTGGACAAATTTAAAGAACTCCATGCTCATTTCGATCTCTGTATCGAAATTAGACCATTCACAAAACCAATTCAGCCAACACAATGCATGCGCTGCAAGCAATTTGGTCACACTAAAAATTTCTCTAACCTTCCTGTTAACTGTTCAAAATGTGGAGGCAACCATTCAATCTCCAACTGCGACTTGGACATAAATACCCCAGCTAAGTGCTACAATTGTGGCCAAGGGCACACCGCCACGTACAAAGGATGCCCTGTCTTTATCAAATTAAAGGAGACGATGAAAGCTAGGATCACCAATAGAAGAGCAGCAGCCGCAGCACCAATCATCAACAACAACATCGCTTTCCCAGCTTTAGTCTATCCAAAGAAATCCTTCGCAGAAACCACGCAACAAGCAGCTCCCCAACAAGCAGCTCCCAGAACCACTATACTAATGAAGATGAAAACGACGAACTAATGGGCCTTCCTGAACATCTGGGCCAGAGGAAAAACAAGTCTGAGAAGCAGACCATCTTTTTTACTGAAGCAGCCGAACTAATCAAATAATGGCATCAATGTCATGTCATGGAATTGCAATGGACTTAAAACCAATATCACTGAGTTGCTCCAGTTTATGCTAGACCATGACATACATGCATGCATGTGATGTACCACTCACTGCACCACCTGCTGCACCACCAACTGCACCATCATCAACTGCACCACCTTGTTGGAGATCCATCTCATCTCCTCACAACCCTGGAGCTGTCAATGTTCCTCATCGCCGAGCATAAGGAGTACCTTCCAGTGGATCAACTCCGCACCCTCTTGGACAAATTCACTGCATCTCTGGGAGTTGATAAAAACGTGAGTAACATGGGTGGCAACCCTTCCCCTGCTCCTTCCAAGAGACCTAATGATACTCCCTTTCAGGCAGTGAAGTCAAAGCGCAGAGTTCGGCACCCCGTTGTTTCACCATCTCCCGCACCCATCCCTACCGCCAATTCTTTTGCACCCCTCTCTAAGGGTAAGGGTTAGGTTCAAGCTCCTCTTCTGCTCCTACTCCTAAACCCGATGCCCCAGTCGTTCCTTAAATTAAAATGAAGTTGTTTTCAGGTCTGCAGGCGGTCATGCAACAGCTGAAAAGTGCTTTCAATTTAACTCCTGTGCACCATCTCATTAATTCTGATATATACTCATCAAATGTCAAACTATCCCTGACTACCGTGCCGCTATCTTGTTTCTTTAGGAAAATTCTATTGAATGTTTTACTTACCAAATCGCTTGAGAGTGAAATGTCAATTTTGTAATTAAGCACCTCCCTACTGATGTCAATTTGGAATATGTGAAAGATGACCTCAATCAAAAGGGTTTTAACTTTGTCAGTATTTTCCCAATGTTCACCTCATGTCCGACTGCAACCGAAAAGGCCGAAGGGAAAACTCTCGGAGTTGGGCATCAAATCCCGGTTTACAAAATTGTTTTGTCACCCTATAATGATTTGGATTCATTTAAATCAATCACTACATTCGCTGAAATGAAAGTGGAAATCCTCCCTTTCACTAAACACTTAGAACCAGTTCAATGCTACCGCTGTCTCCAGCATGGCCACTCTAAAAATTGCTGTAATATTGCTCCCAAATGTGGTTTTTGTAGCTGCCCCCATCTTACCAGTGATTGCAAAACTGCGTTTAGTATTCCCAATTTGTGCCAACTGCAATGGCCCCCATTCTGCCACATTTAAAGGCTGCCCAATGTTTAAGGAAGTACACACCAAAATGATATCCAAGGCCAACGATACTCGAAACCTGGAAATCCCAACCCAGACCTCTCCTCTCCTGAATCCTTTCCTTCCCTTCCTACCCCTGCTGCTTCTACCTCTTACTCCTCTGCTACCAGAAATGTTCCTCGCTCTAGGCCTGCACCCACTCAAGCCCAATCGACCCCTGATTCTTCTACTCAAACATCCACCAATTCTTCAAATGCAATTTCCTTCCCTAAATTAATTTTATATGTTCACTGTTTCAATCACAAAAATCTTAGCTGCACCTACCTTGAAAGATAAAATTCTTACCTTTTTCACTGCAGCTTTTCGTATCGTCCCTGGACCATGGATTCCTTAGTTAACCTCTTATCTTGGAACGCTAACAGCGTTAGACATTGTTACAATGAATTTCTAGGTTTTTGTAACGAAGCAAACATACATTGTGCTAATGTGCAAGAGACAAGACTCCTCCCTCATCACAAACTTCCCTTTTCCTCCGACTATAAAATTCTTCGCCTTGATAAAGGCTCATGTTCTAACGGTCTGGCACTGTTCATCCGCAAATCTATCACATTCACTTCACTTCCCATACCTAAATTGGCCAGTATTGACTTATTAGGCATCCAGATTTATCTTGACAACTCTCCCCTACAAATTTACTCCATTTATGTCAAAAATAATATCCTTAAAGCTACAGATCTATAATTTCTCTTGTCCTCCTACATCCCTACAATTTTTATAGGAGACTGGAACTTTAAACATCCCACTTAGGGATCCCATACAGGCGATCGAAATGGCTCAGTTCCCTTTAAATTTTTACAATCTTCCAATCCCATGCTCCTATCACCCTTTACTCCAACCTTATTCCAAATGCGAGGAATACAGATTTATTGGATTTTATCATCACCAAAAGCTTCGTCAACATCTCTTCTCTTGTGGTATACCAGGATATTTCATCAGATCATTACCCCTGCCAGCACCAATATTGAATCAACTTCCACCTTCCCAGAACTTTCAAGGTCTTATGCCGCAGCCGCTCGCAACACTCCCAATAATGCGAACTCTTCACCCATTTCTCCCACCTCTTCTCCACCATCACCGCCTTCGTCTAATTCTTCTTCCATCCCCTTTCCTGAATTATTCAAAAATATTCTGTCATCCATCCAAAGGGTTATAGCTGCTCCAACAATCAATGATAAGATCTTCACTTTCTTCACAGAAGCATTTACCATCATCAATGGCCTTTCTTAGTCAACCTTGTTTCATTCAATGCACACAGCATCAAGTCCAAAATAAACGAATTTCTTGACTTTTGTCAAGAATCCAACATTCATTTAGCTTTCTTGCAGGAAACTAAACTCAATCCCCTCCACAAATTCTTCACTCGCCTCTTCAACATTGTTCGTCTCGACGTAGGATCCTCTTCCAATGGGCTAGCAATTTTAATCCACAAATCCATCACTTACTCTTCTCTTCCAGTCCCAAAACTGTCCTCCATGGACTTATTAGGCATCAAAATTCGTATTTATGATTCACCTATTCATCTATATTCTGTATATGTAAAACATCGTCGTCTCAATTCTGCTGAATTGGATTTTCTTTCTTCCTCTTCCACCCACACAATCTTTTTAGGAGATTGAAACAGCAAACACCCCTCATGGAGTTCCCTCTCCACAAATCCTAATGGGCTCAAACTATTCAAGTACTTGCAATCCTCAAATTTGACAATCTTCTCCCCTTTCACCCATACTTTCGATAACGGTAGATCAGCCGACTTACTTGATTTCATCATCACTCATCAATTTTCCTCATTATCCCCTCCTACTGTTCATGGTATTCTAGATTCTGACCACTATCCTATCACAACTTCCTTATCTGGTTCTACTTCCAACTCCCCTAATACAAATATTCCCCAAATTAATTGGCAACAGTTCCACAAATTTATTCAAGACAAAATTCCTTTCTATCCTCCTATCAGCGACTCTCCTACCAAGGAATCCATTGACTTCCAAATTTCACTGCTAAATGATCTCATTTCAGCTGCCAAAACTTCCGCTACCTACACGCGACAGCCAAATCCTTCTTGCCACTCTCCGCTTCCGGCCCCACTTTGCCGTCTAATGGCTTGCAGGGATCGCCTCTGGCGCCAATTCCACAAATATAAACTCCCTGAGGACAAGCCCTGAAACATTTTCGGATAATAATTTGCCAAAAATTAGAAACTCACCTCTCTTCAAATGGTCTGCCTTCGCCAGCTCCCTCAATTTTGCCAATAACTCTCTTTGGAAAATTTCGAAATCCCTCACTAAAGCCAATACATTTAATCGACCACTCGTCATTGACGACAAACTTAATTTTTAATCTACTGCTAAAGCAAACTTCGCTGTAGATTACCTAGCCTCTCTCATGCAAAATGACTCCGAGGTTCTGGACATTGATCCTCCAGTCAACGTCACTTATGACTTTCTATCTCAATTTGAGCCCACAGATCCCCCCCTCCTCAGTGATCGCTCTGAAATTCTTAAAATCATCCAAGATCTCAATGTTCGCAAAGCTCCAGGACCTTATCCTTTCTCTAACAAAATCCTGAAACTTCTTTCTGACATCCCCCAATTCATTGAACTTCTACTTGATTTATTCAACTCCTGCCTTAAGCTTCACTACTTTCCAGACTCCTGGAAACAAGGTACAGTTCTTCTTTTTCCAAAACCTAGAAAGGACCCAACATTAATCATCGCCCTATCACCCTTATTTTGTCCCTTTCAAAAGTATTTGAAAAATTCTTCATATCAGACTACAGAATCATGCAACTGCCAATAACATCATCATTCCTAAGCAGATGGGCTTCACTAACCACCTTTCAACCACCCATCAAGTACTCCGCCTCCTGGAATTTATTGTTCATGGTCACATTTATCGTAAACAAACAACCCAGGTTATATTCTATGACATTCATAAGGCGTTTGATAGGGTCTGGAATCAAGGGCTTATCTTCAAGCTACTTTGTCTTTCCTTCCCCCCCTCTATCTGGAAAATCATTCAAAACTTTCTCAATAACTGTCTTATTCAAGTCAAATTTGGCAATCACATCTCTTCCCCTCTCCAAACTTCTGCTGGCGTCCCCCAAGGGAGCATAATAAGCCCCATCTTATTCAACTTATTAATCATCGATTATATGAACCTCTGGGTCCTCTCTCCTAACCAACCAACCCACCAAAACCGCCTCACCTCCAGCCTCCTTGACTTCATCCTAGCACAAAACCTCTTTAATATCACCCAACCCACAGTATCCCATGACCTAAACTCCAACCATTTCCCACTCATTTTCAGCATCACCGGAAAAGTAGCAGACCCAGCTCAACCCCATGCAGCGAAAATTATCAATTGGACAAAATTCAATGAATTTATCACCAACAAACTACCATTCTACCGCCCTCTGGAGACCCCAGCCACCAGAGACAATGTTGATGGGCAAGTTGACCTTCTCAATGACCTAATCGGAGCTGCCAAGGAATTTTCATCCATGAAAATCCTCCACCAACCGGACTACCCGCCACTCCCTCAAGAAATTTGCAACCTGTTCACGACCCGGAACAGAATGAAAAGGCTTTATCAAACCTACCACCACCAGCAAGACCTCAATACCCTGCAGCGCCTCAACCATGTAATCCACCAGAAGATTGCCGCCTTCAAAAACAATAATTGGAATAAACACCTCGCTCCACTCTCGCTCGAAGACCACACCCTCTGGAAGACTTGTAAGAAACTAACCAGGATTAATGCAGCAACTCACCCAATCAAATAGGGAGAAATCCTCATTTTTGACCCAAAGGCAAAAGCCGAACAACTGGCTATCTACCTTTCCTCAGTTAAGGCAGATGATGCCGACTCGTACCTGATAAGTGTCCCTGTTGAAGTGACACACAACCTACTTCTATGTATCCCAGCAAAGGACCCTCAACTAAAAAACCCATCAGAAGTAGCATCAATAATCAGAACCCTGGCATTCAATAAAGAACCTGGACCGGACCACTGTACTAATAGGATTTTAAAGACCATTAGCAAGTTTCTGCACTTCTTGTTACTCATCAATGACCTGTTTAATGCCTGTCTAACCGTTTCCTTCAAAACCCCCTAGTCCAACATATCTGGACATACCCCATTACTGACAGGAAGAACCTGAAACAGATAAAAGATCCCAAGAAGGTCCTCGCCCTCATTGAGACGATGAAGACGAGGAGGAGGAGATGGAACCCCCTAGACGCAGAACTAATCTGATCCTGCTCAAAAAGATTCGACCCAACGTCTAACATAAACCTTACCACCCCATACCTATTTGTATTTAACAAAAAGCCTCTTGAGTGTATTGACCTTAAAATGGGTACTATCTTCCTACCTGAGTACTACTGCCCATAAAGCTGGCCAGCAGCAATTAGGACAAATTGAAAAAGAGTCGGACCGAACCCCCGGCACTAGTAATTAGCTAATTCAATTCATCCCATTAATCATTCATCCTCATCAAACCATACACCACACTTACACTACGATCATCGCACACCTGTTTTACACACTCCAAGGAGTTAATATACAAATAATATTCTCTTTCAGCTCTTCAACTGTTCGCGCGATCACTGTTAATTTGGACAGCTTTGTTATATATTACCTGTTTTTCCCCACCCTAAGGAGTCTTACACCTTGTATAATCCTGCCATCTCTGCGCTCGTCTCTACTGTTTGCATTCCTCACCTTATTGCACCTTGCCACTCATGTTGCACCGCCCATAAAATAGGCCACGGCCTATATTGGGCAATCTTCCACATGCCGCCAGACCATGTCCATATGTACAAGTCGTGGGCTCTTCCACTGTGATGCTCATTCAAGGCGAGAATTTTCAAATTGTAGTCAGCCACCTATTGTTAACGATGTATCAAAATTCATTTCTTGAGTTTCTAAATAAAAGTTGTTCCTTAGAGAACTAATAAACAGGATACATCCAATTTACTTCAGGAAACAACAATACTGACTATTTGAACATTCCTACTGTAAAAGCCTTTCCTATTTATATAAATATGTTCCCTAGCCTGAACCGGGGGAACAATGGCATTGTGTGTGCCATCAATGGCATCCACAACTCCAGGAAATCCTGTTTCCTCTGCAAATCTAAGTGAAGAAAACTTCATTACATACGACGATCAATTATCGATTGCAGTAGGATCAATTGAACTAGCTGTCACTGTATGTAGCTCCATACCGGTGATGAGGAAACAATAACATTCGCTGCCACTCACTAATTAGCGATTAATTGTTTACACCGAAAATAGCCATTATCTTTCCTTGATTCTCCGTTTCTCTCTTTCCGTCGTTGGAAAGCTCACCCAGGTGTGAACTAGGGCCCGATTTATAGCATCACTAACTCTCTTAGTCAAGATTTAAGACTTAATCGGTTTCAAGCTCTATCTCTTTTGCAAAATTAAATTATAAAAAATAGTTGTACGAAATATACAACTAACAAAGGAAGCAAAATTGAACAAATTATATTATTTCAATCATAGAATATCGTTTTAGTTTTGAAATTGTAAGAATATTTGAGGAAGTAATAGGGCTGTCTCTTGGGCAACTTATTTGGTCTCTTTCTGGACCACTTACTATGGATTGACCTTTTTGCCGTTTGGCTGTGAGAATCATGATCGCTCAGAGTTGGGATCATGTTGTCATGTATTGTGTCATGTAAATCCCTGCTAAGAAATTCTTCAGATAATTTTTGTCTGTATGCAGTTATATTCTTAAAAGATTCCCAGCGGAGGGCTCTGATAATTTTCGACTCTCTACTATCGAGCGAGCTGGTTCAGCTTTGCTGAAGTCTCTAATCAAAGCTTCCTGAAGCATTTTTGCTGAGTGAGGCATGTTCTGGGAAAGAAATGCATGAATTAAGTAACGATAATATTTGCATTTAATTTTATCAGAGATAACACGCCTCTGATTACCGTTTACTTGTCAGACTTTGTCTCTCAAGTAAATTGACAATTCCAAGATGTGCCTCCTGGAAGACAAATATATAAACATGGCACTTGTTATATCATTACTTCAGAAACATCCACTCGTTTACAATGGATGTAACTATCCTTTTTGCTGTGAGATGGACAATGGCCAAAAAATCACTCTCTATAACGCAACTCTCATTATATGCTATACTCATTATAGTGGACTTATACTGTATTCAAATACTGCCACCTCATCACCACAGTGGAATTCAATCATTACAGGAGTATTTGAATGTGCTTGAGTGGCAATAAAAGTTTGTTTCTTTTGCTTGTTGGATTTGAAACTGTGTGACCCATGCATCCTCTTTATCACCCGTGACGGACTGCTGCAAGAAGCAGACCTTATACCATTCTTTGGAGATCAATTCACTGATTTCCAAGGAGTCAGTGACCTTCAAATTGGTCTGAAGTTAAATTCAAAAAGCATCACAAAGGAAAACAATTTGAAGGCAATTCATGAAATTTTAGATAATTCAAAGTGGGTATGACATTGCTATCAATCTCACTTAAATTAATTTTAGAATATTATTGGGTACAGTATTATCCTTAAGATTATGTCCTCTACGTGTTATTTACAAATTAAAATAATTAAGTCTTCTCTAATGTTGAACAATGTTATTTAAAGGAATATCCTATAATAATATCTGAGCACTTGCAAGCAGTGGTGTAGTGGCAAATATTCCCTCGTGGGAACGCTGAATATATTTGTCAAATTATAAGGAAAGTCAAATTTATATGATTTTCTAGAATGTCTACAATAGTCAAGAGCATATAATTAGTATTATTTTATTATTTACATCAATTATTTTATACCAAATCAATATTCAGCAATAAATTGGCTGCTTTGTTAGCTGTAGAAAAGCAGTGTGGGAACGCCATTCCCACTCCACTGCTTGCAAGGCTCTTGAATAGCAATGTTATATTCAAATTATATTATTATTTTAGTATTATTACTTGACTGGTCGATCTTATATGTAATCCCATCGAAGCAACAAATCATGGGCTAATAAATCATAACCATTCTGTTTTATGTATATGTCACTGGAGGAAAATATAAACTGTTTTAGGAATGCTACTGTTCGATAGAATCTCTGGTAGTCAAAGTAACTAATTCATAAATATAATAAATTACATATCAATACCCTGAGAATCTTTTAACCAGTGTACTTCATTTTGTGTCTGTTCATCAATATTTAATGATAAAATAAATATATTTTTGATAGTTTAGAAAATACATGGCTCTAAAGGAGTGATTTTCTTATCTCTATCACTTCTAATTTACGAAAGATCTAAACTAAATCTCCGTAAGTCCTCTCCTTGCAAAGGCAGGTCTAGAAAAATACTCAATTTTGGCTGCAGAATTAATTTAGGATTTTATGTTACAACTCTTTCAAATGAAAAATTTCTTTGAAATTGATTATTAATTGTGATTTTATGTTACTTCCATGTAAAATAAACATACCATGTCCTGAGGTAAAATGAACTGAATTTGTTCCCATCATGTTCTCTTCATTTTAGGTTGGAAATAATGTCTAAAGACTTGAATGCAGCTTTATATTCTGGTAACATAGATAGTTACATGCTATTTTTCTTATATTTTGCTATGTTTAGCATTTGTTTCAAGATGAATACCACAAATACTTCCAATGAGGACCCTAACATGTACATAAGGTATCTTAAAATCAAATTTTCAATCATACAACACATGGGATTTGAATTAAGAAGGTAATTTTCCCATATCAGGCAAGACAGGCATCATTTTCAGTTTCATGAATAGGATGTTGATGAGTCCCAGAAATTACTATTTGAATTTCATTTTTCATTCTCCGGTTCCGCTGGCTAGAGGGGTCCTCTAGTCAGTGCCCTGGGATTTTAATTGCGTTTCCATCATATTTTGGTATCCACCTGTGGGATTGTCTAATCGCCTGGGAGAATAGGAGATGAAAGCAGTGCTTTTAGATTCCCTCTCTCTCGTGACACAGCCATTGCTTATGAAGTGTGTGAATGAAAAATATCTCAAGAAAGCAATTTGATATATATTTATTTATTTTCAAATTATGCAGCGATTAGGCCATTAGGCCTGGTAGCAGCAGTGGAGGGGCAAATACTATATTACAAAGGGTTGCATTCACCCAAAGACAGGAGGGAAACCCCTCCAAAAACCTCCCGCAGGCAATGAATTACTTTTATATATATACATGCACAATGCATAATACAACATTAATATTACAATTATTAACATTATAAAATTTTTAAAAGTACAAATAGATTTACACTTATTTTTAAATTTTTTACATTTTTTGGCATTGGAAATGTGTGTCCATTCTCTAATTCCCCTATTGATGAATGAATACTTCAGAATGTCTGTTTTTTGTTCGTGTTCTTTGATCTTTAAGCTATGATTGCCACGTCTGATATAAGTTGGAAGTTTAAATCTGGCATTGAGTTTGTCCCAGCCCTCCATGGAATTCCATGCTTTGTACATCTCGGCTTATCTAAGGATTATCTTTCTCGATTCTAATGATTCCCACTCAAAGTGCATTTTAGTTACACTCTATGCTTTTTTGAGCTTACTCACTACGTACCTAGCCGCCAGTCTTTGTTCCCCTTCGAGCATCTTAATAAGGCCTGTTTCGTGGGGATCCTATGCACTCGTTATGATCAGTTTGACCAGTGATTGGAACGCTCTTTCCCTGACACCTTTCCTGCTCACTTTTAGGCTTCTTATAATGAAATGGAAATTCCTGTTTGCCTTCTCGACTGTGTCTTCGACGTGCCTTCCCCATTTTAAGTTTTCAGTTAGATTGACACCTAGGTATTTGAATTCGCTTACGGAATTAATGTTTTTGTTGTTTAAGGAATAGCAATGCTGTATTAAAGACTTTCTCCTAGAGAACTTGATGCGTTTACTAACATTAATTTCCATCCCGTTTACTTTAGTCCACTCGGCTCTTTGATTTAATTCATTTTGCAGAAGTTTGCGATCATGGGTTCCCAATGTATGCCTATATAATATGCAGTCATTGGCAAATAATCTGATTTTGGACTTAATATTAGTTGGAAGTTCATTTGCATAGATAAGAAATAGCCCAGGAACACTACCTTGACGAATGCCTGAAGTAATAGATGCTTTCTCTTTAGAGAATGTGCAAGTGTGGGCAGATATGTATGTACTTTATTGTTAACAATTATTAAGGATAGTAATTATTAGCTAGTTAAGTTCTGCAACCAATTATTATATATTGCTGTTTCACCTTGCAGAACTTTTTTCAGTGGATTTTAGTGATGTAGCTTGATATTAAAAATATCAATTCATCATATCAATAAATGATACCCATTTAATTTATTTCCCTGTCAAACCTATGCACCAAAGAAGAGACAAGAGTCAGTATTTTATACACCCTTAACCGATGACACAATTTGAATGTTGTAACTGAAATTACCTTCCCTTTTTAATCGTATATGATCCTTTCCACTCTAAGGGTAAATAATAACTATTTGAATGCCATCGATAACGCCAAAAAAATTTTTCTTTTCCGTGGACTTTACTTTCATAGTGAAAGATATGACGTGTACGAACTCACATCATTGACAATATTCTAATACTGTTCCTTGCCACATGCACTCTGTACTGAACTATTGTTAAGTATACATATTTAAGTCTACAGTAAACTGTAATGTATATTAAGTAAATAATATAAAGTTAAAACATACAAGATAACTACTTCTATTGTTCACTATTCTCTTTCTTGCTTCCCAATATGACCGCGAAAGGCCACAACAAATTAGCAAGGGCAGGAATTACCCCTGCATAACATAAATACACTAATACTAATTGGCAATAAATTTTACTTCAAATAAATCAATATCTTTTGTAATACAACCAATAATTCCACATTTATTACAGAGTGCCCCAGCTGGGATATTAAGAATTCTGTTACATATGTTTATATATATCAGGATGGTCTTAGTATATACTTATAAAAAGTTCTGCTGACTTCCTATTGGATCAAAAGAATCGTTGAGGTTTCTACAGTCCACTACTTCATTCTATTCTTCCAAAATTTAATCGAAGCGATCAGATTGTCTGCCATGTTTCTTGTTTACAAAAGATTCCGCCTTGGATTTCCGCCTACTTTTTGTAGGTGAGAGAAATTGCTCAGCAGGCGGAATTTAAATCCATCGGAAATCAGAATTATGAGTTTCTGAATTGATCCAGCAATTCCACTCAAAGAAAGCGCCAAGATGACGTACAATTCAGTCAAAAACTGAATTCCATTTGGGTCGGAATTACAGAATTGAACCCCTTATTTGAAATGCACGCAAATATACTTCCACCTCGCGAGCCTCAATCCCTTCTACATGTGACGAATACCGGTGGGAAAATATGAATTATAATGAACATATGAAATGAATGAAAGGGGGGTACCTTTACCACTTATTGGATATTGCTTTTTCATCAGTCCTTCATTGGAGTCCATGCAGCACCTTAATTATGGTTTATGAATCATTGAAATAATAATTTTTATGCAAACATTTTTTAATGCATTTTGAAACATTAGTGTAACTATTAAAACCCCATTCTGCTGCGCTTGCTACCCTTGGACATAAGAGGACGGGCATTAATGTTAAAAATCAGTTATAAAGAGTACACTTTATAACAAGTACTTTTCCAATTATTGTCAGTTCTTGTTATGAAGGACTGTATATGAGAAATTGCGCAGCATGAGTGAAACAATGCATATCAAGAATACACAATCATGAAGTACTACGTTGATTAATAGAACAATATGAACTCCTTTTATGATCTTTTATTATTAAAATTTATTCTCATTAACATCTTGCAGCAAACTAAAATTAAATTATGAATTTTGGCAAATTTGATTCAGCTAATGGAATAAATTAGCCTGATTAAATGATCCTAAGAAAAAACCATTCCCTTCACAGCTGTACTGTAAGAAAATCCAATAATTTGAATAATATATAAATGATAATTAATTATTTACCACAGGACTTTCTTAAAAAAATGGGGTAATATTTCAAGGTGCTAAAAATTGTTCTTTCAACAGCCTCGTCATCCTCTTATTTGCACTAAATTACACATGTATTTTGAGAAGAAATGAATTCCAATTTTATGGACAAACAAATTTCAGCTCAAATCATTTGAAGCTGGATCCAAGAATTGAAAGTTTACAACAATTTAAGATGGCTAACTTCTCTTTTTGTCCTCTCTGTGGTTAAGGTTCATATTTTGAATTTAGAGCAAAGCTTGACCTCTGTATTGAGAAAGTGCTTGTTACCTTCAAATTCCAACATGTATTCCAGCATATGCAAATAGTCTAAACTAACAGATTTCTTTTTGTGTGAGATATAAGGATTTACTAAACATCCATTACCTTACCATTCTGTTAAATGGCAGCAATTTTGAAGCTTCAAATTATCTGTTTGTCCTGTTAATGGGCTGTCCCAATTCCACAGAACTCTCTGCTTCAATTCAGAACATGCTGCAATAAATGCATCCGTAACTTCCACAGGAAAGTTCATACTCTTCAGAACCGAACGTAAACTCACATAAAGTATTCGATCTCTGTCAACTCCATCCATGAATCCCTTAAGAAATACCTCATTAATAATAATATTTCATTTAACCATAAAAAATCATACAATTATATGGGTCACGCCAAGATTAGAAATAAGCTCCTAAACAACAAAAACGCTGTGGAAAGTGTAGCAAGAAAATTGAGGAAGACATTGGAGCAACTCAGTGCGGCGTCTCCGATTCCAGCGGTAATTATTATTGTGGAAAGTGGTACCATGACGCTTGCGTCGGACTGTCGCCATTACATATACAGATAATGGCCGATTCCGGTGAATCTTGGAGATGCTTCCGGTGCCAAGATAACCAATTAGAAAAACTAAATACTAGTGATATGCTTAAATTAAATAATTAGTTCTAGCAATCAGCACACTGGATAGTCGTTTATCCCCGATTGAAGGGCTGGTGGCGATGGTCGCTAGTTTATCAGATGAAAATAAAAGACTGAATGAAACTGTCATATCTCAGGAAAAGAAACTCGACCTAGTGAAAGAACATTGTCAGAATGTGGAACTGGAGGAATTAGTGTCGGAGATGAGGGAAAGGGAGAAGAGATCGTCCAATGTAATTATTATGGGAGTTGAAGAATGTCCCTCAAGGAACGAGGATCGAGCGAAAAAGGATGCAGCAATGGTAGCTGACATTTTGAGTGAGATCCCAGGTGTATCAACGGATGCGTTAAGGGTATTTCGGCTAGGGAATCCTAATGCCTCCAAAACTCGGCCATTGAAGGTGTGTATGAAAAGCCGTGAAGATGCTCTAAAAGTTTTCAAGAGCAAAAATATGATTATTGAAAAAGGATTCAGAGTGAAGAACGACTTGACGAAAAGGGAGCGGGAATATCTTTCATCACTCCAGAAGCAGCTTGAAGCCAGGAAGGAGGCAGGTGAAACTGATATAACTATAAGGTATCTCAATGGTATACCCAAAATTGTTAATTATAATGTGCGTTCAAAAAACTAAGTTTTGAATTGTACTACCAGAATGTTCGTGGTATGAGAACGAAACTACCTCAGTTACGTTTATCAAGTGCATTTAATAGTTTTGATGTAATTTGCTTCACGGAAACCTGGTTAAATGATACTGTCTGTTCATCTGAGCTTGGCTTGTCTTACAAATTTAATATTTTCAGAAGGGATCACAGTAAACAAACAAGCTCAAAATGTGATGGGGGAGGTGTGTTGGTAGCTGTTGATAAACATTTATCAACATATGAAATAGAGAGCTGTAATGAAATAGAGCAACTTGTTGTAGCAATGAAAATAGCAAGCAAAACGGTTATTTTGATTTGTGCTTACTTCCCTCGTAGCTCAAAGGTTGAAATGTATGAAAAACATTGTCTAGATATAGATAGATTGTGGTATTCATATCCTGAGGCATATTTTATAGTTTGTGGCGATTATAATCTACCAAGTTCAAGCTGGAACCAAAATGATAACACAACATCACCTCAGTTCTCTGAACAGTCAAGAAACTTACTTGACTTGGTCAATTATCTAAATTTAATACAAATTAACTCTGTCCTAAATGTAAATGGTAAACTTCTGGATTAGGTATTTACTAATATGAATAATGTGATAGTCACCAAATCTGATGAGCCTCTCTTGATGGTTGATGGTCATCATCCTCCATTGCATTGTGTCTTCCAAATTAAAAATTGTAATAATTTTATTCAACCAGAATCATACACATATAATTTTAGTAGGGGTGACTACATTGGGATGAAAGAATTTCTTTCTTCACTTGATTGGAATATATTAATTAATCTTGATCTTGATTATGCTGTTGACTATTTTTATAGTTTTCTAAATCAGGCTATTGATATTTATGTCCCAAAAGTTAATTTTAAATATACTTCATTTCCTTGCTGGTTCTCATCTGAACTAAAATCGCTGATTCATAAAAAAAAGGTTGCACATAAAAAATATAAAGAAACTAATGAAATGAGTGATTATGTTATGTTCTCATCATTAAGATCCAAATGCAAATCATTAATTTCTAATTGCTATAATACTTACATAGTTAACATTGAAAATAACATACCACATAACACAAATGTTTTTTGGAAACATGTCAACACTAACAAGAAAGGTGGTCAAATTGTATATTTCATGATACAAACGAGGTATATGGAGGTCAACCTGTAGCTGATCTTTTTGCTACTCATTTTAGTAACATATATCAGAAACATACTGACAATCCTCCTGTTATCAACTACAAAAACTTTGTGATTATCAATTCAGTTAAGTTATCTGCTGGAGAGGTACTTAAAGCTCTCAAGTCTATTGATGGTAGAAAGGGTCCAGGTCCAGATAATATTCCTCCATCTGTAATTAAGTCATGTGCTGATGAACTCTGCTTCCCTCTATTTCTGATTTTTCATTCCTCATTAACTCAGGGTATATTTCCAGACACTTGGAAAAATAGTTACATCATTCCAATCCATAAAAAAGGTAGCAAATCTGATGTTACAAACTATAGGCCCATAACAATTCAGTCATGCATTCCAAAAATATTTGAAAAATTACTACTGAATGCAATATTCTCTCTTCTAAAGCCTCTTATTATCCCTGAACAACATGGGTTCTTACCAGGTCGCTCAACAGTAACTAACTTAGTATTATACGAAGATAGCATTTACAAAGCCCTAAATTATAATATGCAAACCGACTCAATTTACATGGACTTTTGTAAGGCATTTGATAGTGTTAATCATACTTTGTTACTAAAGAAACTCATGGCCCTTGGATTGATCCTCAAGTGGATATCAAGCTACTTAGTAGGCAGGAGACAGTCAGTTAAGATAAATACATTTATATCTCAAGAGTTTAATGTATCTTCTGGAGTTCCGCAGGGATCTCACTTGGGTCCTTTACTCTTTAACCTATTTATTAATGATATTAATTCTGTTCTCAATAATGTTGATTTTTTGCTTTTTGCTGATGACCTGAAAGTTTATAAGTGTATACATACTGTCTCTGATTGTCATATGCTACAAAATTCAGTTAACCAGTTGCTTGAGTGGTGTAAAACAAACAAAATGGAGTTAAATATATCTAAATGCAATGCAATAACCTTTCATCACAAGAAAAAGCCAATTTTGTACAATTATAGCATTAATGATAATGAAATAAGGAGAGTTGACAGAATTAGTGACCTAGGGATTATGTTTGATTCATCAATGTCTTTTATTCCTCATATACAAAACATTAGTAGTAAAGCTTTAAAATTGTTAGGTTGTATAATCAGAAACACAGTAAATTTTAAGAAACCAAAGACATTCAAGATGCTGTATTGCTCAGTAGTGAGACAAGCCTTGGAATATGCATCAATTGTTTGGTCTCCATACTACAGTATTCACATAAATCGATTAGAAAAGATCCAGCACAAATTCTTAAACTACAGAATAAATAGTAATACTATGCATCAGCACAACATACCGTTGTCTGAATGTATAGAGCTAGAAGAACTGTACACCCGAAGAAACCTTTCAGACATAATCTTTTTGTATAAATTGATGAATGGCAAAATTGACTGCATAAAATTAGTATCACTCATTCAACTAAGAGTCCCTAAACATATGACGAGATCATTTGATACTTTTGTTGTAGAAAAATATACTAGGAACTTCTTATGCAACTCACCTATCACAAGAATTCAACAATTAGGTAATGAATGCTTTGGTGCTCAGTCTGTGGATATATTTTATACAAATATTATACAAATAAAGTCTACATTCAAAAATTTGTAATATTATGCTATTATTTAATTCCTGTTTTTGTTTGTTCATGTAAGATGTAATTACAGTTTATTCTTGTTTTCTGTGTTTAAATTTTTGCTTTTTTTTTCTTTCAATTATGTTTTGTATTAAAATGATTTAATATTTGTTTGCATTATTCTGATTTCCTCATGTTTGTATAAAGTCTATTAATTTCTTTATATCTTTATATAAAGATATGTTGTAATGTTCATATTTTAATTTATATATCTTGTATTAGACAAAATATATGTATTTTGATGTATAATCATGTTTAAATGAAAAAGGGCAATCTTATGCCCGTTAATAAAATCAATTCAATTCAATACATTGTGAGAGAAATCAAAGCAGCAATTTTCAATATTGTTTAAACTTCAAGGAATTCATCTAAAGAATAGTAGGGGGGTTTTATTAGCCATGTGGCTAATCTGGCTTTGAAATTTTCTGTGTGTTCATTTGTTACAGATAATTTATTAAGGAGCTTTATGCCCATGATGATGGTTTCCAGTTTTTTTATAACATAAGTAAATCAATTCTGTAAGCACTTCTAGTGTTATGGGAGTGTACATCACTTCTAATGGTATACTTTTCCAGGTTGTCTTTAGTATAACAAACAACTTCATATACATAAAGGTTAATAACCATCATAATTATAATAATATTTATTTTTCCAGAGACATACATAGGCATGTATAGTTCAAGTCAATCAACATATTCACAGTCAATCAATACATAATGAATAGAATACATAATGTACATAATAATTTAGGCATAATGGATAATAAACAGTCAATATATAATGAATTACATTAAAACAACACACCCAAAATACATGATATCTAGCAGCAATATAGAGTTTAATCACACTTTTTTTTCAATTATGAATTCTTCTACGCTATAGTAAACTTTATCAGTTAAAAAAATTTTAATTTTGTTTGAAAAAGCATTGGTATTACTCTCGTTTATAGCACTTGGTAAAGCATTATATATTCTAAGAGCCATAACCTGGAATGCATATAAGCCAAGCCTGTGAGCTCTAAAAGACAACCCTCCTCGAAGTCAAATCCTAAAAGCTTTACTGAATCAAATTCTTGATTAATATTCTTTAGAGTACAGACTACAGATTGTGTTTTGTTTTAGTATTTAATGAGAGATGATAGCCAATTTTCTAAGAGCCTCCTCTATTTTCCTGTTCATAATTTTTAAGTTATTTTACACTCGCCAAGTTTTGGTATTTCCTCATGATACAATTTTATAAAAGAACCATAATTTGACCTTGTCTAATAATATCAACTGTAAAGGAGGGATTTTGCTTTTGTAGTAAGAATTAAGGTCACATAAACTACAAGATTTTCTATGCTCTAAGAAAAATACACTTAACATTGATACTTATTTCAGTATTCTAAAGAGGACATTTTCTGGACAAACAAGAAATTGAAGATCTACAATATCAACAAGCCCATCCTGCTTTGCCTTAAAAATATACAAAAAGAGAATATTTAACATTTTATGAATGAAGATTATGAAAAGAGGTCTTACTATTCTATCATTTGAATTTGTTTCAATTTTAGGCATAGAAATCATGGGTGTTAAAATATCTACAGAGCGAATTAAAAAACAGGAAACAGCAATGAGAAGTCCAAAGAAAAAAACAAACTCTAAGACTGCTTGAAAAAGAGGAGGGAGAAATTCCATTAGACTTACTAATAATTTTGACAGTAACTAACACTTGCTCACCACTTAAGAAATATATTAGACAAGGTTGTTTATTACTCATTTCTTCATGCGGCATTTGAGTTCTCATTTGTTTTGCAGAGGATTTCACACTATCATTGCTGGTTTTGTCTTCTTTGCAAAATTTACAGTATTACTATACAGTAGTTTTGAACTTCATTTCATCGTCAGTTAAAGAGCATCCGTGTTTGGAACAGATGAGGGCAATGAAATTCTTCCAACATCATTTTGTAAATTTAGTCAAAATTATCTAAAGTGGTATCTGGTAATTGATGGCACTCTATAAACATAAAAAAATTAAGTACTGGTAAAGAAGGAAACTTAATACATCATGCTTATAAGAAAGTTTTGCCATAAAAGTAATATTCTATGTGCTTACATACTTGTAATTACATACTGTAAATGCATAATGCGGCTTTTTCTATTTGGAAAATACATTTGTTAAAAGCCATTATTGGTTTTTAGGCGTGCTCGCAACGGACTTCTTCCCTCGGGGGTCCTCTTCATTTGACATTCTTCAACTTCCTTGTTAATAAATCACTCTTAGCCTCCTAAGCTATATTATCCTAAGCTATATATATCCTATTCGTTGATTGGTTCACTCTCTCAGTGAGGATTAGGTCATTATCTCCACCTCTGAAAGCCAAACTTGTAAATTCATTGACAATGCCATACTTTGATTACCAAGAAGTAGTGTATCTGGAAGTCTTTTTGTTCTGTTTCCTCACGTAATTTGAAACAAGCATTATTTCCATTAAAGAAGAAAATAACTCGTAATAAGAACCTCAGCATAATAAAAACTGCTTTTTCAACGACGCTATATCTGTGTGTCACATTTTTGTTTTTCCTAAATTCTAGCTCCTAATCAGTGAAAATTTACTTCTTTATGCTTGTTTAAGAGAAAAGCAACTACAGAAAGTTTCGGGGAATCGGTATGGGAAAGGATTCCAAGCTGCTCCCAGAAGTTGAGCCTTTGCAGTAAATGTGCATGGCGATGAAATCAGCAGAGTGGTTGGACTCCAAGAGGTGACTTCGGGGAATTACTCGAAAAGCCTCTTTTATGCTCTTTGGCCGCAATAGCAAAACTGCGACCAGTTTGCCCGATGTATCTTCCGATTACATTTTAGTCTGTAAATCCCAGCTTTTGAAAAATGGTTTTGTCTTTTCCATCGAAGAAAATCTTATTTAAATTCGTGGTAGTTTTAAGTGGGGGTCTGAGTTTATTTTTGGGGAAATGATTGGCAATGGTTTCGGAGAGCCAATTTACAAAACCACTTTGGTTGCACAACATTACGATTGAATATTTTATCGATGGCTAAGTTTCTGTGCTTACAGGTCAAAAGTTTGTCGATAACAGATGCGAGATTACCGTTTTTAGAAGCAATCTGTTTGATTAATTGAATTTTCTTCGGAGAGGGGGATGTTTATGAGGGAATGAAAATCAGCTGATTTGTGAGAGAAGTTGGAATCTGAGGTAATGACGGCGAAAGAAGGCTCCCGGAAGATAGACAAATTTAATTCACGGTTTTGGATGGAAACAGTAAGATCCAATACATATCACTTGTTATTCATCTTCCGTGGTCGCTTTAGGTTTTCGCCCTCGGGTTCTCGGGGTCGTTTTCTGATGGTGCTGTTGATGTGCTCAATGTAGAAGCCCTAAATCATCCTACTTTGGTGTGCCCGGATTTTTCGGGCAGGATTGCGGAAACGCCAGTGGAGGAGGGCTTTTTAGACCGTGTCACAGATGTCGAATGCAAGGACCTCAGCTCCTTTCCGCACCCGGAGGCGCTGTGCAACTTCTTCCCTCTTCTTTCGCTAGGCCGTCGATGGCCTTTTTCTGGTTTCCGAAGGACACCATCAAGTCCTCGATATGGAAGGAAGATTGAGGAAATGAATCTTAAAATGATTGATCCTGTCTTATTATTATGTATGAATATAGGAAGTAAATATAAGCATACATCCAAGGAATACAATATTATTAATACCTAGACTGTATTATTATATAAATAGAAGTTGATTGCAAGAACTATATAACTTTCCATCAAACTAACATGTCATACGGAACATCCAATTTCATCTCAATTCCAGGAGTTTAGAACGTGCAGATGCAATTTACATACAGAATAATCTAAGATTCCCAGGAAATCTAACTTATTCCACAATTTGTATTTTTGCTTAGCAACATCAGAAACACGACCGGTTTCGACTTATGATTGTCATCATCTGATCGTGTTTTGTCTGACAAGCGACTCTGGATTGAATTACTGCCATATTAATTTCCTTAAGTTTTTGAAGCTGAATCTTATCTCTAATCCGCCCGCTAAATTAAAGAACAAAATGACATCGTGTTGCTGTCGTTATGTTAAATTAAAAGAAGCAAAATGGTAACATGGAATGGCCGTCTATCGTGATGTATGAACTTGGAGATTACAGGAAAAAATAAATGGAATGGAATCAGTCATCATTACTATTAAATTTAGAAATTCGTACTATCAAAAATGTTGCATAAAAATACCCGGAATATCTCAAATGTCTTCCTTAATTTAAAATAAAATATTTGCAATACTTTGAAATATCATCAGATGATTAATATAAAAAATAATCTGCAAAATATTAAAGTATAGTCATTTTACTTAACTTGGAGATCCAGCCGACCGTTGTCCCACGAGCCTCTTCCGTTGACGGTGGTCACTCCCATTTGTGAAGAGTGAGTCGGCAAAGCCCTATCGAAATTTGAGCAAGTTCACTTTCTCGAAACAGAAAAGAACAGAAACCCCAAAATAGTTAATCATTTATTAATTTCGATTAAATTGGTATTGTATTTACGGCAATGGGTGTAAATGGACTCGAGGCATTTATCTATGAAAATAGTCTCAGAAAAAATGCTCTTAAGTTTAATTTTATAGCGTTCTTTATATCCCATGAAATTCGCAGAGTCAGGTGAAATCGTGTGGAATTCCATCATGAAAATGAAGGAAAGAGTGGTGGTACTTTCTCCACAAATGTATTAGTTTTCTACTCAAGAGTTACTTCTCTGTGCCAATAACTAGCCGCCAAGTTGAACATCTCTCTCCATAATCTGCCAAATCTACGTCCGGTTTAAAAAGCTCTCTCGATTTGTGCCGAAAACTTGAAGATTTTCCTCCCAATGCAAAATTGGTTTCTTTCGATGTTTCCAATCAGCTTTCAAGTGTGCCAGTGAAAGAAAACCTTAATTTCTCAGAATATTTGTTAAGTGGTGCTGGAATTGATCCCACTTTGAGTGCTGACGTCTCTTCCCTTGTTAGTTCCGACAAAAATGTTTCCTTTTTTAATGGTGATTTTTATGAACAATCAGAAGGTTCAGGGTTATGGGTTCACATTTGTCGCCTATTTTGGCGTGTATATTCATGAATTATCTTGAAGGTAAATTATTTGGTTCATCTCTGAATCTTCTTGAATTTGTTGATTGTTGGTACAGATATGTGGATGCTGTTATCTGGTTCGGAACCCTCAGACAAATTGGTGATTTTTTATCAACTCCCTTCATGGCTCAATCGATTTCACCCTAGAATTGGAGAAAAGCCATTCCATCCACGTTTTGCATCTTACTGTTTCTATCCAAAACCGTGAATTAAATTTATCTATCTTCCGGGAGCCTTCTTTCGCCGTCATTCCCTCCGATTCCAACTTCTCTCACAAATCAGCTGATTTTCATTCCCTCATAAACATCCCCCTCTCCGAAGAAAATTCAAATAATCAAACAGATTGCTTCTAAAAACGGCAATCTCGCATCTGTTATCGACAAACTTTTGACCTGTAAGCACAGAAACTTAGCCATCGATTAAGTATTCAATCGTAATGTCGTGCAACCAAAGTGGTTTTGTAAATTGGCTCTCCAAAACCATTGGCAATCATTTCCCCAAAAATAAACTCAGACCCCCACTCAAAACTACCACGAATTTAAATAAGATTTTCTTCGATGGAAAAGACAACACCATTTTTCAAAAGCTGGGATTTACAGACTACAATGTAATCGGAAGATACATCGGCCAAACTGGTCGCAGTTTTTCTATCGTGGCCAAAGAGCATAAAAGTGGCTTTTCGAATAATTCCCCGAAGTCACCTCTTGGAGTCCAACCACTCTGCTGATTTCATCGCCATGCACATCTGCTGCAAAGGCTCAACTTCTGGGAGCAGCTTGGAATCCTTTCCCATACCGATTCCCCGAAACTTTCTGAGCTGCTTTTCCCTTTCCACTCCCCGCTGATTATTTCAGATCTCTCCCCTACTGACGATGTCCCTTTATCACTAGCCCCTCCTTCCTGATTTCCCGATTTTTACCCAGTTCTCCCATTTTTCTACCCATTTTCTCCCCTTACTGTCCCTTCCTAAAAACGTTCAACCCCTCTTTCCTTTATTTTACATTTCTATTTACCGCGCAGGAATGAAATTTCTCAGTAAAGGTAAAGTTGTTCTTTTCATCCTTTTACGTGAAGAGGGTAGACAAGCATTAAAAAGTAAATTTTCACTGATTAGGAGCTAGAAATTAGGAAAAGCAAAAATGTGACACACAGATATAGCGTCGTTGAAAAAGCAGTTTTTATTATGCTGAGGTTCTTATTACGAGTTATTTTCTTCTTTAATAATGCTCGTTTCGAATTATATGAGGAAAAAAAGAAATAAGAAGAGGTCTGTTTTCATCGAGTGACTTCAATCTGAAGCAACCTCATGGTGTCCTTCTCTAGTATTTCCACCATGCAATGAACTCAGGCTTTTGCGTCGCTAGGTTATTATAAACAAAAGATAATATGTGCAGTTTGCTTCAAGATTCTGGTCTTAACCACCTAGATTTTTAGTATGATTCAGAGACATGATCATATTTTCGTAAATTAAAAAAATCCTACGTTCTGTGCCCTGTTTAATTTCATAGCTAATTCTCCAGATATACGTCTCCGTAATCAAAGTATGGCATTGTCAATGAATTTACAAGTTTGGCTTTCAGAAGTGGAGATGATGACCTAATCGTCACTAAGAGAGTAAACTAATCATAAGATTAGGAGGCTAAGAGTGATTTATTAACAAGGAAGTTGAATAATGTCAAATGAAGAGGACCCACGAAGGAAGAAGTCCATTGCAAGCACGCCTAAAAACCAATAATGGCTTTTATTTTCAAAATTTCCGTTTCTGCTAATTTTCCTTGCATGCTTATCAGTACTATCACGAAAGAGAAGGCAATGCAAATTTATTAAGTAAAGTAAATTTTGGTATTTATCAATTAAAGACCGCCGTATATTTTATGAATCAAGTAGGAGTATGTGAATGAAAAATTAAAAATCGCCGATTCAAAATGCGTTTCGCCATTTTGGTACGACTGTCGCTTTCAAAACATAATTAAACATAATCAACCCTTTTAATATTTTGGTATGTGATAAATCACTCATTGGAGTCTTGATTCGGTGAATCCCAAAGAGGCGTCCCATTTCCCTCCGAAATTAGCCCCGTTTTTTCAGTTTTGTTTTCTCTCACCGTAATTTAGGGTATTTCTCAGAGGGAAACTGCGCGTCATTAGAAATTTGAACTCTCTTTTAAAGGTGATTTAAGTTATACCGCGAAATGAAAGAAGCGTCACCGTTGAGTGAAAATAAAGTCCCCGGAAAAGATCCGTGAAATGTTGATTTTTACATTTCATTGTTGCGCACTTTTGCTTGTTTAGACCGTTAATGGTCAGGTTCCAGCAACAGTGCTTCAATATGATACTTATTAGCGTCATTTTAGTTTGAAAATATCCCAACTGCGTTCACAGGAACCTGTTGAAAGGACTTCGAATTATTTGCAAAGGCTTCGCATCTGGGAGACAAAAGTGAAATATTTTTGTGAGAAATAACCTTCTCCAATAACTTTGCTTGGTCTTCCTTGAACTGCGAACAGTGAGTAAACTTTTCTCCTTCGATTTTGATCGTATTTTTCGCGGTATAACAGCTCACTAATGGAAAGGAAAGAAATAGGAAGCATCGATTCTCATTTTCATCGTAGTGAATACTGAATTTTTCAATTGGGCTTAATGAGTTTTACGAAATTGCATCGTATTGGTTTCACCGTTAGTCCTTATCTCTCCTAAAGTTTTAGGATTATTCCTCTAAATATGACCGCTTTGACCTCGGTAGGGGTTCATTTTAGCATAAATTACCTTGTTGACACTTTCATTATGCTTGCAACAATGGCGCTCAGTCTTGAAATTACGAAACCAGACGAGGAAGAGCGTACGGTTTCAAAGTAAGTCGCATTTTACAGCATTCATTGAATTCGCTCTGAAATGCGAGTAGTATCATGTCCAAGTATTAATGGGAAATGAATGTACGCAAGAATGACCAAACAAATGTAAGAGATGCGGTTTGTCACCGAATGCTCATTTGTTGTGATGTCATTCATATTAAAAATCGTTTTTTTAAGTTGAAACAACAGTCTGCGCCAATTAAGGTGATATTCAACTTACCTTAGGAACTTACCTGATTGGGTATCGGAAGTACTTAAATAGATTCATCAGGGGTTTGAGAACTTTCTATTGCCTCTCCATTCTCTCTCCAGGATGGATCTCGCGGTGCTTTTTTATCACAGTCTTCGGAGGTGTGTTCGATTTTTGCGGTTATGAGCTCGTCCTAAACGAATAAGAGGAGCCCTCTTAATACATTTGTCAGTTGGCACGCTTTTTTAGACTCCCAAGTGATCTCTCTATTTTACGTGCATTCCTCAAAGGCGCCAACTTCTTCGGTCGAACGACCTTTCGGAGAGTATTTCGCTTCTGAGAGATTAAATTTGGATCAACTGCAGTTGAGTTGGCTAAATATTGGCAAGACTACTTCCATTTCGTATTGTTAACTTCATTTGCGTATGTTATTTGGTTAATTTTTGTTCTCACGGCAGTCCTGAGAGCCATTTTACATAGTTCTCATTAAGTTATTATTATTACTATTAATTACATCATTCTCCATAAGAATCCAGCAAAAACTCACATATTCCACTCGGAAATTTATCTCTAAAAATTATATGATAATCAAATGAGCATTATCCCTATAACCTACACGTAGATTATGGCAAATTTCAAGAAGAATCTCATTATTTCGTGGCTCTGGGCAGATATTGTGAAACTGCGATAAAATAAATGCATTTTTGGCAAAACTTTGCAGCTTCCACGAAGTTCCAGTTGGCGAGCACTTGCACATGCCAGAAGAGTGTGTTGGACAATCACAATGTAATAATTACGAGTTAATCCATTCGTGTGCTGACAAAGCAAACCTTGTCTGGATAAAGAAGAGGGAATTGGCTCACGGAAGAGAAGAAAGTGGTTTCCGTAGGAACGGAAGTAGGAGAGAAAATCCTGCCAATTGTTGTGTGGGAATCTGGCGATTGTTGCCCGTGCGAAACGGAGCGCTGCTCCGGAATCCCCTTTTTCCGGCATTCGCTCCAGAAGCCTTGTTTCCTCTTTAAATACCCCTCTTTATTGCATCGATGTCGTGAACGATCTGGAGATTTACATTTATGTGACCAAGATGGATATTTCAACGAATACTTGAGGGAGATCAGCACTTACCAGTTAAAATCTCAATGCTTAACTCCTTAAATTTAAAATATTCCGGAAATTACTATTACTTGGTATTACAATGTCGGATGGAACAATATCGTTGATGTTGTAATGTCAGTGTTATAATATTGGTCGTATTTATGTTTTACCTAATTTCTTTGTTATTTTATGTCATTTTTTATCTTTTATATCTTTATAGTCTGTTACATTTTCATCTTGAGCTTTTCAATTATTTTACTACGCTTTTCCACCCTCCGCTGGAACTGCCTTTATTTTGTGAATCTGAAGCTGCAGACATTTATTACCGATCGTCTTTTATTTATCTCAATAATCTCACGACAGAAGTAAGAAAAACGAATACTAATCAGCTGGAAAGTTATCAGCTTAGAAAAACTAATTCCATCCACAAACTATGTCAGTCTCTTGGAGAGAGGTGCCTTCCTTTGTCTCTGCGAACAATACAACACTACAATTCCATCAACAATTCATGAATGCATTTTCGCAAGAGGACTTCCTTTAGACGGTAATAGCATCTTTAACTCAAAAAATTGAAGTTAGTACGAAATAAGTACATTTAAAATATCAGATTAATGGAGGTATTTTGGAAAAACGGAAACGAGCTTCGAAAAATAAAGCTCGACTTCCGGTTAACCGATTTACTTCAGAAACTAACAAACTCTAAAGACGACAACCGAAGTGATATGTATGAAATTTGGTGTTGATACGACGAACAGTTTTCATTTTAGAGCGCCCACAAAGTACATAATCAGCAACTTCCGGTTTATCAGTATTTCACGAATAACTCGTAAAAAATCAGCGATAAAAAAATATGTTTTATACAAAAGTTATAGTAAAATTTATTTCCTAAAACATTTATAATTAATAGTATATACCTTAATATCATATTTATGGAGATATTTTGAAAACCGGAAATGAGCTGTGAAGAATGAAGCTCGACTTCCGGTTAACCGATTTACTCTAAAAACAAATCAACTCTAACGACATCAACCAAAGTACTATATATGAAATTTGGTGTTGATACAATGAATGGTTTCAATGTTAGAGCGCCCACAAAGTACATAACAGCTACTTCCGGTTTATCGGTATTTCACGAATAACTCCTAATCAACTGGTGATAAAAAAATATGTTAAATACAAAAGTTATAGTAAAATACATTATCTAAAACTTTTATAAGATATACAATATACCTATATATGATATTTATGGAGATATTTTGAAAACCGGAAATGAGCTTTGATGAATGAAGCTCGACTTCGGGTTAACCGATTTACTCAAAAATGTAATCAACTTTGACAGCACCCACAACAGTGTTATATATGAAGTTTGGTATTGATACGACTAATAGTTCTTACGTTAGAGGGCCTACCCACACACAGACATCATTCCGAAAAAGACGTGTTCTAGGGACCCCAAAACATGTATTTCCGTTGAAATCTCGAAGTCAATTTTTTTCATGAAAACAATACTTTCTCTATGGTAAGAATATGGATAAATTAAAAAGGAACGCTTCTTGGTTAAATCAGCACTCATTGGAAACGAAGTCTATGTCTCAATGTATAACACAATTGCAAAATGGTATCGTGACTTCCATAATAGCGATGCGGTGAAGCCAGTGCTGATCTGTGGATGGACACTGATAGACGTGCTTAAGAGATATTTATACGAGCGAGGCTCCCGGAGGATCAGATGGACACCAAAAAATTAATGAGAAGGCGAGGCAACCTGAAGGAGGATTGAGGATCCACTCTTCGTGAGCGGAGATCGAAGACACAATTCTTAGGGTCGATAATCCTCCTTCAATCCTCGACGATTATTGAGTGCTGCCATTTCGTAACTAAATTTGCATTTTCATTATTAATTCATTTTCCAGAGGATTTTAATGATGATTTTGTTCGAAACCAACAACGAGGCAAGTTTGAAGAGTTAGTACCGTTTCAGCGTAAAAGAGTAAAACAGGACTGTACAAAATAATTTTAATTTCATCAGAGAGCCCATCATTTAAACTAATTCTTAGTTACCACCTTTTTTGACGGATGTATCGTATAAAAAACAAGCTTTTGAAATCCAGCTACATAAAAATCCGCCGCCATTGAGGAAATCCGTTAACTGCATTTTTTGCATCGCCATTATTCTCGTGGCGCTGACCGCCAAAGGACCATGTGAAGGATCGACGTCTTCCGACTGAAGTTGGATGACGATTTTGCCGAATTTATTCCTCAACTTTCACCACCAATTCTTGAATCATGACAGGTGGCCAACCACTCCTCTCTTAGTCATGCGCATTCGTTTTAAATTGCCTTTTTTCCAACATTTTCAACTACACAACAGAACAGATTTGACGATGAATGCGGTTTCACGTTCATTGCACTCGGACCGTAGAGAGCAATCGGCGGGAGAATCAGCGGACGAACGATGAAATGATATGCAATCCTCAGAACGCCAAAGAAACGAGGAACGATGAGGCGATTACTGCCGAGAGGCTTTTCAAACATCGACGAGCTCAAATCGTAGCGTCTCTGCAAAGATCTCTATAAACATCATTCGGCATTTTACAGTTAATTGAAAAATAGAGGCAATAGTGTTGCTGAGCTTTAAAATCAGGGTTGTTCAAAAAAGTTATGAATAATACAACCCTGTACAACTCTTACACTATTAAGATTTATTGTTTGTCCAAATGCAACAAGAATTTTACCCGTAACACTTAGATGTGTTACTTCGACCAGGTATCGACGCGTCATCATCCTGGAATTAATCCGTGTGCTAAAAAACTTGTTTAATTACATCTTTTCTTACCATAGTGTCCTGCCGGAATCAATTTGTTGTTTATCGCAACTCTCGATATCGCTAGAATAAAAATAAAAGCTGCATGGGCAAACAGTTCATAAACTCTTTGTTTTCACACAGCTGATCATGGATTAAATGAATGAAACCATAAAGTACTAAAAATTGGTTTATTTTGGGTTACATAGACATTAAAAGTAGGTAACTTATGGGGTTGCTCCCCTTGAAGTCTTATCTTGGGACTAGGGCGACTTAACTCACCTCGAATATAATGGCCAAAAAGCCATACAATAAACACACTTTAAATTAATTATATATCGTATTTCCTTACAAGCGTTAACGTCAAAATCGATTTAGTTACAACAAAACCATCGAGTGTAATGTTTGATAAAAATAAGTGATCGAAATGTTCATTACATTTTGGATTCTTTTCGGCAAAGTTTGCAATCCTACACTTTGCGGATTACAATGACCTTTTGATAAACGAAAATTACATAAAATTAGAATGTTCTCACGTATTCGATAGGCACATTTAAAAAAATATAAATAGACTATAACTCTCCTAAGCTACGTTAAATAATAATTATACTCTCGTGTTTCTTCAATCACTGTTTGATTTTCGCTCGGCAATTGTTTTAAGATTTTACAATGAAAAAGTTCGTTGGCCTAATCCGCCCGAGAATGTCTGATGGTGATTCTCAAATGATGCACAAAACACACCGGAAAGCCGTTTGAAACACGTTTCCGAGCGCAGTCGAGAAGAGTTCCGCGGAATGCAACGTCAGAGGAGAGCAGTGGGTGGGCTATGCAACATTCCCAACTGTGTAAATTGATTCGAATAAATATGAAAAAATGAGGCGCGTTATGGAGTGAACTGCTCATTTGCGTGTTTCTGCTCGTGTTCTCGCTTTTATGATTTGGAGATTCATCGAGTGGCTGTTGCGAAAAAATTGCACATTGAATATGTCAAATTAAATAAATGTTAGCCTTTCACTGGACTGAATATTGATAATATAGTCGCATTATGTTTCATTAAAAACATAAGCTGTTAAATTTTTAATTCTTATATTTGCGTTGAATTATCGTGTCAGAATTGTTTTTGCAATAACTGTTACGCTTCGAAATAATCATTGATACTGATATTTTTTCCAGGGCAGGGACAACCAAAAGATACACTGTTACGTCACACGAGAGGGGTTTCAAGGGATCAAATTCACACGATTTCGTCTTTGTGACGGTCTGCACTCAATCAACATTTCTGTTCATTTGGTCAGAACACACCTTAGAGGATTGATAGGTGACTTCCGTGGTATCTCACGAATGTCACGAGGGGTCGCCATCCCTCGGTTCCTCCGTGGTGTCCTCCGCAGGCGGCGTCGACTTCCCATAAGAATACGTTGGTGCGGAGACGGAGGTGACGACCCTCGAGTGTCCCGCGAAGGTCTTCACTTGAGTCCCTGGTAGCAGCGTGTAAGAAGGGCCCTCCGACGCCTTGTGCCTCGCTCCCTCTGCGAAACATACGTTTACTTATAGTGAAGCAGCCAAGCTACAACATCCAACATAGCAACGGAAAAAGAAAGCTACATGACGCATAGCAACGAGTCATTTGGAAAAGTACTTAACCAACTTGGAATTTTACTTCCCTATTTATTCCTATTACTGTGTATGAAAAATCGATAAAAATAACACAAGCCCAGCAAATAATATACGTACATTTATATATTAAAGTTCTTACTATAATTTATCATAGATAGTTAGCAGTTATGAAAATCTGAAATAAATATGTTTGTAAAAATTGCTTTTTTTCGAATTTGGTCTCTTAAGGGTCAAATGTATTTGAGTATTTACACTGGGTAGTGGAGACACCATTTGAATTTTACTAAGACGACTGTAAAATAAACGCTGAATACATTTGCACAACTTTCGAATCGAAGATAATTTTAAATTAGTATCTGTCATTAGTGAGGATCGTTGATTAAAGCTGGAACATTAATTTAATTAAATATAAAAGGTTGAAAAAATTCCAGATTATATGAAGTAGCAATGGGCAAAAATATGGCTATAGACGAGAAATGCATTAATAATCTCAACTTTCAGGTTTTGAATACATTCAATAAAATCCTCGTTCGAATCAACTGCTTGGGCCGTGGTATAGATCCATCAGGAGCGAAAGGGAAGCCAACTTTTAATAGACCACAGAATAATATATAATTATTCTGTGGTCTAGTAAAAGTTGGTTTCACTTTCGCTTCCAAAATCCTCGTTATTTCGAATGCACATTAAGACGAGAGCAGACAGACATCCTCTAACGTCTCTAAATGTACCTCTAAAAACTTAGGATAATGTTTTTAATCGAAAACCTCGAACTTGCTAAATTGACGATTATTAGTCAATTTTAGCTCATTGAAATTATACATGGATATATAGAAACTTAAAATGACATGAATTTCCTTGATTCGATCGCTCTTTCCGAACGACACATTTTCATAACTGCGACAGGAAGTAGCAACAAAGTATTTAGTGTACATTTATATCAATTCCAGTATCTACTGAGAGACTCCTGTGGATATCTTTATGATGGGGTAAGGATTCCACTCATGAAAAAGGGGAAATGGCGATTCGAAACATTTGTTCGGTTATTTCCAAAGCGAGTTTTTGCTCTCAGTAAGTCATTGTTACGTCACACTAGTGTTCATGGCATTATCGAGACGTTATTGGATACCTAAAACTCTTCCTCAATTTGTTTTATTGACACGGTACAGCTTTATTCCGCATTCATATTCAGTGGACATTTTTTTACTTTTACTGATAATGGATAAGTTCCACCAATGGATGAGTCGGAGGTGTCGATTATAAGTCTACACCCGTTTACCTGCTGGTAGAAAGATGTCGTTGCTCGAAATGTCTTCCCTCACCGATGCATCCGTCGAGGTGGACACAAAGAAGCCGTTTGAAGGCCAACCCCCCGGAGCGGGACGGATAAGGAATCTGGGGGAAGTGTTACTCGTCAATGTCACGGCTCGTGGTGTCTCGGTCGTTGTCTGCTCCGATGTCATCGGGGTGACCACATACACCTTCTCCTTGGTCGTGGGCGAAATGGCCACGTGCGTCTTGGACCAGTTGGCGGTCGTCGATTCCCCGCTCTCGTTCTTCTTAGACTCCACCAGATTCGACTGTATTCCCCAGAAGGAGGAAACTGTTGGTTCGCTCCTTGGTCTGACTGTGGTCACCAATCTCACGGTTTCCGCATGTTCGTGACTTCCGGAAACTTCGTGGTCTTCGAGCAATTGCACTGATTTAGTCGTCAGCCCTTCCTCGTTCGTCACGGAATTTGGTTTCTTGGAAAACTGCTCCACGGTCCACGCATCGATGTTCTTCTGCAGCCTCAGCAGGGGGTTCGGGCTATCGTCCATCTCCTTCTGGAGCAGGTTTTTCAAATCGGGAGCCAAAACGTGTTGGTATTGGCTCTCTTCTTCGCCGACCGTCTTGTTGTTGAGGTGGTTTGGATGCAGAGCCGAGGCAGTGACTGTGCGAGACTCTTGGTGGTCGTGATAGTCATCTTCTCGCTGATGCCAATTGGAGAAGCCGTTGTTTTGCCCTTCGTCTCTCGATTCCGTAATGTAGGGTATGATGATCTGCACCTGCTTCGTCTTCTTGTTTCGGTCTCCGGAGAAACTGGGAGATGCAGCCGAAGCCGAGTAAGCTGCATTTGGAATTAGTACAGGGGAAGTTGGTGTCGTGGTGAAAGGTTTCGGCGGTTGCCCGTAATAAGGCGAAGAGGAAACTGGTCCAATGGTGGATGGCCCATTCTCATGGTTTTCGGTTCCCGCTTCATACCGCCACTTTTCTTGTTGATTGGGGAAATGCCCTCCGTTTGCATTGTGGATGAAACTGTAAATCGGAGGCTCTTCTAGGAAGTGGTCATCTTTTGTTGGAATTTGCATCTGTCCGCTTCCCGTGCTGAGGGCGTCATGGTGTTGAGGGAGGTCCGAAGGGGGGATCTCAAAGGAGTAAGGATGGTCTTTGGTCCACAGGGAAGGGTTAGGAGCCAAAGAAACGGGATGGTGGATATGTTCTCCTCTGGGTACCTGGAAAGGGGCCGGAGAAGGTCTGCTCAGATACGGAGGTTGTGTTGGGGAATTGGGATGCTTCGTGATGAAGTGTCCTTTCAAGTCTCCGTGCTTCTGGTGTGTATGAAACTGGAGGTTGGCGTTGAAAGGATCGGACAAGCGGAATCCTTGGCCTGGATAAACTCTGAAAGCGTTGTGTGGGAGAGAGGATAAGTACTCGGCCGTCTGGAGCGATGGCTGAATGTCCACGTAAGTCGAAGTGGGCGGGCTGAAGGAATTGACGAATTTGGGTCCCTCGGTGCTACTACCAGTGGGGGTGGAGTAAGTGGAGGAAATTATGGATGCCCTGGTGGTGGAGTCCAAAGCCGCAGAATATGGAGAAATGGTTGAGCCTCTTTCGGTCGATATAGCGGCCAAAGTGGAGCCGATGGTCGGAATATCAATGGAAGAGTGGGTGGACGTGTAGATTTTCGGGGTTGCAGTGGACAGAGGAGGAGCTGGTGACGAGTATCCGAGGGATGGTTGAGGAGGTGCTGGAGAAGGGTATTGAGGACCAGAGGAGAAACGCTGAGGACTTGGCGATGAATACTGAGGGATATCAATACCCCCCGTAGGGCCTCCGTGATGGGTGGAGGACGACTGCTGGGATACGTTGGAATGCTGCGGAAGTGGTCCTATGATTCCAGCATCTTTATCGGGTTGGCCATAGTGTATCGCGAGATCGACTCCACCATGATATGACTCCACCGGTTTCCTCGGTGTCTCTTTGGTGAGGTCCATCATGTGACTTGGCCCATACACCATCGGATACTCTATGGACGATAGGTAATCCGCAACCGGTATGCTAGGAATGATTTCTGCATGTACCTTCGGTGGCCTTGGAGGTTGTCCTCCTGCAGTAGGTCTGGGTTCTGTCTTCAAATGAATCTGTGGTCCTCCAGGTATGGAATAGATGGCATTAGGCCTGTTTTTGTTCTCGTGGATCGTGACTGTGATCTCTTCCTTTTGAGGGAAGTACCCGAAATACGGTCTCATTTGCCCGTAGATCGAAGGACGGTTCAAGGGGGGAGAGAGGTATGGAACTACCGGCTTCTGGTTCCCAAACGGTGGAGGAACCTTGTAGGGTGGGGGAGGAACTTGTGGGGGCCTCGCGGCATTGATGGGCTGCGGGTGATGGCTGTTGAGGAAATGTGCCTGAGTGTGTTGGGGGTAATTTGGAGGTGCGATAGATGACCATTGGACTGGAGGGTCCTTGGGCCTTATGGCCTCTCCACCAGCATTTTGGCCGGAGACCAGAGAGAGCACTGCGTCCTTGATGGCTTCTTTAATCGGGAACATAGGGACCCATGGGATTTTGTTGCAAGGTCGGCAGTCTTCCTTAACCGGAAGCTGAACTTTCTGCGGTACGACCTGCGGTGCCCTCGGCGCATTGTAGAAAGGTCTCTGGTTAGCGGGCGGATCCGAGGTGAGGAACCATCTCCTTTGCGCAAATGGGAACTGCTGAGGGGGCGGTCTTAGATAGGTGTCCAGCATCCGGGAAGAGATCTCCTGTGTCGGCAATCTCTCTTGTCCACTCGTAGTGGCGGACCAAGCGCCGAGGATCAACAGAGCGGCCCACTGCAACGAGAAATTAATCAACGAATCAGTTGATGCAGCACTTGTTCTATCGTCTTTCATGGAATGCTTTTCATAGAATTAAATACGAATTTCACGTTAGAAAATTTGTTCGTAACGTTTGACCGATCGCTTCGTTATCTACGTGAATGGCCTTTAAATGTGTCATACAAATTGACATTAGAATTCCGTTATTTCGGGGATTCCTTAGTGTCACTGCAGGATTAGGAGTGAACGTTCTCTTTCATTTATTCTCTCACTTCTTCGGAATCGTTTATTAGCCCACGGGGCTTCCTAAGGGGCTGTACCAGTGTGAACGCTGAAAATTTTTGGGAATTTTTTGGAAGAGAAGCACTCAATTGAACATTTCGGAAAATTAATAATATATTTTATCTATATTACATAGTTTTTTCATGGAAAATATTGAGATCCAAGTGACTTATGCGCTGTTTTCGGAGACGCAAAAAAAAAGTTTCTCCACTGCTGACTTGATTCCGGCCAATTGAGTAGCTGAAACCGAAAGTTGAAAAAATGTCGTTAAACTGGAAGGTATTTCACAATGACGCCGGATTTTCAAAAAATATCAAACTCTTACAAAATGGCGTAGTTATGAAATAAAGTCTGTCTTTTGCCTATAAAATGGTCGTTTTGTATGCCAAATCGTCAATTTTCATCCTATCAAAATTATCCTAGCTCATTGTAGAGTAAATTTATTCAAAAGTACTCGGTTCAAATTTCAAGTTAATCGGATAGTTGCTCTTTGAGTGTCAGCAAATCTCATTTCCAGAAAAACGCGTTTAAAGATTTAACTATTGATTTTTGCAAGATAAAATGACATTTAATATAAAAACTGCTAATCAGCTAATCCTGGCCCATGCGATGGACCCTTCCTCGAATAATGCGTCCCTCTTTTGAGGATGCTACTCCGCCTGGTCGATTCGGCCCCATGGCATATTCTCTTGCAATAGGACCGATGATGACGTCCATTACGCGTAGCATTTTTGAAATAGCATAAGAACCATTTATTGAGACATCAAGGACATTGTTTTCAATCCATTACGAAGGTGCTTTGGAGCAAAGTGCAAACAACTTTCGTTGCTATTCTGCGTGTTCCCTTCTTCGCATCGCTCTTGTGATTCCCTTGGACTCAGTATGAATAGCTTTTCGTAACGCCCTTGTCAAGAGGCTGATGTTTTAACTTTAATACGTCCATTCCTTGAATTTTCGCGCGGCGATATGAGCTATTCTTCAAAGTATAAACTGTCGAAAAATGCAAAAAATATCGATTTTTGAAAAAGTCACACTGCTATAGCCCCTTAAGGATAATTTTTAGTTTTATATCTTCGGTATTTCCCCCACTCCTAACGCAGTACATCTAAAATAAAAAAATACCAATTTTATAGAATTATACTTAGGAGTGGTTTGAATGAACTATTGTTTCGGTAACTCTCACAAAAAACACTATTACCATATCACAATGAAGAGAACAGATCTTTTCCGCCTTCTGGTACAACACAGAGAAAACTGTGTTTAATTTCCATTTATTTGGATATTTATAAATTATATTTATTTATGTGTGCGATAATAAGAAGGTGGCTGAGGGACAAATGACACGCGGTGCAGGGCTTTGTAAATTAAGAAAAATGCTGTGCTGCAGCCTCACTCCCCCTGCACACCAGTCATGGACTCCAATTTTGAAAACCGAAACAATTCTTTTCCGCAGCACCTGGTTTATTTTGGCGTGGGTGGATTCTGTTTTGGAATAAAGTTAGAAAATACATTCAATTCAGATTAACTCAGAATTCAGGAACAAGCGAGAATAACTTCATCAATTTAGCAAACGCGATTAATCCAATAAAAGCAGCGGAATTAGATAAGTGTCACAGGCAATTAGCTAAGGACCGATTTTGCGTGAATTGTGAGAGTGTTAACCGAAATAGAGTACAGATAAAATTTTGGACAGTTAACATCGCGTATTTGTAATGAACAAACCGTTTAAAAGTGATAAATAATATTCGAAAGTAAATAGTTTTGAAATTGTGGGAATTTTGATTCACACCGAGCGTATCTTGACTGACTTTAAGAGTCATTTCAAATATCCCGATGGAATAAACTGCAATAGCAAACTCGTAAATTTGTGGTTTGCGAAGCGCTGAATATTTAAGATCTTCGTCGAATTCGGGTCAGTCCATTTGGTCTTGAATTTCTCCCCGTTCATCTATTTGCTTAAGTGGAATCAATTTGTCAGGTGGGCGCCTGGTGTTTAGCATCTCGTTTCTCTCCTCTCAAACGGCGTAGTCACCAAGGAAACGTAACGAATAGGCACCAATTGCAGACAAAACGACTGTTGTTCAACTCACCATGGTTTCATAAATGAACATTTCCAACAGAATGTTGGGAATAGCGTTTGATTTCCTCTATCGAAATGTGTGAAGTCTTGTTTGGGACCGCAAATATTATCGCGCACTCTTCCGAAGTGGATCAGGAGGTCAATCAGTCCGGTCGGAATCCGCGAAAAGGATCTCAAAATTTGAAATATTGGTGTTTATTTTAACCTTTGCCTGACCCCGTGACCACTGGAAGTCCTGATATCCTGCGGACTTGATATCTTTTCGAAGCCAATTTACTACTCCGAGATATTTATCATCTTCTTGTACATAAAAATGAAATGATGTTCGTGACGTCGTCTAAAACACGAAAACGGCTCGACCGATTTGAATATTTTTTTGTTTTGTTCGCCTCGGTACGGAGGTGGATTAGGAAAAAAGAAAATTAGGAAAAACCCAAAAGGAATAGCCGAAAAATCGAAAAAACATTTCCATGAGAAATACACGTAAAGTTCATTTTTCTCGCTGCAGGCTTTATTTAATTTGAAAATTTAAATTAAAAATAAAAGTCGTACAAAGTCGAATCAAGCACCAAAAGAAGAGGAATAGAATAAAGATTCTTATTTTGGTCACGACATATCGTTGACGAATCGAAATTTTGAGAATTTTGATAAAATGCGTGAATATTTCATCAAAATTTCGAGGTTGTAAACAACCCATCCCCATTGACGATGAAGGCGGTTGTTGATTCCAAGTTCATGTATTTACCCATCAAAATGCATTTAGAATATAAGTCAAGTTAAAATTAATCCTGATAACAAGTGATACACTTTATGAAGAAGAACAAATTGCATGAGATTTTAACATTAGCTGATACGAACAATATCCTGTGAAGAATCGCACGGAACAAAGTACGAACATTTAAATTTAAAGTTTTTACAATTTTGTTTAATCGTCAGTAGCAACCAAGTTTTATTTACAGCAACGTAATTGTTTACTGAATTTTTAGTTAGAGTTTTAAAACGGTTTTACTCTCTCTCTACGCGAGGACTTAGTGTGAGGATTTCAATTTGTAAACTTCTGAAGGTAAGTTCGACATATTTGAGTGACTGTGAAAGCAATTCGGTGCCGTTGATCGCAGTGAATTGGAGTTGATGAGGATTGTTAATCGCTTATGAAGTGTTAAAATCGAATCAATTTCAGGTGGTACGAAGGTCACCGGGTCATCTAGTTAAGAATATGCATTCTTGATCAATCTTATTATCACGTTAACTGTGCTTTTCCTTCGAAACCGCTAACTTGAGCCAGAATTCCTTCTTTTCGTGTCGGCGAAGCTCATCCGAAATGTTGAGAAAGAAGCATAATTTTCTAAAATTATGACAAAAAATGCTCCAAATAAAAATGGAAACTATGATTTCCTCTAGGATTATTTTCTCATACCGGTTTCAGCCTAGATTGGTTTAAATGGAAGTCACAATTAGTTATCCAAATTTTCCCCGAGATAGCTTTTAATGTTTCCTACCATTTCGTCCATCTATGGATCCATCGTTTGCTGCAGTTTTGCCTCCTAATCTAACGTGATATCCATCGGAGAATTAATAACGAAAGTGTCTTCGAGAAGAGGAAAGCACAGGCTTTAGTTGAATTTATTTCCCGGGATGGAATTGTCATAAATGTACTGTGATTTTGTTTCGAAATTTCTTCAATTGATTTTCATCGTCGAATCACTGAATTATAAGGTTATAGTAGAAACTTATCGATAATGCTTTAGTGCAGAAAACTTGCATTGAATGTATCGATTTGATGCAGATGATGATTTCGTGAATTTAGGCCAGCAGATGACGGAATCACGTTCCAAACGAACATTTGGACCAAAAGTGACCACTTAAATTATTATTACAGCTTATATTATTTGCTCTAGTTTTTGATTCCGTTCTTGGTTGTGGGAATAAAGAGTATACTCACCGCTAATATTGCGATAGGTTCAAAGACTAAGGTTGCCATTTTCCACTGGAAGAAAATTTTATCTTTCATTTATTGATATCACAGTATGGTTCGTTACTAAAACTATGAGAGGTCACTCCTGCTATGAAACATCAAAGTGCTTCTCTAACGTTTACTTTATCCTCTCTGAACTTATTAGAGAGGGAAATAAAGCCGATAAATCCATTGACTTGCAAGTATTCCCTGAACAATCTGATGAGTCAATGGTATTTTCGAAGTTTTAAAACTGTGCAAAATATCGTTGCCAATTCATAGGCTAACAAAGTTACGAAATATAAAAACAAATATACGAAAATTTTAAGCGCTCTTGTGAATGCTGGAGAGAGATTATGAAGTAGAGCGGTCCATAGATTTTGAGCCATTTTAAAAATATTGCTGTAAATTGAGTCCAACAATGTTTTTGATATTTATTCGAATAGATTTGTACAACTTCGAACTTAAGCACTATTACATGAGCGTATTTTCATCGAAGAAGTGTTACATCCTATTTCATTGAGATTTCTCCCGCTTTTTTTGATTTGGAAGAGTGTCACACGATGTTACAACGTATTCAATGGAAGGTAGTTTAAAGATTCAATTTAGAGTTATAGTCTATATATTATAGCGTGACTTAGTTATCCTTAAACATTATCGTAATGACTGAAGAGCATTAACAATATTTTATAAAGAAAATTCGGTGTTTCTCGGTGTACTTTTTGCTTTAGGATTTATGTTTTTGCGATTATTGCAATTGTTTTCTTTGTAAAGATGGTTTTTGCTCTTTAAATACAGGAAATTGATTCTCTTTGCTACGGTTTCATATCGCTTGTTTTGCATTTTAATGTTTCCCTTCAAGGCTTTCTCTTTTCGTGTCTTTACTTTGAGTTTTTCCTCTCGATGTCCTCTTCGATTTCCTTCCAGAAACTCATTCCGGTCACGTCTTCCCTGAACTGTTCTTAACCGGAGACCTAGTAGATACAATGGATTCGTTTTAAAGGGAAAAACACAAACGCCCTTTCTTTGCTTTTGTGATGTTGTTGCGTTGGAAGGGTCTCTCTTTCGATTCTATTCAAGTAGGACATGCATCTGACAACGAAGCTCCAGTCTGCACGCAAGGGAACCATCAAACGTAATGTTGAGGCAAACATGTTATGCATCCCAAATCGCTGCTAATGGCGTTTCACTTTTTAATTCGATTCCAACAGTTTGGGGTGTAACTCACGAAAATTCTTACGATTAAAAACAGAAGTCCCCCGAAATCTTTTTAAGATGAGCTGTAGTTGCGACTGGTGAGAAGAATGAAGCAAAGTAAAGCCGTTTTGTTAGATATTCTATTCTTCTAGTTCTATTTCTATTAGCTCTCCGGATATACGTATTTTTAATAAACACATTAATTTCGCTATTACTTTTTTAGGCAAAAGACGAATGCACAAAACAAAATAAAGTTCATCACTGTTTTGAGTTTTACTATTATATGTCTTGTATTTAACAAATGTTGATCTTAATGTATGAATTATACTCCTAAGGCTTTAATAACACATAATTTATAACTCATAATTGTCTGTCACCTCCTTGATGAGCTTCCAAGCTCAGGAGGACCTTATTTGTTTGCTTCTTCGCTATATAATTGTAAATAATTTTGGTGCAATAACATTGGTAATATGTTCTCCATTTTACGAAATAAAAAATACTAATTTAGTAAAGTAAAAATATTTACCTATAGGTTTCACCAGGTCCTAGGTTCAACACCAGGCGTCTCTAAAATTATAAATTGCTACGATTTTTTAGATTTGTTTTGAACCCCTTCCTTATAACATAGAAACTTAAAACTTGGCATGCGAATAAAGACCAAATATACATTTAAAAAAATCTGATGTGGCCAACACATGACTTTCTCCATATTTATTGAAAACAGAGGCCTATGCCGGTAATTTATAAATAACTCCAATGAGTGTTACAGGAAAATGTTTCATACAAAAGTTGTAGTAAAATACATTATCTATAACTTTTGTACAAATTGTATATACCTACATTGCATTCTGACAGAGATATGTATGAAATACTTCTCTTTCTGGATAAACATCAACTTCCGGTTAACCATTATTCAAAAATAAATCCTAAACGATCAATTTTCCAAAAAATGTTTCAAACAAAAGTTGTAGTAAAATACATTATCTATAACTTTTGTATGTAATTGTATATACCTACATTGCATTCTGACAGAGATATGTACGAAAAACTTCCTTGGCATTGTTAGGAAAATACTAAATATGAATTTTGATGATGATCGGATAATTACTTTTTAAGATAGAGCGCCCACAAACGTTTTTACCACAGATAGACGCACACACACACAGACAGACATGTTCGGGAAAATAGCGAAAACATGCTCTATGGGCCCCAAAACATCTATTTCCGTCGAAATCTGGAGGTTGAATTTTTTTGCGAATACAATACTTTCTCTATACTACGGGAGAAAGTAAATATGCGCTCTCCCGAGATACAATTGAACATCCGCGAGCCGCTTTGTGCGCCAAGAGGCGCCATTTTATAAATTCTATTGCTTCCAATCTTCTTTCGTCTCTGAATAATTGAGTGAATTTAATCTTCTAGCGATTCCCATCCCACATCGAGGAGCATCTTGCTAACGATTAACGTAAATTTAGAAAGGGTACGGATTTATACCGGAATTCGCGAATGCCAAGTTTATTCAAAGGACCCTGAATCCTACCCGAGACCCGTGGAGTGCCACACTCATATTCTCATATAAATAAACATCCATTCCGTGAATCTCCTTTCTGATATTTCGATGGAACATTGTCGGATCCGCTCTTCTCCATAAACGGCAGTTCGTTTGCAAAAAGGTAAATGTTTGTATATTTTTCATACTAAAAATATCATGCATCTAGAATCTAATTATATTGAGTTGAATTACTAAATAATAAATTAATAATAATATGAAAATAAATAATAAAATAAATAAATGATAAAAATAATAATAAAAAATAATAAAATAAATTAATAATAGTTATTAATTAATAAATATTTCCCCAAAACAAATAAATAAAACTACATTTCCAGGAAAAATTAATATTTTAGTAAAAAAATATTCTTAGCTTTTGCTGATTTTTTTCAAGCGCGCCAAAGGAAATATTATCCTGTTTCGGCTGAATCCAAAAATAAGCGAGATCTCTTTAAACGACGTTTTCGAAGAAATGTTTCACCTCTTCAGTGAAATTAATTAGCAATATTGTATGTTTATTTGAAATGACGTTTTAAAATGATTTCAGTACTTTTATACATATCTGGAGTCTCAGCTCAGTTACACATATTTGACATTTCTGCGTCAAAATGTAGACCTGCCTTTAATAGAGCTCGATTGGGAGAGATAAATTACGTCAAACTCATTCCCGAAATTCTAATATATTTTGAATTAATCGAAATCCTTGTTTTGCAATGTCCATTGTCTCTACAGCATAATGTTATTCGGTTTGGGCTGAATAAATTAAAATAATAGTAACTATTTGTTCGTTAATTATTTTATAGATGCCAAATAAATTCATAGAATCGATTGCTTCGATAATAAATCGATAGCTCACTAATATCGATATATATTGCTCACTGATATCGATAGATATTGCACACTGACATCGATATATATTGATCACTGATATCGATATATATTTCTCACTGAATATCAGCGGAGGTCTGATTCACGCAAGTATCACTGATATCAATTGTTCTCTTTCTTTACGATATTTGCGATTTGCTGGCCATCGATTCCCTTCAGAGGAAGGGAAAACGACGGACGAATCTCCCAAACCCGGAAAGCCTCGATCGTCTGAATTCCGGAATATTCCCGGAAATCCGGAAGAGGGGGGTCTCGAAGAGAACAATGATGGTTCGATTAATTATTAACACCGCAATGCTCGATAATGGGATGCCCTCGATGGAGACTCTCCTCGATGGCCCACTTCTCGCACAAGTGCGGAACAATGGCAGCTTTTGGAAGGAGTCCATGGCGAACAGAGGCTCTCCCGGAAAGGGGCCTTCGGCGAAAGCGATCCCGGGTTCGATTCCGAGCCCAACTTTACCTAAGTTCTAGAGGCACTTTTGAAAAATCCCAATGCAAAAATAAATGTATTGTTCTGGAATATTATAATTGTTAATTTCCAAAATATTCGTATTTCCATATTTCTTCAGAAACATTTATTGTCGGAATAGTGCCCGGAATAGTGTCGGATGGCTTGTTTTAATTTACTTAAATTATTCTTCATATTCTTAAGAAAACTTCATATTTAATGTTCGCTAAAAACATGAGAAGCGAGAGTCGCAAAACTTTGAAATTTTCTACATCATTAACAGTCGACCCCGCGCAGAGTACAGGCTACTTTTTATTTACCCAAAGTCCACGGTTCGGACCCAGACGGGTCAAAACCTTTACATAAAAAATATACTTAGAGGTCATTTGTTTAGTTGCAGGGTTCATTTCTTTTTAAAAATTAAATTAGAACTAATAGGCTTAAAAAGTCGAATCAAGCACCAAAAGAAATAAAATAGAATAAGGATTCTTATTGTGGTCCTGGGATATCGTTTGCGATTCAAATTGCGCACGTTTTGATGAAATACGTGAATATTTTATCGAAATTTTGAGGTCGTAAACAACCCATCCCCTTGACGATAAAGGTGATTGTTGAGTTCCCAGCTCATCTATTTATCCGTAATAACACAATGAGAAAATATGCCTACTTCAAATTAATGTTAAGAATAAGTGATAGATTATATGAAGAGGGAGAAATTTAAGGATATATTGGTAACTGCAGCTATGAACGATATACTGCGAAGAATCGAGCGTACAAACATTCGAATATCAGTATCTAAGAAAGATTTTAAATTTTATGGACGCGTTTGTAGCAACCAAGTTTTATTTATATCAACGTAATTGTTTACTAACTATTTCGTGGGTTAAGTGGGTTTATAGTAGTTTGTTAGATGAAATTGATTTCTCTCGATCAATACAACTGACTGCGTGTAAAAAACCTGGTAAATTTCGTATGTTTTTAATATAATCTTCTGCATTAAATATTACAACTTATCAATTTACTTCGATAAATATTTAGCGATTGACGAAAATGGATTTAGTGAATATCGTAAATATTTCCAAAATTCAGTGTTGGAGTTAAACGGCGATTTGTAAAGCAGTAGCAAATCCCCAACATCGTATCCCTCCATCGAAAAGATAAAGCAAGTTTATGTTTTGTTATACGCAGAATAACAAAAGTAATTAATTGTGGTCTTTTTAAGTGCTTCCAATTCTTATACATTTACTATTTTTCTGTTGCCGGTGTTTAATCTTTGTTTCTGTTTTGTATTGTGATTGCATTTGTGTTATTTGATGAGCTTCGTGTTTATGTTACGCATTTTAATATTGGGGTACAAGTCAGCTACATAAGTCACTTACTTTCTGCAAAGAATATTCATCGGTGGTTTTAGAGTGATATATTATATATTTTTGTCGCGTTTAACCTTCGTTTCCGATATCCATTTGTGCATTTATGAAAATGACTTGTTAAATGCGGTGCTACTTATCCTAATGTGATCTTGAAATGTATTTTTATAAAAAACATCCCGATTTTCCCCAATTAAATGTATTGCTTCGATTTTCGGGAGTTTCTAAAAAATACTTCCCGGATAAGTAGAGAATCAAAACTCAAGGAGCCTATAAATCTGTTCATTATCTATCGAAAACATTCAATGACTTTTTCAGAAAATGTCCTTGGTTCGAATCCAGAGAGCCATTTACATTCGTGGAAAGTAGGACGCCGTTTCAGGCAGTTGCAGCCAATATTTCTGCTTTAATTTTCACACATAGTTAGAGATGGAGATCTTCTGTTGTACTGCATAATAAGTTCACCAGAAGGAAGGGTTCGATGCCAGACTATAAAATTGCAGAGAATTTTTAAAATATTTTGAATTCTTTATTTTTTCTTTTGAAGTCCGTCCCAATATGATGCCGACATGAAATTAGTGTTGTCGATCTGCTTGCAGTATGCAAGCTACATTTTACTCGTATCTATAAATTATAGACCATATCTATAGGTTCCTTGAGTTTTGATTCTCTACTTATCCGGGAAGTATTTTTTTTTAATTCCCGAATATCAAAGCAATGCTTTTAATTGGGAAAAATTGGGTCTTCTGGAATTGAACGCATGACATTGAAATTCAAAATCTCATTTTATCTGGCGGTTACACGTTTTGGCCATTACGTCGTAAAATGTTCAAGGCAATGACGCTTGTGGTTTAGCCCGTGAACTAGTTTCCGATCTATCAATCTATATCCTTGAATGAATCTATAGAAGGAATTATATTGAATAGAAATAGATATAATTTTTTCTTCAATTTTGCGTGCCCACACAGGCCCTGTATCACCCACGCGTCAGTTTTGAACCACCGGTCTAGTCTAATGCCGTGCGTACACATTTTGAGCTTACAATACTGTAATGAAAGTGTCTTAATAGTCTCCTATGTGTTAAATTTGATATAAATATATTATAAATATTTCCGCGAAGTATACGCGAAAGCAACCGTTTAGGAAAATAGAGTTAAGGTGCTTGCACCCCCTGCCACACGCCGAAAGGCGGCTTGCAGTGTTCTTACGTATACATAAGGTAGAATAGTTAAATCTCCTTCTTATCTTTATGATAAAAGAGGAATGAAGCTACATATGCACCACAAGATGTAATAAAAACGACCTCGGTACAGCGTCTACGCAACCTTCATTCCCATCGCTAAGAACAAAGCGGATCTTTAATCGGATGCGAGATTCGTGAGGAATGTATCCTTCATTTTCTGGGATCCCTCCTCAGCTGTCGCCTGATACGAAGATGGTCTAACTTTGACACGCATATCTTCTAGACGTCGCCCAAGAATCCGTGTCACGTCCTTAAAAGCACTTTCACGGACGTGGCCCCCACGACGCACCTGCCGATTGTGGGAGCAGATAAACTCGAGTTTTTCAGTCTTACTCTGTTCTCTGTATCACTTCGTGTTCCTGTTCTGGCGATCTTCTCTTCTATTAAATGAGTAATTACCGAGGATAATTTCTAAAACGAGAACAATCCTTGAATGTTATCAACAATGCAAACTCATTGGGAGGTATTTTTTAAATTAACACAAGCCGTAGAAGTGACATATTCATATTTTTCGTATTCGTGAGTAGTGACCTTCAAATATCTTCATCTAAATAAACTCTTTCTGGGAAAGGCATTCATCAAAAGTGTTTTATGGAAATTCAACGAAAATGTTTATTATGGTACGAGTCCACGGAAGATATCGATTACAAATTTCAACCTGGCCACCAAAGCGTTATCTCGTGCATTGCACTCATCTCCTTTGGCAATAACGGTAAACCACTTCCAACCGGTAATGATCATATTAAGATACTCTTTTCATCATAATTTAATTTCAATTTTCACTGCAATTTGGCCATGTGACAGCGAGAAAGGGGACATACCATATTACAAAGGATTTGCCCCCCACCTTTTACAGTTCAAAGACAAAAACAGCCTCGGTGCGCAACAATACCAATAAGCAAACGTATATCACTTGAGTCGCATGAACCGTTCAAACTTAAAGACATTTCGGGCTGTTCATTATGGTTTAACAGTGACAAAAATCACAATTAAGTTGTAATTAGTTAACTATCTGTGATCTAAAGCATAAATGGGATGACTCAAGTATTAATAATCCATTATTATCTATTGCATTTAACGAGGATTCATGTCACAACAATCGACGACCATTTTGTCAACATTTAAACAAGTGCTTGTTTGAATCTCTTGTGATTGTTCCACCTTAGTGGATACATAGACAGAAATTACGTAGAATAAGTCTATTTACATTATGAAAAAGTTTTAGATTTACTGTAAATTTAATAAGCAAGTCCCTTTTCTAAAACTTGCTCATTATCGTTACTGTGCTTAACACTTTGGGGCTTTTTCCAATTGTTTTTTGTTTACCGATTAATTACCGGTAGCGGCCTGCTCCCTTGATTTGCATGCATTCATTCGGAACTTGGAAGATTTAAGACGTGCTTTGCTGAATGACCTTCAAATAATACTCCTAAAAAGATAAATAACTTTTAATTTCATTGGATGGAAGTGTAATGCAAGACAAGATAGACTAGATTTTTCGGGTCCCTTCATCCAACTGCGCGGAATAACGAGTTGACGGTGGAATTCATAGAAAAATCGATAAACAAAACGCCATGCGTGGATACCGACGTAAATAGTCAGAATTCAACATGAAGGTTGGCCGAAGAGTTTTTAGATAGCAAAGGTTTCAAATGAATATCGTCAACTTGCTTCGATTCATTCGGCAAATCTAGCCTGGAAAAACACTATCATTCAATATTTCTGAGGAAAAAAAATCTTTTTGTCCATCATATTTAATTTTAAAATTTTCATAATTAGGTTAGCAAGCTTCGAAATGTAAATAAATTTCACAAAAAAATTAATTTGACTTTTTTAACACGGGTTATGGAACTTTCAATGACGAAAACGAACTCTAAACGAAAAAAAGACGAAAAATTACTCTATACCTGCTTACTATAGACTATATAGATGCTTTTTCGCAGATCCCAAACTGCCTTCAGAAGTTAGCATTTAGTACACCTCCTGTGCTTCATTTTTGAGTTAATGTCCTTTCCACTACAACAAAATATCAAATCAATATCGTACAAGGTAATTTCTCCAAAGGATAATAATCTCGAGGAATTTATCCAGAAATTAAGGTTTTTCATACATATCTCTGTCAGAATGCAATGTAGGTATAAACAATTTTGCACCAAAGTTATAGGTAATGTATTTTACTACAACTTTTGTTTGAAACATTTTTTCATAACACTGATTGTTTAGGAGTTATTCTTCAATAATGGTTAACCAGAAGTTGTTGTTTATCCAGAAAAGGAAGTTTTTCGTACATATCTCTGTCAGAATGCAATGTAGGTATATAGAATTACGTACAAAAGTTATAGATAATGTATTTTACTACAACTTTTGTTTGAAACATTTTTTCGTAACACTGATTGTTTAGGAGTTATTCTTCAATAATGGTTAACCAGAAGTTGTTGTTTATCCAGAAAAGGAAGTTTTTCGTACATATCTCTGTCAGAATGCAATGTAGGTATATAGAATTACATACAAAAGTTATAGATAATGTATTTTACTACAACTTTTGTTTGAAACATTTTTTCGTAACACTGATTGTTTAGGAGTTATTCTTCAATAATGGTTAACCAGAAGTTGTTGTTTATCCAGAAAAGGAAGTTTTTCGTACATATCTCTGTCAGAATGCAATGTAGGTATATAGAATTACATACAAAAGTTATAGATAATGTATTTTACTACAACTTTTGTTTGAAACATTTTTTCGTAACACTGATTGTTTAGGAGTTATTCTTCAATAATGGTTAACCAGAAGTTGTTGTTTATCCAGAAAAGGAAGTTTTTCGTACATATCTCTGTCAGAATGCAATGTAGGTATATACAATTACATACAAAAGTTATAGATAATGTATTTTACTACAATTTTGTTTGACACATTTTTTCGTAACACTGATTGTTTAGGAGTTATTCTTCAATAATGGTTAACCAGAAGTTGTTGTTTATCCAGAAAAGGAAGTTTTTCGTACATATCTCTGTCAGAATGCAATGTAGGTATATACAATTACATACAAAAGTTATAGATAATGTATTTTACTACAATTTTGTTTGACACATTTTTTCGTAACACTGATTGTTTAGGAGTTATTCTTCAATAATGGTTAACCAGAAGTTGTTGTTTATCCAGAAAAGGAAGTTTTTCGTACATATCTCTGTCAGAATGCAATGTAGGTATATACAATTACATACAAAAGTTATAGATAATGTATTTTACTACAATTTTGTTTGACACATTTTTTCGTAACACTGATTGTTTAGGAGTTATTTATATATTACCGGCATAGGCTTCTGTTTTCAATAAATATGGAGAAAGATCCCAAACTGTCTTCGGAAGTTAGCCTCTAGTACACCTACTGTGCTTCATTTATGAGTTAATGTCCTTTCTACTACGACAACGTATCAAATCAATATCGTACAATTTAAGGCCATTTTTAAGCCAAGTGTCGATGAAGAACCGATTCTCCTGTGATTTTGAAAACTTTAATTGAATACGGTCAATTACCCTGAATTCACGAATTTCGGTAATAGTACCGCGAAACTAATATACTGCTGTATAGTTGCTACAGTACAGGTACTATATGCCGCCCACCATTCACAAAAGTTCGATTCATGGTGCAGCTATTGCAATTGAAGGCAACTAGGCGAAGGACGAGGCGATAAATAAAAACATCAGTCGATTTAGAGAATTAAGTAAAAGAGGTTGGCCGATGACCTCTTCCGAAGGCTTTGTTTGACCTCTGATTCCAAGTGTACATGAGCAGCCTGAAAAGAAAAGTAAGGAATTGGCTGCTGATGTTCTTTTGTTTTTTGAAGAGACCATAAACAGACGAAAGTGACGAGTTTACCTGCGAATTCTAAGTAACATGTTTCTTTTATTTCCAATATTCTTATATATGACGTTTTTGACTCCTTGTTAAATACAAATAATTTTTAATTTCTTAAATGGAATATTACGGTTATTTATAAGAGCAAATGTCCTCGGTTAATGGGCATTTTTACTATTTCCGCAGCGAATTCTTCCATATCTAGCGAATGCACGGCAAAACAGACGCCAACATTAAACTTAGGGGGTCAACCTTATTTCCTATGTGACATTTTCAGCCAATTCATATTATATTTACTATTTTTGACCGGTTTTTTGCATGACGTGCACTCTCTATTTGGCCAGAAACATACTGCGCCGATCTAATGAATATCTAGATGATCAGGCGCTACTTTGTGGAAAGCCATTTTAGATAATGAATAAAAACAGTGTAATTTTCCACACTTTTATTATTTATTTATATCTAGTAATGCATTGATAAAAAATCTGATAAGCGCATGACTTTCTCCATGTATAAGATGTAAATATTTATCTACGACAGTATTTTCGAACTCTATATTCAATCTAAACTTGGAAGATAAGTGATTAAATTATTAGATATCAACGTTTACGTCACAAACATCATAAATAATGTTTTTTGGGACGTGTTCGATGAAAAATGGTTAAATTGGCCTTTTGAGTCAACCACAAGCACCAATATAGGATGAATTAATAAAACTGATTATATATAAAACTCAATATAATGGGCGATGGAAACGAAATCAAAATACGAACGAAGAGCAAATTAACACACGAACAACACAAACTATTAACAAAAATAAAGACCACACGTTTAAACAGTGGAAACTTGAAAAGTAACAGTGAATTACGAAAATTATTAATATACATAAAAGAAAGCTAATAAAGAAGACAAATGAAGTAAAAAAACAAAGAAGAAAACATTTTGATTATTTTGAATCAGCCAGAGCTCAATCTACAGCAAGAGACCGAGCGATAGACGCATTGCATTGCATTGTTTTACATGTAAACAAACCCATAGTAACGAACTTTATTTTTATTGTGAAGAGTAATCAATAACGGCATGAATCAATTATAACTGAATAGTTATTTTGAATTAAATACGCGTGTTTCAAATTCCAAATAAACTTCCAAATAAAACTTTGAAGAAATATAATAAGCATATTGAATATATCATTATTATGAAGTGGTATATATGAAAGCGACATTTTTTACGTAAATATGTCGCAATCACCAGAAAATTGGTTAACCATGATATGAATCCTAAACAGTGGTTGGAATAGATAATTTTTTCAAATAAAACTAATAGAAAATTACATTTTTTGTAACTTTTGTAGATAACTGTATACACCTAAATATCAGATTAATGGAGAAATTTTGCAAAAACGGAAATTTGCTTCGAAGAATAATGTTCGACTTCCGGATAACCGATTTGCACCAAAAACCAATCAACTCTGACAGCACCAACCAAAGTGCTACATATGAAATGTGGTGTTAATACGACTAATAGATCTTACGTTAGAGGGCCTACCCACACACAGACATCATTCCGAAAATGGTCCAAACGTGTTCTAGGGTTCCCCAAAACTTGTATTTCCGTTGAAATCTCGAAGTCGATTTTTTTCATGAATACTATACTTTCTTTATACTAAGTATATGGAGAAAGTAAAAATTGGTCATTTATATTCAAAAACAAACGCCTCGAAACGAATTTGTGTGAAAAAAGTCGCATATTTGAGATGAATTGCTTCTTTGGCTGATTTTAAAGAGACTTATTCAATTATATTTTGAATATTTACTTAATAATGAGAAACGAGCGATACTTTATTCGCAGAAAAAGATACAAGCGTTTAAAATAATCCTGGCGACTTTAACATGTGTATAAAATGATGTTGCGGAAGTTGGTATTCCAAACGTGGTATTCTTCCTGCTTTTCCTCGTGGACACAAATGCCATTGAAGCCGCTTTCTCCCATTCAAACATCGGATTCCCGAAGAATCCGATCTCACTACGCCACCAGAAAAACAGGATATAAAATTTACATTGATCATTATGATTCGCTTCTTTATGAACTTATACAAGGAAACAAACTGATGAATATATTTTCGATGTCCGCGCTAACTTTACCCCTATTTTATACGGTTTAAAGCGTATTCTGTATTAGCATTTATTGCTGTAAATTTAACTGATTTTCTCGTCGATATATTTTCCATCTGCTATCATTCTACGATAGTAGTGGAAACAGTTGTTTCTCATTCTTTTGCCGCCTTAGTCTCGAGTTTCGGAATGTTGAGCAACTCAGAGGAATACAGCTCATTAGATAATCAATAACAATAATAAATCGTCTTTTTTGGGCGAGATTGAGACTTAAAAGTCTCTCCTTCCATCCAACCCATTAATTATAAAATAAGAAGTAGAAACAATTAGAAGAATTGTGGATGTAAAAAACCTAAGAAATTCTTAGGAAAAAAATCCACTGCAGGAAAACACCCTCAAGGAAGGGGGTGTGAAAAATCTACCGATTGTAATAGCTAAAAGATAAGAAGAAACATTAAAAAATAGAGAAATGCACTACCAATAAGTACTTACATGCGATGCATAAATCAGTTCACATTTAAAAAGAGATAGCAATATACAAAACAACATAAAAAACAAAACAGAAAGACAAGGAAAATGTACATGGATTTTCATTCATTAAGTTAATTATGAGGAAAAATAAAAGAATATTATAAAAAAACCGTTTGGAAATAATGCATGCATCTATAAAGCGATGACCACCCGTCGATTGTCAGTGGTAATACATTTCAAGGGAATATTTCGTAATAACTCTGCAGCAGGATTAACAACAAAGTGAAAGTTCTTGTGGACTATATGAAGTTTAGTTTCCCTTTCCTACGTACTATTTGCGGAAGAAAAGTTCCCACATTTCCATTTGTTGTTAATACAGGCGCCACATCGGTTGAATATCGCACCAAAATGTTTTGGCGAAATCGTTAAACCAGAAGTTAGAAAGTGTTTTCCAGCCGATCTCAATTGCCAGACGTGTCGTGCTATTTACCACTTCTTGTTTCATCTTCAGAGGAAGCATTCCTCAACTGTCCCCTGTGAGATGGATTTTGTGGGGAGACATACGATAGAGATGCGATCCACAGCACCTTTTCAGAGTTAGTTCTAATTTTAAATTATACATTTTAATCTACCTCATTATTTAACTCTTTTTAATATGATAATGACTCTTTAGGATTCTATTAAATAGTTATTTATTTACATTTTTCCCTGTTTCGACAATCTGTTACCATGACGACTCTTACATTCACTTCCTACGTCATTAACACGATTAGAAACTAATGTTTTCACGATTTGCAATTTTCGTTTCTCTTTCGGCAGCCAAATGATCTAATCAATGTCGATTCGTCAAAGAACCTAGGAAGGCGAAGTCCTCCGTGCCACCCTCAGAACTCGGAGAAGATGTATTATCGTCGTCTAATGAAATCCTTGGCATTAATGCAATTTATTATTTAGAACGTAATTTTACGTCAATAATCCCAAGCAGCCAAAATTGGATGCATTAGGAAAAAATATTGTCTGTGAGTACTATTGACAGTGAAACCACTACAGTACTGTTTGACTGTTTTTTAGAAATCATCGAAGGACACCCTACTCCTTAAGGAACATTCTACACTTAGCTAAGCTTTACAGTTCCACAATACATTTCAGAAAAAGTAATGTTGATTTTCCTTTGCGGCATTTTTCTCCATCAGAAAATAAAACTTCGAAAATACTCATAAAATTAACGGATTTTCGATAAAATTTTGTGATTCAGATGTGAGCTATCCGATTACTTTGGTATCAGCAACAAAAAGTGAACACCAACTCGTTCCTGATTCATACCACGAAGTCTCATACCACGAAGTCTCGTACCACGGCCCAAGCTGTTTATTCTTGGTATTTAATGTTACAGTAACTCGATAGCAGAGGCGTTGTGAGGATGTTATTATACAATCAATGTGAATATTTTCCCATAGACATTAGCAATCATTTTAAAGAAAAAAAATACTCATGACTATATCGACCCTGGGCTATCCTGGGTTGAAATCCATTAACGGAATGGAAAAGTTACGAATTTTGTAGTTATTTGTAAATCTGTTGTTTTTATAGAGCAGAGTTTCAAAGTGAAGCTGAATGTATCAAGGTGAAAGAGAAGGATGCTCATTAGATCCGTCTTACGTCATCGGCGAGAAAGTAAGCAAACTTGACCTCAGCGGTGGATTTGGTTGTCAAGGCCTTTCGAAAGCCACTATGGGCTTCCCCTACGCTTCACTGCAATCAATGGGTGATTGAACATTCGAAAATAAGAGACCGTAAATGATTCTTCCGATTATGTCATTCTCATACATCTTTTCGAATATGTGTGAGAGTAGGATATGCAAGTATCGCCATACATACCCATTACATGTTTCTCGGAGAACCTTCCGAGCATATATTCTATCTAATTTATAAATGGGTGAGTTGCCGACTTCAGAAAAAATATATTTCCTAAATATGAGACATTTCACGTGGAATGAATTTAAACCAGCGGTCATTATTATAAACGATGATAAGTTAATAATATGTTTAATCGCATCTTCTTTAAATTTCGGTTCAGTATATTGTAATTAGCGAGTGACATCTTTGCGGGTAACGTTTCGGTTACGAATACGTCAGATCGATCCAACTTTTTGACATTTGTTATTTCCAGAAATTGCATTCTTCTCTGGCGTTAACTCTCCTTTTGGGTGTCCGATTTTGGAAAAAGGCCTTCGTGTTACATCGCTCAAAGTTTTTGAGTTTTGCGATTTTATTTTCCGTATCGTCGATAAATGTTAATTAGCGTGAGAGCGATCGGCATCTCTCCATTGTGATCCTGGGAACTCCTTTCTCACGAGATACATTTTTCGTCGGAGAGAGAATCTCGGACGCCGATTCGAGGAAGTAGGTCAAAACAAATGAATGTTGGACTGCGCTCGTTCGTCTTCCGATACACCGCAAATGAGGACGGGATCGATGGGGAATTAAATCATTACTCCATAATTAAGTATTGGAAATTACAAAATAAAAAGGCTAAGGCAGAATTTGTCTCTATTTTCCTTACAGAACTTAGTTACATCGTCACTTCCTGAACTTGTCGTAGTTTTTACAACCAAAACGGTTAGTTTTGCATTGTTTTCTATTAGTGTTTGAATAACCGACGCCTCGAATGCATAAACGTTATTTGAAACCGGGAATGCCAGTAATGGAGCCTTGCTAAATAGAAGAGTTCCTAGATTTTTGGAATTGTGAAATGTTTGCTAAATTGTATCGAGATAGTCGCTTAAAGCAGTGAATCCCCTTTTATACTATCAGTTCAATCGATACGTAAATAATCAAATCCTTGTTCGATTGTTCGTAGTGTAGACGCGTAACGCCTTGTGGAGAAGAGCTTATCATGTAAAACAGGAAAATAAGTGCTCGGATATAAATTAGCAACTAGGATCATTAGTGTGGCAAATGGATGAATCGTCTGGTTCTTGGCACCGTGTGCAAACCTATGACCTACGTTCATTGACGGATACGCAGATCCCGCGATAAACAGATCCATCGCCTGCTCTATCCGCTGTCTGATATCCTTCTTAGCGGATTCCCACTTTCCTTTTCTTTCGACGTCCACTGAGAACTCGCTCAGTAGTCCCATGGAAGTAGTCGTTTGCTTCCTCAAGCAGAGCCGAGAACCTTTGCTCACCAAAATACTCGGAAATATGGAAAGTTTTCGTGAATTTATTTCCAGGAATAAGCAATCAAAGCTGCTGACTTAAATCTCTGCATGAAATGTCTGTGAAGTGAGTTGAACGCCCTTTTACCAATGATTTTCAAACACTTTGGAGAGAGGACATCCCTAAATATGATTCCGTATGTTTTAGTGAATCCGTTCAATTGGATTTATGAACAACCGAAAGCAGTGGTAGATAGAGTAGACGGTGGTAGACCTACTCCGGAGGACTACAAAATTATCCGTGAATACACTGGTTATTTTGAGCACTGTCTAATACGTTCGTAGATACATAAATGAGTAAAATAGAAGACAAATTTCCAATTTCAAAAATGGGTTGAGAGCCGTTCATCCCTTTCTTCCATAGTTTCTTATTCGATTCTTGAAAATATTGCGCATCGAGAATTCAGAACGGAAAAATATAACAAATTTCAGGAGAACAATCTCCGATGTTAATTGACGGTTGAGTGCCGAGAGTCGTGCTACTGAATAGAGAATTCTAAAAACATGAGAAGCAAACTGACATCATTGAAACATTACCTACATTTCACTGCTTTCATCGACCCTTTAAAGGCCGAATGCATACTATTTAAAGCAGAGGCCGATTAAACGGAGCATTTATCTTTCAAAAAAGGAAAATGTATCTTTAATTTACCTCTTTTCCCTATTGTTACTAAGTGACTCTTAAATGAGTGATGCTGATTGGTCACTTTATGCTGAGAAGTGACAGTAGTTGTACTAAATAAGGAATTAACCGACGAGGGAAACGAGAGAAAAATGCGTCATCTCGAAACACTCAAACGTTTCGCTATCTGGTCAAAGTAGACTCTACGCTGGATTGAGTCGCGCTTTAGTGCGTGTGTCGGAGCACATGTTAATTCTCCTCAAATTGCTCAAAGAGGAATCCCTTAAGTAGTTCCTGTATGCAATCCAAATGTAGGCAGTGTCCATAAGACTCCATTGGTGACGACACTTGCTCCGCGTTGAAGAAAACGTAAGTTTAACATAGTGCATCACTAAGTTCGAATAATTGTCTGCATAAGAAATATAAAATGTGGCAATTGAGCGATGGATGTTCTAGAGGAGAAAATGGGATTGGAATCCTTCGGAAGGATATTGGAGCAGAAGCTATTCTTTACATCAAAGATTCAATTCTCTCTTTCTGAGTAGAAAACTATCCGTTTTATGAAATCTCTTTGCTAAATAGCACGTGAATTTGCGAGCATAAATTTCGAACTTCTCGTTTTCCTTAGCTTGAATTTTCTCTCCTAATTAATAAAAATCGCGGAGTAAACGACGACTCTAATTGAAACACGAACGATGGAGTGCCACCGAAGCAAGTGCGCTACTTGTGAAATTTCTATTTTTTAAAAGATAATTGACGGAGCGAAATTAGATCATAGGTGAGAGTCCCCCCTCAAATCAAGAGCGTCCGCTTGCTTTTCTCTCTTAATGATCGCGGATTTAGCTGGATTTAGAGGGATGATTAATCGAATTTATGAAGAGGAACAATTTGTACCTTTTCCACAGCATTTATTGAAAACAATAAATAGAAAAAAAACACGACTAGTTTCAGAGACTGTGAATTTTAAATCAAATTTACTTTTATCTGAAGACATTCCTGTCTCCGATAACCCGTAATGAACGAAATTTCAATCGGAAAATGAAGTTTGATCAAGTTTGTGTTTGGTCGTAAATCATTGAGGCTCTTGAAATGCCTAACTTCGAAGGTTTCCATTTTCTAAATCGAATATGAGAAAGGGCAAAACCTTCCATCAAGTGAGCCTAAGTGCTGATAAACTGTCTCGATCAATCGATTCCTGTGTTACGGAGGACAGAAATCCAACGATAAGGCGAATCAATCGACAGATCTTCCCAATTGTTCTTTGGAAAAGCAAAAGTGGCATTATATTTACTCAGTGAAAAAAAAATTGTAATTAAAATAACAGTGAATTCAAGATTCTTACTTATGCTATTTATCATTCATAGCTTTATCCATAAAATACACCAAAATTAGTCTCTTTCTATAACCAGAGTGTCAATTAGCCGTTCAACTGTTATATTGCTATTCATTACGATTCTTTATATTTCCTGACGATTCATTCATTAAAATTATTTTGCTTATCGATGCCGTTCGTCGCGAAAAATGAAAATAAAATTGAAAATGTTATTTTTCAGTTACTTCGTTTGTTCTGCCCTTAACCATTCGGAAATACGTGATTCTTCTGTTATGTAAGAGGGTGTGGCGGTCTTTTCGGACTTACTTTTTTTTCGTAATATCTGCAAATGAATCATCTTTTTGAAACGATTCCGAGGCGAAATGTATATATATTGAGAAAATCGCTTCCTTTGATGGGAGGCTGAGTGATATCTCTTTATATCACATTTCAGTTGAGTTTTGCTCATTTCTTTTGTTATTCAGACCATTACAGACTAACAACCACGATTTAAGTCGACCTTTAAGAATGCCTATGTAAGAGCCCAGCAAGCCGCCTTTCGGTGTGTGACAGAGGGTGCACGCACCTTGACTCTATTCTCCTAAACGGTTGCTTTCGCGTATACTTCGCGGAAAAAAATGAATTTTTGAAGCGATTCGTTCTAGCATCTATTTCCCTAATCTTTCTGGCAGTATCAGCACGGCCCATATAACAGGGGGGTCGCATTATATCGGTTACATCATCTGAGAACGTAATTTCTCTAAACTTATTTAATAAATTTATCCTTTGAATTTTTCTTCTATCTTCTAATGATTCCCATCCCGCGTCCTGTAACATCTGAGTGACACTCGCTGTTTTATCGTAGCAATTCTTTACAAATCGTATCGCCTTTCGTTGAACTTTTTTTAAACCCCGAATATGACATTTCCCATACACTACATGCATACTCAAGGTGAGGCCTAACTAACGCTAAGTAACATCGCTCGCGAACTTTTTCTTCGCTCCCACCGACTATTCTTTTAACGAAGCCGAGTTTCTTAAGTGCTTTTCCACATATATTTCGGATGTGGGCACTCCATGATAGATTATTCGTGAGAGTTACTACAAGATTCTACTGTCATTAGGTTTACCTCTCGGAGGCTATAAGAATAATCATTTATTATAGATTTTCTTTCGAAGAAGTTAACTACCGAACACTTTTCTACATTAAGCTCTAATTGCCAATCATCGCACCAGTTCACAATTCTATCTAAGTCGTTCGAAAGTGCTAATCTATCCTAAAGAATAAAATGCCAACGAAAAAAGCCAGCCTTCGCGCAAGATTATAATTATAGGCATCATCACCAATATCATACGAGAACTATTTTTCTTCATTTAGTTGAGATTAAATTATCAATGAGCAAAAAGTAGAATCTGGGCTACTCAATACCATTCGAAGCTTCCGAAAATATTTACGTTAAGGCGTGTAAATATCTTCACATATTGGAATGTATTTTAATTTTAAAATTCGAAGATTAATGTTAAAAATGCTACTTTGCATCTATTTCAGTCCTTATTTATTCTAAATTTTGAACAATCGAATACCAATATACCAACGTAAAATTTAAGTAAAAAAATTGATTAATTTAAGTGTACTTTCAGAGACGTAAATTTAAACTTAATTTGGTGTTCTGTCATTCTAATTATATATGCTGCAGATCTTATTTATCAGACTACCAAATATCGGAGGCACAACGCATTGAGTTCTGGTCTTATAGCTGGTGCATAATGAATATTCGTTGTCCTTATGCACTGACACCTGAAATGCACTACATTCGTCGTCTTCGCCGCGTAGTTACGCTGGCGTTCCCTAGTTACGCTGACGTTCGCGGGAAAAATGAATTTTTGAAGCGACTAGTGACGGCTCAACTGAATTTCTGTTCGGTCGACAGACGCGCGATCGCGTCTGAATCTATCGCGAGATTTTAGGCTTTTGACGGATTCGCTCACCAATCTATCGTCGCAAGTCTTCACTCTTTTCCAATAATTCTCTAATGCACTGTTCCTGTTCACGGACTAACACCGAATCCATTCACTAATATTCACAGATGCGTGGTTTTCCATTTGCACTCACCTTGAGCGTCATTCCGAAGAGGTGTTCTGCAGACAATCGTGGAAGTGCATCGCCCTGAGGTCCGCTTTCCTCAAACGCACGCGGAGGAATAGTCGGCGTTGGAGTGGGGGAGGCCTTTATACCGATGACCCATTTCCCCACTCTCACTGAAAGCAGGTAAAGGAGTCCCTCCGACTGCAGCCACCTCTGGGTGCTCACCACAACCATAAGACATATGCCGACTGAAGATTCCTACGTCATTTATTGACTGTTTGTAGCCGGATGAAGGAATACACATATTCTATTCATTAATGGCTGTGATGGCGGAAAATTTACTTGCTGCGGTATGAGTGATTCCTTCCTCGTTGAATTCTATGAAATCGGTTATTCATAGGTGGAACTGCCTCATTCCCTTTTGGTGGAGGGATTGAGGTAACAACGAGTGGCTACACTTTTTGCGAGCTAACATAAATGATATTTCTTGTATTTTTATGGATTGCTATAGTTCAAAAATGGCGCGTATTCATTTTAATTTTTAAATAAATGTGCGTAATTGAATTCGTATTTATAAACCAAAAAAGCTTTGAATGTAAATCAATAAAATAATCATGTATACATTACTTACCCTTTTTAATTGACAGTGAGATATTATACGCAGAACTCAATCCGGATGAATTTGGAATAATATACTCATTATTTAGTAATTTTAATAATAAGTAATGGGAAAGACTCTCTTAACCATTAATTCGAATCTGGAGTATCCGCGAATCCGAACGGGATTAAGCTCGGAATCAAGATTAACGCCAAACAGGATCAGTAATCACCTAACATATATCTTACTCTCACTGTAAATAAGATCATTCTAAATGGGAGTAAATTGTATTCTTATGGGAATATTCAGGACATCGGATTCAACAATCGTCGTCAGGGAGGCTACTTTTTTATTCAGAATAAATTTTGGATAATTTTCGTTTATTTCGTTCGTTCGTTGTCCTTACATCTCATCTTACGGTCCTGGGTTCGACACCAGGAGGCATTTGTAATGTAGGAATGCAAATTTTTTAGCGATACACTTCTCTAGAAAGTCTATGACAAGGCATGTGGACAGAAGTATTTACTTTAGTACTTTATGATCATTGGTTCGACGCTGGGGCACCATTTGTATATGTCAAAGGGGGATTATAGAATTACGTCTGAGGACCTTCCCTATATCGACTTGGACTTCATCAATATGCTTGCAGAACGCAAGCAACTTTTACTCGTATAAATATAGTTCTATCCGGAGAAGCGCCTATATATAATCTCGTATATAAGAAGCTGTCCGAAAACCCTATTGCGACTTTATCACTACTTGATCATTTAGGGAACCGTTTAGCTATGGCGTTCTTATGAAGAATGGATGGAGTTGAAGGGAGCTTTAGTGAATTGTAATGTATACAGTGATGGAGGAAGAAAAAGCCAAACATGCCGAGGAAGCAGTTTTTAACTGGACTATTATGACACGCGTGCGCGTGATTGATTGGAAACAATTCATTTGTCGGTGAAATAGCGTCTGGTGACCTTTGCAAATCAAGCAACGTAAACGCATGCATGTATACATCGAAGGAATGAGTGCAGTATTGCTAAACTAAGAGCATTCATGGCTTTAAATTCTGCCCGAATGCCATTGTATCATCAGATTCATTTTTGAGGAGTGTAATGACAGTAAAACAGCATCCCGAAGAACACGGTTCTTCGAGGGCAACTCGCTCGTTTCCGGTTATCTAAAAAGACATACTCCGCTTTGTCATTCCATGATAGGTACTAAATGGTTTTCCTACCAGATCAGAAGGCCCTCGGAGACAATGAGTAACTGGATGTGGAGGGCGTCGGCTGCTCCCGTTCGACGCCTTCGTGGGTTTGTGGTGCATTAGCGGGATCTAGAAGCGAAACTTTCCCTAATAATTTAAAACATTTTTGTTTTCTGCCATGACATAATGTATGTGGAGAAAATTTAGGTGTTGAGGTATTCGATCCATGTGGATTATATATATTCACAATATCGCATTTTATAGGCGCATATTTGTTTAGAGATATTTTGTCGTTTGATGAAAGTCCCTAATGATAAATAAATGCATTATAAATATTGCTGGAGATGCAAAATTAAATAAAAATAATAAGTAAGTATATTTATCTTATTTTATATAAATGGAATTCCACACATCATAAACACCGTAATAAATATTGCATTCTTCGCTTCGACTTGAGTTTATACTCGAGTAAGATTAGGGTTCGAGTTAAGTAAGTGTGATGCACAAAGCGTCATCCTTTAGCAATCGGCTGCATTTCTTGGGATAACTGCAGACAGTCAATCGTCAATTACTGCGAGGCACAGCAGATCTCCAGGAAGACTTTCCAAATATTTTACAAACAATTAAGTTTAATTCTACGGTTGTCACGAGCCTTGCATTTTGAATTTAACAATGGTCGCTTGAATCAGGAGTTTTCTTTCGTCTCCATCTTTCAGCTGTTTACTATTTTAAAATGTATCCCTTTCTAATCTTACTATTCTTCGAAATGCAATTTAACTTTGCTCGAAGAATCCGTTTGCGGCAGCTTTTTCATTCTCTTCCTGCTCTTTTTTTCAGTGACACTTGGTTCTCGATCGAAATTTTCACATTTAAAACTCCTCGAGAGTTTCATAAGTAGCATCCAAAGAAACATCCCTTAATGAATCGCTCGTAATGATATTCTTTCAGCCATCGCTTATAATTACATATCTGGCTGTAAAATGTAAATCTTGAAATAGAATCCCAGCTTATGTAAAATTATTTTCTACAAGCAACCATATTTTGTTAAATTCAACAAATTTATTATTTACCTTATTATGCCAGATATTATAATTATCATCAGCTCCGCATGAGGTGAGAGAACTCAGGAGATATCTTAATAAACCCCCAGATATGGCTACGCCCATAATATATATGCGTGAGGACACTTTAATGCGGGCTATTTTATTTACGATTTTCTGTTTTTTCCTTCGATAATTCAATTGACGTTATGATCAAGGGATATCATAATTCTTTCGTACATCTTTGTTCTCTTAATTTTCCGGTGCACAAAAAAGCATGATCACTGGGTGAGATCAACAACAATAACGATGAACTTTAGTCGAAGCTAAAAGCTAATTCAGATTTTCTTACAAAACCCAAAAATATTAAATAATAAATAACCTTTAATACATATCTCATATTTCCCTTATTATGATGCTCTAAAAATCTTGAACACGTTGTTAAAAGAAAATAAGTTGTTAAAATAAGGAAATTCTATGTAAGTTAGCATTAATGCAATAGTTCCTACTTACACCATGAAAAATCTGCATTTCCAACCCTTAATTGTAATAACAAACATTAAACACCTCCCATTAATTCGTATAATCTTCCATAAATCTCTTTTGGACTATATGGACGTGAATGCTTGTTTCGACTGAGTCTTCTTTTGAAATCCTCTTTTCTGTTGTCCATCGCAATCTTTGCCGTGTTCGTTTGAATATTGTCAGTTTGTGAAATTGACGGAATCAATGATGACGTCACAACTGATCCGCCCAAGTTGCATCCACGTGACACAGTCGGACAATTTTACATAAGACATTGATGTCGTGAATTCAAATTTAAAATTGTACTAATTAATATTGCTTCGACGACTATTTACTTATTGAACGTAATGATTTTAAAGGAAGAGGAAGATCCCGGCATTTTCACCATGTCCGTTTCTGCTTGGGTAATGATTTTCAATTGTGTTTCAAAATGTAAAACAACTGAAAGTAGATTTCCTTCTGTCAAAGCCGATTTCCTCTTCAAATAATTCAATTCATAGTTTTTAATGTCTACTCTAATAATATAGAATTCAGTTTTAATTATAATTTTAGCGATTAAATAATGGATTAATATTTTTTATTTTATAAAACACCCCTTCTAAAGAATGGAACTTTGAAGGTGCTCATTTATTTCGAACGGACAAAAGAATGAATTTTTCATTCAAATGTCGTTCGAAAAAGTGATCACGACGACTTGAAATTATCAATTGAATTATTTCAAATCAATCTGTGTTCGTGATGACGTCATCACTTGACAGGATGCACCTCCAGTGTCTAGCCTTTGCTTTCCTCAATAAAAGTCACAATAAAAGGATGACGTCATATCTATGAAAAATGGATAAATTTAATTTTATGAGCGACCTCTCGGAAAATGCGCCATGAATAAAATCGAAAGTGAATACTATTTACTCTCTCAATTATCAAATACAACGAATACATGTCACTAATTTATCGGCGTTCCGACTTCAAGTACCTTAAGCATCTGACCATGGTTAAACAGGTTAAACAGAGGTTAAAAGTGCAAACAGACATTATGCGTGATATCGTAGTGGATGCCACCTGCCGTTGCCTCCGTGGGAAAGTGTCCTCGAGCCCCCCCTCTGGCGGCTAATGTTTGAATTATGTTTTTTGGCGGACTTCGGAGGTCGCCTCCGTTTGAAGCTGTGAAAGGAAAATTCCGACGGAGATGTATCAATCAAAAGATCAGAATGCCTTCTGGGCGAATCCATGTCGTTTCCTCGACGAATAAATGTGTTCTATCGAACCCTTGATTCATTCCTTTATCGTCAATTGATCTGATATTCGCTTAATTCGCTTGCGATCTGCTCAATTTTGTCCATTGCTTTCGTTTCTGTTCATTTGATGTCGTTTTGATTTGCGGAACATCGCATCTTTAGAAACCAATCTACCAGTTTCCAATTATGTCTTCTGTAAGATGATGAAGAAAAACAATTTGTACTTTTCCACAGTATTTTATTCAAAACAATAAAAGGAAACAAAACACGACTAGTTTCAGCGATTGTACAGATTGCTCTTCTTCATTATGACGTATTTCCACAAGACATCGCCAAGGACTGTGAATTTTCTTCTGTAAGTTCTTTGATTTTCAAGAATTACCGATTATGTGTTTTGTTTAATGTGAATATTTTTCACATTAAATTATAGATTGTACGCCGTTGTCCATTGAGAGCAATAACCGTTTGTCTATGACTATTTATGGCGGCCCTCAGACCTTAAGCTATTCAGTTGTGCTTTCATTCCTCTCCCACTCAGATTATGGAAATTGCTTCATTTTTCCGACATTCGCTGATACGTCTATAACACGCATAATATTTGGTATAAATGTTATATAATAAAAATTCTCGTTTGGACGCATCCGAGAGACCCTCAGATGAGCCCATCGCGTGACGCTCTCTCTGCGTTCCCTGGAATTCCGACTTTTTTCCTTCAGGGATCTTCATTTAGTTCGCCCCGAGGGCAACGGAATTCTTTTGACCCATCGATTTCCCACCGCGGCCCTCAACTCCTTTGACCATCACCCGACTAATCCCACGGGGCTTGGGGTAGGTCTAAAAAAGGTTATTGTGGAAGCCGTGTCTCGTTGTCCCTTTGCGGTCGTTAATCACACGAGGAATTGGATATTCTGTTTGGTTTTGTTGATGAGCGGAAGAGATGAGTTTATCGGTCGAAATTAATCATCGTAAAATATGTTGACCGTTCTTGGGTTCCGAAGACTAATCTGCAAAGTGTTCACCTTCAAGAGGTAGTGGATGAGGTATACAGGATGAGGAGTGCGGTAGTTACTCACCAGAGTGCCATGATGTAAACATGTCCACGCAAGTGATGCACAATGCTCTACGATTAATTAGAACGAAGTAGCTGGAGCTATCAGGATCGCCCTCTACGAAATGCATTTAGAATAATTCTAACAGGAGGCTGTGTCCCGTGCAATGGAATTAGATTTTTCTCTTTCGCGTGCGTTCTACGTAGTTTGTTGCTGCTTCGTGTCGTTTTCGCCTTCGCATTAGTATTTCGCTTTCACATACACATTAGGGTTTCGTAGTTTTGCGTATTCACCCAAAATCAAGATGCTCCTTAGGTTTAATAATAATAATAAATCGTCTTTATTTGGGCGAGATTGAGACTTAAAAGTCTCTTCTTCCATCCAACCCATTAATTATAAAATAAGAAGAAATAATTAGAAGAATTGTGGATGTAAAAAACCTAAGAGACTCTTAGGAAAACAAAATCAACTGCAGAAAAACACCCACAAAGAAGGGGGGTGTGAAAAACCTGCGCAAACATACCGATAGTAATAGCTAAAAGATAAGAAAAGAGAAAAACGAGAAAAAACACTACCAATAAATACTTGCATGCGATACATAAATAAGAATCAGTTGACATTTAAAAAAGAGATAGCAATGTACAAAATAACATAAAAAACAAAACAGAAAAACAAGAAAAACGCACATGGATTTTCATCCATTAAGTATATTATGAGGAAAAATAAAAGAATATTATAAAAATCAGAATCAAATTAATGCATACAGAATGTACTAGTCAAAATTGTACATAACATAGACATTTAGGTAACTCTAAGTAAGAAAAAAGAAACAGATGAGAATAATTACGTACAAAGACAAAGAAAGCATCCTAAGCGTTGAGAGGATATGTCTGGAGATACGGCAGGAATGGTCTCAACGACCTAAGAACCTGTATTGGAATGATTTTTGTACCAAAAGACCAACGGCGAGATTCTATTTTCAACATTAATAATCGTATTTTTGAAGATCAGGAATGTCACATTCATTTAATCATTTTTTAACCTTGAACCTATAAATATAGGAGTCTTTTAATTTTGGAAATAATCGCGAAAAGGTAGTTAATTATATTTTTAGTATAGATTTAAGCTGTTGTTTTCGTTTTAAAAGTGAAATACAAGCACATCAAGTCGGTTAAGGAGAAGAGTTTGTTAGTAGTGGCGAAAAATGGTTAAAATGTAAGCAGCGTTTCACACAAAGCAACGAAAAAAATAACGGACTACAATTTGTTTAAAAATATAGTGTTGGGGAACAGATATCGATCAGATCTTGGAATTGGAATTTTGGGAACTCGTGCGATCGTGGGGGGGATCGTGCGATCCAAATCGAAACAGGATCTCAGCTGATTCATTATTTTGTTAAAAAACGCAATGTAGTGACAATTATCGTTGTCGAGGCGCTGTTACATTTTAACAATTATTAATATTAGTAATTACAATCGACTTCTGTCCACTTTAAATATCAGTTTTAATCATTTTTAACAAGACAGTCATTTAATCACATTCATTCACACACGAAAGCTAATAAAGAAACTAAAATTTAAGATAATTTCAGCGCCTACAAAATTAGATAGGTAATAAAAATTTTGCAGTGTAAACTATGTAACATGAAAAATAAAGCATCGCTTACGATTACATACGAGAGTGAGATTTTCAAAAGCAATGTAATTAACATTCAAGCATATTATATTTAAGTCGACAATCCTAATTTAATTAAGAGAGTAATCAATTTTACATAAAGAATAATAATCTTCGTAGCATAGATATGTGATAAATAGAGGAAATTCTCGTTCGTAGTCAGGTTTAACATTAATCGCTTCTTAGCAGGTTCCATTTATGTTGTATAATTCGTGAAAATGAAGAACACGCAATAAAATGATACTATAACATAAAGTGCAGAGAAATTAGAATTTATAAAAACAATGTCTCTTGACTCAGCCAATTTGTATTATTTTCTCGTATATAACAAATGATAATCGCGACAGCGGGCGACCGCACTCTCGTATTTAATGCACCGTTTGCATCTCGAAAGAGCGTATCAATTACCCGATTTGAAGTGGTGGGAATCGCCTCTAATCCATCTCATGAAACTTTTCGTTTTAAGAGCATCGGGAAAATGAGGGTCGTCTACACTCGACAACACCCGCACTGCGAAAAAAACTAATACATAGTAAAAATGCATCAAAATAAAAATATAGAGGAAGAATGGTGAAGATATGCATTGGAGAGGTATAAAAAATAACAACAAGATAACATTGAGGTTTTATTGAGGATCTTTGTGTGTTTAAATATCATTGATATGTCAAATTAAATTATGAAAGCGGTTCTGCACATTGATTAATATAGTAGCTGGCATTTCATGTATTTTTTATTTGTTGCAGGAAAAGCGATTTCTATATCTCATTTTCGAGTTTGTTGTTCCTCATAATCACAAATATTGATCAGGCAGTACACTTTCCTCTTGAAAATATCTAAAAAACGTAGAAATTTTATTAGAGGAAATTTTGAACGACCTCGTACGTAAATGCGAACCTTTTAAATCAAGTTAACGATACGAGAGACTCGGAAGAATTTGAATCCACTTTCGATGGTCGCTTGTTTTATAAAAATCCATCATCTATACATTCATGACGTCATTACACATTATGTATTTGAACCCTCTATCGTTTCCGCATTTGGGTTTGAATTGTAAAAAAAACGGTCAATACCGATTGAAACAAGTATTTAGCGAATTTGAAGGAAATTTCGATCAATTCTATCAAAGTCGATTAATTCGTCGTTCTGAATGTGTAATTTAATAGACACAGTCAGGTTGCTCCAATTGCATGAGCTGTAATAAAATATTATGCATACAGTATATTATAATAATAACTTATAATGAAAACATTAATTTACAGCTTATATCCCATAAGAATACATTGGGAATTTAGGTCCATTTGAAGGTAACGGAGATATTAATCCTTTCGTATGAGAGATCAGTTTTTATCAAGTTGCGTAATTATTGACGGGTTTTTTAGTATTTATGCCGTAATTACATCTCTTGGACCTGTCGAATGGTTTCCTGCAGTTCTCCATTTTTTCTGCGATACTTTCAAATGCTTTTAATCCTTCTAAATTCTAAATTCTTGTTTAGTATAGCTTTCTCTTAATCTTTGAAATTCTTTATTTATGCTCTGTAATTAATGTGTGTAATTAAATGAGATTCGCAATAATGTTTCGATGTTTTATACGGTTTCAATTTGTAGTTGCTCTGTGTGATATAGTTTATGTATAACTTAAAACTTTTCCATTTGTTGTTGATGAGGAATGTAAGACTACTGCGATATCTCGATATTCACGGCCGAAAGTTTGCGCAATTTCATCAATAAAAATGAGGATTGTCAACAGCAGATTACCCAATACATATTTAATCATGAAGGAGTGACAAAAATTTACGAGAGTATTTCAAAATGTCACTTTGGAAATCTCAGAACTTGTAAGAAGAAGAATAAATTATAAGAAGAAGTTCGTCTGAAAGTTAGTTAGTTTGACCCTTTATTGGCGAGGCCCTCTCTTCCACCTAACCTCGTATGTCGTCAGAATATGAACAAGTATAAATTAAATTAAAACAAAAAGACAGAGTAGAGTGTGGGGGAAAATCTTTGCAACTGAAGGTTGCCAAAGAAAAAACCCACGTTGCGGGAAAACACCCACAGAGAAGGGGGGCGAAAAAAAACCGCGAAAACACAGTAAACAATAACAGTGTGGTGCTGACAATCATAAATTACATATAATATATACATTAATCAATACATTTACAGACAAATAAGAAATATTATTAATTATGAGAGAATAATATAAAATTTACAAAACCTAAGCGGGAAAGAAAAAAATGAGTAATAAAAATCAGAGTCTGCTGTCGGGAAGTGGGCTTAGCTAAGAATCATTTGGCTCAAAGAAAAGAGTATCTTTTGCCTAATTTTGCCCTGATCTTGTTCATGGATGTAATAATGAGGTTAGGTTTAATAATGATCCTAATTGATAAATGGCTTTAAATACAATGAATTCATTTAAAAGAATACAAAAAAGGTTTGAGTGCCATTAGAAGAATCCACAGATTATACGGAAGTTTTCCATTTGTATCCTTCAACCCTCCGGCGGGCGCGTACGTGTACTCCGTACACGGAGGTCGGTTTTCGCTATGGAAAACCCTTTTACCGTAAGGGTACCGGCTTCGAACCCCCAGCTATTCTTTTAGGGTATCTTTAGCCTTCGTTTAGCGTGGACATCTTTTAGTGAATAAGAATTTGGAGAATATCGGAAAGCAAAACTATCCGTTAAGTCAGCTTCGCAGCGCACTGCATTGCCGGAAAATCCTCCTATGTAAGTTCATTTACTCTATTTACATCGATTTACTTTTATTAAATTTTGAAGTAAATGAACGTGAAAATACATAACTCTATCTTTATGTACATGCTTCTTTGAACACCAGTTGTAACACCTGATAACTAAGCCTTCGAGTATCAACGGTGTTATTGCGCAGAGAACGGCAAAAACTAAAACAAAGGGAAAAAATATTTGCAAGATTCCACCGGGTCTGAAGTCTTGCTAGACATCAGACTTACACCACTGATGAAGTTAGTACATTTCAAAAAAATAGTAGACAGCGATATGGTTGAGGATATTGTAAAATACACCAATGTCTCCATCAAGCGTAAATGCACTGAGGTAAGCTACTCACGAGATAGAGATGCTAGAGTTACTTCTGTGATAGAAATTCTCGCATTGTTTGGAGCCCTTTTCCTCATTGCAGTAAAACATGGTCATCATACTAATGTTTTAGAATTATGGAACTCAGGTGGTACTGGAGCTGTTGCACTTAGAGCTGTCATGAGTTACAAGAGATTTTTGTTTCTTTTACGTAGCATTCGTTTTGATGAATCAGCAACGAGAGAAGTAAGAGGAAAAAAGATAAACTTGCGGCTATACGCAATATTTTAGATCGATTTGCTGGTAATTGCAAGAAAAATTACACAATAAGCGAATATATGACAGTAGATGAAATTCTACACCCATTTAGTGGTTGCTGTAGCTTTGTGCAGTATATGCCAAGTAAACCGGCAAAGTATGGACTCAAACTATTTCTCTGTTGTGACGCAAAGTCGTTTTATTCGGGTAATTTAGACGTTTATTGCGGGCAGCAAATGGAAGGACAATATACACATCTAATTCTCCCTCTGAGGTAGTCAAGCAATGATTATACTTTAGCGCAGTATTTGCTAACAAAAAATTACTCTTCTAGGGATTATACGTAAGAACAAGCGTGAGATCCCAAATGAAATTATTCCTAATAAATCAAGAAGGATAAATTCATCTCTATTTGGTTTCCAGAGAAACGTGGCATTAGTTTCTTACGTACCCCGAGTGAAGAAAGCAGTAATATTATTATCTGCCATGCATGATTCGCCGGATGTAGATACTGCTACAAATAAACCAAATATAATTTTGGATTATAACAGTTCCAAGGGTGCAGTCGATAAGGTGGACAAAGTGTATGCAGCGTACTCCGTTGCAAGAATAACAAGGAGATGGCCTCTTGATTTGTTCTTCGCTCTGATGAATATAGCAGGAATAAATACCCAAATACTGTATTTTAGTGAGCATGCGGAGAAAGACAATACAGAAGGAGAACCTTTCTGAAAAATTTTGCGATAGGTCTGATGAAAGAACATTTTAAGTAATGAGATCGACAATCTTTACTTTTACTGCGGATTCATCTGGATATCTAAAGCGTTATCGTCCGTAATAAGAGCAAAATGTTCCCATTACAGGTGTAACACGAGGGCGGTGTAAGCTGTGCGTAAATAATACGTCGACTATAAAGCGTGATAAATGTGGTAGATTTATATGTAAGAAACATTCGAAAGCCACAGTATTATATATACCCCATGCCTGGAAGACAACGAGCATCAAGATTCGTCGGCGGGCTAAACTCTAAAAAAAATGGTTAACCTTAGAAAAGGATGATTAAAAAAAAATAATTATGATAAAAGTGTAAAATATAGCTATTAAAATAAACTTTAATTACCAACGGCCAAGCTCTTTCATATTATTCATAAAATAGCCGCTAAATTCAAAGATAACTCGCATCGTTATATGAATGTACGCTCCGTGTACTCTGTACACGGCGCGCCTGCTCGTGGGATGGAAAAGAGCGCGCCCGCCGGAAGGTTAAAATGTCTTCGATGATAGAAGGGTTATCAGAAAGGGCTTATGGATTGAGAATGTCGGAAGTGGGAAAGGTGGCGGCGTAGCAATGTGATGTAGGTTTAGAGAAAGGGAGGCAGGATCACGTCGGCCCCACTTGGAACCGGACCAACCGAACAGCAGTCGACATCAGTTCATTATTTTCAAGAAAAGGATCTTTCACTATCTCCTTTGTTTTCCAACTGTAGATCGAAGTAAAGCAAAAGCAAGTCTGAATAATACATGTTGACGATGAGATATACACACACACACACACACACACATTCACACATATATCGTGTATAGTATATATAAAAAGGTTGTGATATTGTCAATATGTACGGTCAGTGATCGCCTAATAATTGAGAACTCAATTTTAAACTTCGCAAGTCTGAAATGACGTGGGTTACTTTTTTCTACCTGGTTCTGTTCTCGAATTTAGGCAGTACATTGGCTTTGTAAAGCGTATTATCGATAAATGCGATGAAAAGGTGAGAGAACGATGTTATTTTACCTTGGTCAGACCCCTTCTGGAATATGCGGCAAGTATATGGCGGATGAAACGTGTATTCGAGAAAGTGCAGCGTAAGGCGGTTCGTTTTGTTAAGAAATGCTACGATAAAAAAAGCAAAAATGCTCTCAGACGTAGGTTGGGAATCCTTGAAAGAAAGGAGATTGGGATGCGATTGCTTAATAAATTCAGGGAAACTACATTTGCGGAAGATACAAACAGTATCATGCAACCCCCCTGCTACCTCGGTCGATCCGATAATGACCGTAAGTTAAGAGAAATAGATGCTAGGACGAATCGTTTTAAAAATTCATTCTTTCCACGAACAATACGTGACAATAACCGACTAAAAAAGTAGTTTAGATTAACTGGTGTTTACACCCCCTGCCACACGCCGAAATGCGGCTTGTAGGGCATTCTATCTAGGGTATTTTCGAGGGTAATCTACATCTACAATGTATGTTCTATTTGTCAAAATACAATTGCAGCTGAATGGATGTCATCGGAGAGTGACAATTTGTTTACAGATTTAAAATTCAGATTTCAACTGAAAAATGGCGTTGTTTCCGACTCGTCATCCTTCATTCTCATTATCATCAAAAGATATTCTATTCGATTGGTTTCAATGTTTTGAAAATGGACATCCCCAATCAAACAGAGATCATTTATTGTTTTCATGCTATGGATCAGTATGTACAATATTTTGTTCGATTATTAGTGTATGATATTTTAAAATATATTCGCAATTACGCACATGCCTGGCAGTAGTGCCTTCTCGGTAAATGATTCATCTACATCTACATTAATACCCTACAAGCCGCCTTTCGGCGTGTAATTCATACATAATTTGAAAATCTCTCCATAAGTTTTAAACAGTAGGGCTGGTGTCAAACGCAGGACCTTTTGCAAAATGTGATTACATACAACGTCCTGGATGAAATAAATTTTATTTAATTCAAATTCATACCGGGAAGATCCTAAAATAAGACTTCGTTATCCCTATTTAAAATGCACAGGGTAATGTAAATGGCTTTCTGGGGTCGAACCAAGGACCATCAGGGAAACGTTAAACAAAGTATTTAAAACGTATTTATGATCTCTGTTCACATGGTTTCATGTTTCCATCTCATCGGGAAAAAAATCATAAAAATCGCCACAATGAGTTTTAAATAGAAGTATATTTGCCCTGACCTAGCGTCGAACCAAGGATGGCCTTCGAAGATGCCTGTTTAATTTTCGTCAGATTTGCAAGGTTCCCAGCGATCCCTCGAATTTCAAGCCTCTGATTTGCTGGGAGTGCCTCAAACATTTATATCTATTATATATAATTCCTTCTCCGGATTCATTCATATATATAGAGAGCCATATAGGATACAAATTCACAGACTAAACCACAAGCGTCATTGACTTGAACATTTTACAGAGTATAAGCCCTAACGTGAAACCCACAGGGAAAAGGCGACTTTGAACCTCACTGTCAAGGCCCCAAAGTCACGATTTTTCCCATTTAAATGCATTGCTTTGATTTTCGGGCATTTCTAAAAAAATATTCCCGGATAGGTAGAGAATCAAAATTCAAGGAGCTAATTAATATGGTCAAGGTCAGGTCATCCAGGTCATCTATCGAAAACATAAATGACTTCTACAGAAAGTATCCTGGGTTCGATGCTAGGACGATGCAAAAATCTCCAATTTAAAATACATCGGGTTAGTTTTTCATTCTTTTTTATGCACTTATCGAAATAAAAGGAAATTCTTGCTTTGCTAGAAGATGTATATTAAGAGAAGGGTTTAGAAAAAGATTTATATAAGTGTTCCTGGGTTCGATGCCAGAGAACATTTCAATTTCTCACATAAGTAATACATATATATGAAAAGTAGGACGTCGTTTGAAACAGTTGCAGCCAATATTTCTGCTTGAATTTTCACACATAGTTAGAGATGGTGATCATCTGTTGTGCTGCATAGTAAGTATCATCAGGAAGACCCGGGTTCGATTCCGGACGGTAAACATATCTCCCCTTTTAAACATATTGGTTGAAATTTCATAATTCTTTCGGAGTCTTTACGTTGAAGACAGATGCATGCATTTTTATATATCTTTTATATATTAAACCATTTGCTTGCAGTATGCCAGCATCATTTTACTGGTATATATGAATGAATCCGGATAAGCGTCTTTATATGTAAGATACGAGTAAAATGCTGCTTGCATACTGCAAACAAATGGTTTAAAATATAATAGATATAGAAAAATGCATGCAAAATGTCAACTATCTAGCATATAACTATCAAGAAGCATTTTACTCGTGTTAGTGTGTATATATAAATACGAGTAAAATGTAGCTTGCATACTGCAAGCAGATAACACTAATTTCATATCGGCATCATATCGCGACGGTCCTCAAAAGAAAAAAAGAAAAGATTGAAAATATTCTTAAAATTCCTTGCAATGTAATCGTCTGGCATCGAACCCGGGTCTTACTGGTGAACTTACTATGCAGCACAACAGAAGATCACCATCTCTAACTATGTGTGGAAATTCAAGCAGAAGTATTGGCTGCAACTGCCTCAAACTACGTTCTACTTTTCACGAATGTAAATTGCTCTCTGGATTCGAACCAAGGACGATCCTGGAAATCTAAAACATGTTTTTGAAATTTATCTATGATCTCTATCTATATGCTGAATTTCAAGTTTTAATATTAATGGGAATGGATCAATATAATTCTTAAAAATCGGATCAACTTCTGATTGCAGAGACTCCTGGTGTCGAACCCAGGACATATTGGCAGCTGTGAGTACACAGAATGACTTTTTATTACTTGATCTTATTTCATACAAAATATGAAGTCGATATCATGCCGTGAAGTAACTAAAACATGTTTCCGTTATCTCCATAAGTAATGTATTGAGGAATGTAAATGGCTCTCTGGGATCGAACCAAGGACCATCAGCGAATAAAATTTTATTATGATATATATTTATGATCTCTATCTATATGCCGAATTTCAAGCTTCCATGCCATCTGGAAGGGGTCCAAAAAAATCTTAAAAATCGCCGCAATACATTTTTGCCCCGACCTAGCATCGAACCATGGACAATATTCGAAGATGTCTTTTTGATTATCGTCGGATATGCACGGCTTCTAGCGATTCCTCGAATTTTAACTCTTTACTTTGCCGAGAAGTGCCTCAAAAGAATTTTCAAAAATCCCCACCATGTATCTTTATGGAGAAAATCGTGACTTTAGGGCCTTCTGGAATCGAACCAATGACACTGAGGTTCAAAGTCGGCTTTTTCTGGAGGTTACACGTTATGGCCAATACGTCGTAAAAATTTCAAGTCAGTGGCACTTGTGGAACATGGTTTGAATTTTAATCCCCTATGAATGAATGAATGAGTGAGTGTAATATAGGTATATCCGGAGAAGCGTCTATATATAATAGATGAAAGTGTAGATATTTTAGAAAATAAGAGACGTATATGTTGATTATTATTAAAATCAGTAATGAAATCCGATGTCATGGAAGGAGGATGAGCTAGCACTAGTGAACTCCCTCTAATTTAAAAGAAGGTCACGCTATCACCACTTAAGTCACGCAGTCGAAAACACGGTGCTGCCATTAGTCCGTGTGTCGGAAACCACGGATGGCACTTAGGACCGTGGGGCTCTGCCGACGGCCAATAGAAGGTGCCTTCGGGAATCTCAGATCGGATCTTCTTCATCGACGAATTAAATGCACGACGCAAGCAATGCATTTCCATTGATTGCCGTTCGTATTCCTTGTGGTGCTGAAAATTCGAATAATAATACAGAAATGAGGAATCCTTCTCGTGAGCGGAACTCCGCCATGAACCGAGCACTCATTGTCATAGGCGAGGAAATATCAAATTCTGGTAAAACCAGGACTTCAGCTTAGTTTGAGTGAATTTCAAGTGCTTCTATTCTAAATTTATATTACTTTCTGAGAATTATTACTCGTACCGATGAGTTCTTCGTATCATACTTGATATTGTATCTTATATATTACTAGCAGAAGGACTCAACAATCGCTTTGATCGTCAGGGGGATGGGTTGTTTACGACCTCAAAATTTCTATAAAATGTTCACGTACTTTATCAAATTGTGCGCAATTTTGAATCGGAAACGATATTCCACGACCAAATAAAGAATCTTTATTCTATTCTCCTTCTTTTGGTGTTTGATTCGACTTTCTAGGACCATTATTTCTAATTCAATTTTAAAAAAGAAATGAACCCTGCTACGAACAAAATTACCTCTACGTGTATTTCTTATGAAAAGGTTTCGACCCTCCTGGGTTCGAACCGTGGACCTTAGTTAAATAGTAGCCTATACTCTGCGCGGGGTCGACTTTTAATAATGTAGAAAATTTCAAAGTTTTGCGACTCTTGGTTCTTGAGTTTTTAGCGAACATACATACACACCCACACTCTATTTTATATATATAGATATTCTTTCCCTTAGTTTTCCATCGAAGCTTTGAACGGGACCTTGCTTTTAAACTTCGAAAGACCAAAACGCCTCTTACAGTAAGTCTTTCGTACATATAGAATCGCGTGTTCTCATGGAAAGGGTGCGGTGAACAATTACTACTCAACCCAACAGAATTATTACGGGAATATATCTTCCTCGATAACGGGTGTTCGTAGACATTGTCGGAGTGAGAGAATGCGAAAAGTGATCCTTCCAAAGGAAAGCAGGCGCTGCTCGTTTCTGCAGAAGTCTAACCAAAGGGAATGCTAATTGGTTTGAGGAGTACGGTTCGCGAACATTTGAGTTAAGCCTGCGTTTGGTCGATATGCTACGTGAGTTAATGTTCCCCAATATTTCGGAGTGCAGTAGGAGTCGAAGGCCTTCGTCTGATTCAATCGATTGATCTGTGGAAATATTCGGTTCGGAGCTGTTCAGCAACAGTTTTGCCACTTATTATAACAATTGTATTGTTGATTGCCGTGACGTACGTAAATAAGTTACAGCAACAATTGGCCTATTCAATTCATAGTGAATCTCATCGATTTGACGCAAAACATTGAAGGGAAATCAGTTTATTCCTTCAGATCCATTAAGTAGATCTTCTTTTATTTCAAAATTGATTTAATTCCCCCAGTTTGTACTCCTACAGATTGACCAAAACCATCTTTTGGGAGGACATTTTGTTAATTCTTACAAAGGGCGAGATGTGGCGCTGAAGTGCAATGGCTGACAAGAATAGGATTAAAAAGGATTTCCGGAATCGAGTGATACTTCGCCGAAGTTCGTTTTTCAAAAAGTAAGTATTTCATTGGATCGCCTTCATTTGTTATTCGAAGCAGATGAAGTCGAAACTGCTGAAAAAAGCGTCCTCTTGCGAGAGAAAGCGTCCATTCATTTGTTTTGTTTGATAGTCGTACAAAAGTGAGGACTTTCTCCGAACGGGAAACAAATGAAAGTGAGAGTTTGACCAGGGCTGATGCTGGGAAACCAGGGCTGCCAAATGAAAATATTTTAATGAAAGACTTTTCCACAGTTTTAAAACTTCAACCACTCCGTGGATTTTATAGAAAAATATTTTTCTGTAATCGATCAAAAACAAGGCACCAATTCCCAGAAAGTGATCGCTTAAAATTGGCGAAAAATTTGCAGAGGCTATGCAACATTAATGCGAACATGATTTTTTTGTTTTTATATGTTAAAAACTTTATTTGGTTCGATAGAGAGGTTAATTTGTATAGTACTAGCAGAAGTGCCCGTTGATTCTCAACGGCGTAATCCAAATTAATAATTACTCTTAGCACAGTCTTGATCGTAACACTTGCCTCATAATTTTTGGTAGATAGCTGATTCCAGCCTATATTTTTTTCCAAACCAGTGAACAAAGAAAATGAAATTTTAATTAAGTCTACAAAGTCACCTAAAGATTTAATCTCATATCCTTTGAATAAACACTTTCTTCGATGAAGACAAAAATGATTTAAAGATTATAAAATATAATCCATGATCACATTAGGTTAAGCAGCTTTTAGGAGACATTTTCTGAAAGGGTAAAATGGTTCTCGGAAACGATGATTAAACACAAATAACAGAAATATATTCTATATATACATATATCACTCAAAACCAAAGAAGAACATTCTCTGCAGAAAGTAAGAGTATTATAGAGCTGACTTGTACTCTATTACTAAACAACAGAATCTCTAACTATGTATGAAAACTCAAGCAAAAATATTTGCTGCAACTTCCTCAAACGACGTCCTACTTTTCCCTAATATTCTTTATGTGAGAAATATTAATGTGCTCTGGCATCGAACCCAGGCACAGCATGGTCTTACATAATGTTTTCTTAAACCGAGTCTTAATATACAACTTCTATCTAAGCAAGAATTTCATATAATTTCGATAAGTGCATGAAAAAAATAATTAAAAACTGCCCCAATGTGTTTTATATGGGAGATATATTTACCGCCCGGCATCGAACCCGGGTCTTTCTGGTGATACTTCCTATGCAGCACAATAGAAGATCACCATCTCTAACTTTGTGGGCTGCAACTTCCTCAAACGACGTCCTGCTTTTCAGATTTATTCTTTATGTGAGAAAATGTAATGCTCTGGCATCGAACCCAGGAACAGCAGAGTCTTATATAATTTTTTTTTCTTAAGCCGAGTCTTAATATACATCTTCTAGCAAAGCAAGAACTTCATATCATTTCGATAAGTGCATCAAAAAAATAATGAAAAACTACCCCAATGTGTTTTAAATGGGAGATATATTTACCGCCTGGCATCAAACCCGGGTCTTCCTGGGCATACTTACTATGCAGCACAACAGGAGATCACCATCTCTAACTATGTGTGAAAATTCAAGCAGAATATTGGCTGCAATTGCCTAAAACGACGTCCTGCTTTTCACATATATTCCTTTTTGTAGACGCCTGGTGTCGAACCCAGGACTTATTAACGGATGCAAAATGGCTATTATAACTTGATAGGACCTGATCTTAAAAAATGCTAAGTTTGAAGTCCATATCATACCGGGAGGTCCTGAAATAAGACTCCATTATTCCCATCTGAAATGCAAAGGGCAATGTAAATGGCTTTCTGGGATCGAACCAAGGACAATCAGCGGAACGTTCAAAAACGTATATAAAAGATATTTACGGTCTCTATCCACTTGCCGAGTTTCAAGTTTCCATCTTATCGGGAAGTGACTAAAAAAAATCTTAAAAATCGCAATGTAAATTAAACGGGAGAATATTTGCCATGACCTAGCGTCGAACCTAGGATAATCTTCGATGATAATGGTTTTTGTCGGACACGCACGGCCTCCAGCGATACCTCGAATTTCAACTCTAGACTTTGCCGGAAAGTGCCTCAAAAAAATTTTCGAAAATCCCCGCAATGTATCTTTATGGAGAAAATCGTGACTTTGGGGCCTTCTGGAATCGAACCCATGACACTGAGGTTCAAAGTCGCCCTTTCTCTGGAGGGTACACGTTATGACCACCACATCGTAAAAATTTCAAGTCAGTGGTACTTGGCGAACATGGTAAGAATTTTGATCCCCTGTATATAGGTATATCCGGAGAAACGTCTATATGTATAATAGATAGATATGAATGAATCCGAAGAAGGAATTATATATAATAGATATTTTACAGCATTAATTGTATCTGGGCTTTCATTTTCCATATCTTCTTATGGAATTACGCATGAGCTCGAAATCAACAATCGCCTTGATCGTCAGGGGGATGGGTTGCTTACGACCTCAAAATTTCGATAAAATGTTCACGTACCGTATCTAATTGTGCGCAATTTCGAATCGAAAACGATATTCCACGACCAAAATAAGAATTTTTATTCTATTCTCCTTCTTTTGGTTCTTGATTCTACTTTCTAGGACCATTATTACTAATTTAATTTTGAAAAGGAAATGAATCCTGCTACAGAAAACTGACCTCTACGTGTATTTCTTATGGAAACCTTTTGACCAGTCTGGGTTCGAACCGTGGACTTTAGGGAAGTAAAAAGTAGCCTATACTCTGCGCGGGGTCGACTTTTAATAATGTAGAAAATTTCAAAGTTGTGCGACTCTCGGTTCTCGAGTTTTTAGCGAACATACACACACACACACTCTGTTTTATATTATAGATTTTAGAGAATACGAAGGTATTCCAGTGAAACTGATAATACGCTATGGATTTGTTAAATATCGTTGTTGCAGAAATTAACTCGAGTGTTACTCGGTGGAACTTCATTTTAAACAAGTAAAAAACACAGACACACGTTTACTTCAATTTGTGGAATTAGTACAAGTGTGTTTGTGTTTTTTACTTTTTTAATATTGCTATTATTTATACTTAAAAAATTCACCCAAATTCTTAATCAATCTGCTAAGCGTATAGTTTTTCCGTAAATTGCGCAAAATCCTAATAATAAAACCGTGGCGAAAAAGTGCAAAAAGAAACATGGAAAATGGGAATCGAAAACTATTGTTATTTTGTGAGCAAATGTCGAGAGGCGTTCAAGATGCTTTACTGAAATAATCTAAAACTTTAATGTATTTTGTCGCGAGTGTATATACGGGAAAATTAATTCAATTATAATATAGAATCTTACGTCATGTAGAGAGAATATGATTGGTTTGCTCTGCTTAAGGAAGTCGACGATACGTTTACATTTGACTGTTGCTTCATGTAACTTTACAATTCATTGTGGCCGACTTGAATATCCATTGCAGCTTCAATGCATTTATCATAAATATGTGTGTTACTTTGGATTATTGAATCGTCTTGTAGAATTCAATTGCAGAGTATCGTATCGTTGTTGCGGCAAAGTAAGTAATGAGAAACAACGATGCTAAAACACAATTCATAATTTCCTCTGTCCAAAGCTGTTTCGACTGTGGAAATTTTAATGAAAGAGTGCTAATGAGAAATGCATTTGTCTCACTTCATTTTGGAGGAATTTCATCGAGAAAATTCTAGAAAGGACGACTTTGTAAAGCATTTATTGTAAATTATAAAAAAGACGCCATAATTGATTTAAAATTGGTTTTATGAAGTCAACAATTGCGTTGGAGTCGTCACAATGGATGATTCGTATCATTTCACCTATCCCTCACCTAAATTGTTAACTCGAGGAATCGCAGTTCCAGGAGGATCCACCGGAAACATAAAGCATATCTGGCTGAAGGGAGTCGCATAATTAGGGTCCTTGTGAGAGAAACTATAAATTTCCCCGCATTAAGTCAATCCGAGCATAAAGCGAGGCATTTCCCCGGAGATGCTCGGGGACGGCGCATTATATTTTACGACGCATAATGCCCGACGACTTCGCTTCTAACGACGATCCCATGGGAAAGTCTAAAATTGAATTTTGGACGTTTACGAGGAGTATTACGAGCTATAAAATGTGCTAACCGGAGGTTTTTACCCCTTCATCACGAAAGAGAAGGAAGGTACCAGAAGGCACCCTCGATGGCTAAGTGAATTCCTTTTTATTTTCGGGAACAATTGAAATTCTCTATAAAACAAATGTGTTCTTCCTTATGAAGCGATCTTCGACTTCTGAACACCGATTCTTGGAAGTACTTATCACATTTGAAAGTTCTTCTCGTATATGATTGTACATTTATTGTTGCTTGCATTGTTGATCCTCTTTCTGTCGCCTCTCATTTAATCAACCTCGACGTCGATTATTGTTTAATAATCGAACCGCAACATCCAAATTTTATTCCCAATAAAGTCTACCTTGATTGAAAAATTTCTGATAATTTTAACAGGTAATCCGAAGATTAAGCCTTTATTTAATATTGCTTGATTGTTTCGTAACAATGCTCCTTTTCTCGGATCGAGGCGTTGCTTAGTGATCGGTTTCCAAACGGTGACTGAATTTGCTTTTTAATGAAGTTCCATAAAATTCGATTAGATTTTGACGAATACTGAGTTTATGAAGCTCGAGTTCTCTTCCACTGTCACTTTCAATTTCATTACTCCTCTATTTCGTGAGACCAGTACTTTAATCGCATTTATCTCTTAGCTATACTTCGCGATATGTCCCCAGAAATCCAACTTTAAGGCTCTTGGGACGAAGCTATTGCATTATGACTTCGATTAGTTGTTGCCGATGGCATATTCCAGCAACGGAGGAATTGTAACAGAGCAGTGTCGTCGGAGCGAATGACGTATTTTATTTAGGCTAGCGTTCTCCCAATCACTCTTCGGACGCTGCTTTTATTGGTGTCTGGGAGAACCGGTTTCAGTTTCGGAATGCGTCCCTGGCCAACGCCGCTTATCTTCGGAGTGGTCAGTGACGGCATTTTTTGTTTCGAGGGACTTCTTCCCAATGTACGCGGAACTCATTTTCAACTCACCTTTTGAATGAATCCAAAGCGGTGCTCAATTGAAAAGAGACAAACGCGTCATGAGGACTACATTTCGCATTTTTTTCCTCTTTTTTACGAAAATTCTCGATATTTCACGTTCACGGTTATTCCACGACCAATATATATATAAATTTATTCTTCGTTCATTTTTTTGTTCTTTTCCCAATATTGTAATTCTTTATGTTGCGAAAGAAGGAACAATTTTTGGTGTTTTTTTTAGTGAATGTGGTGATAAAAATTTCTTCACAACGAAATTTGTGCATTTGTTACAGATGGCAGTATACTTATATTCTATATATATATATATATATATATATAATATTTCGGAGTGGCAAAATATGCGGAATTCGGTAGAAGCGGATGGAATGCTTCGCAAACAATGAATATGATCATCGACAAAATAAATGATTCAGTGAATGATACGAGAGGATGAAGCTGAAGAATTCCAAGATTGCAGACTTTTTGCTGCTCTGTTACAAATGCGTGGATTTGAACGTCGCCAAAGTATTTGCAGAAAGTATTGCCAATAGATATGATTACTCTTCTGGTATTGATAATTGCAGGACCTTTTGTAATTAGCTCATTACCGAACGCAGGTTTCCCAGGAGACCCATGTCAATTAGATTTTGAAATCATTTGGTGCAGATTATCATTTCTAGTTTTTCCGAAAAGTTTAATTTCGCGCCGATTATTCAACTAAGTCCGGAAGTCATTGCCAAAGGATTTTGAGATCTCATTAATGAGATCGGATTAAACGAGGGTATCCCTGAGGAGCACCAATAATGCTCTCTTCACATATAAGGGATCTATTTACATTCCTAACTGAATTATTGTTTTCCTAGTTTTGGTTGTGTTTTCTTTTGTGAAATATCTTCTGAAGTGAATGTCACTTTACCATTAAAACTGATTTCTTGACAGTCTCATTTGAACGAGTGAGTACACTTCATCACTACTTGCAACAACAACGAAATTTATTATTGCTTTATTTAGTTAGATAAAATGCCAGAGGTTTCCTTTTCGAAAGCGATGGAATATCAAAACGTATGGCGCGCCCACAAAGAGCAGTCATTTGTTTAGCTGGAGAAAGCAAAAGTACGGATGCCGAGGATCTTTTGTTGCGGCATCCAACAGGACCGCGTCGCATGGCAACAAACAAACAGACGGAGAGAATGTCCTGAAGTCGTAGTAATTTTAATGCAGGAAATAAAATGGAATAATTTATTGGTGAAATAGAATACGTGTTAAGTATGGGTCTCTTATAAATGCAAGTATTTGTTTCTTAGAAATGCGAAAACATTTCAGCAACACTTCAGTTGGCCCTCCAATTTGCCACATGCTGATGAATTTCAGATTATAAGATTTGGCGAAGCGAAGATTGGTTTCAACATTCAAGCAGCGGAAAATCCATGAAAGTAAATAAATGTATTCGTGTGAATGGACGGACGTGTAATATTTATATATTTAATCATTCATGGATGTATCCTATACAAATGGTTTAAACACTCTCCAAACTCGCACAAAGTGCCATAAAATATTGAACTATATCCTTCATTTGTTTGAAATTGTTTTGTGTATTTTCAGTTGCACTACCCAACAATTGTTTAACTGTGAAATATTAAGTGTTTATGTCGAGATTTTACGATCATTTCTAGAAGTATATCTTGATTATTCATTTTTATATGTATATTGACTTCCACTCATTCACTGCAAACGTTTTTCCATTTATTTTTAATCATTTATTTGGTATCACATTTCATGTGCGCGATGTCAATTCTCCATCGTTTAAGGCCAAACTATTATTCCCGAGTGCATTCCCATATCTTGTCGGATTCAAATCGAGATTGTTCGCGTTGGGAATTCCTTATTCTTTATGCTAAGTATACATAAATATATTAACCTCAATAAGTCTGTTAGTGCAGTATATACTTTTTCCTGAAGGGTGTACACATTCTTTGCGGATTCTGTGCTTTAGGATGTATTTAAATTGAAACTTTCAAAATACAACAAGATTTTCTAAAAATTATTAATAATTATAATAATTTGAAGTTATTTTACAGTTAGTTTTCCCAACTGTAGTTTTCATTGATCGGTAATTCCATAGAAATGGCTTTCCATTTGATGACTGCCATCATGGATGCTGCTTTGATGTGTAAAGAGATCATCCAAAGGCACGCTTACAGAATAGAGGTGCTAAACAAACGAAGCACTCCTTCCACAGACCGTGATTTTTTGTGACCTCTCCAACCACAAAAAATGCGCCGCCATGGAAATGGTCGTCAGGGCGACATCGATCTACGCCTTAAGAATGCGCGCCTCAACGACAATGAATCAAATAACAATCCGTAGTTCGTGAGATTTGTTTTAAAACGCCAATGAGCGTTTAATCGACGCTCGCATATTCATTGACAGTTGAAGATCGAGGAAAGCGATCGAAAGTCTTTAAAACAACTATTCCTCGGATTGTCATAGGAATATTTTTCCCTCGGGATATTTTATTTTATTATTGGATCAAGTACTTGATTGGAATAAAACTTTTTAATCTTCTCCTCGTTATGTACCATTTTAATTTCTCCAGGCGATGAGTTTATGCTGAGGAAATCGGAAGTTGAGGATATTTTCACTTAATATTTACGCACATAAGTATCTGTTAATTTTTAAAAGGATATTTAAACAACCTCAAGTAATATTTGAATCTGCGGTACTTTCAAACGAAAAGTACTAAACTGAGTTCGTCGCTGAGTCGCAATCGAAGGTACGAGAAAAGTGACGTGTCACGAGTGTGTCGCGAGGAGAGCGTCTTTTTGAAACTTTTTCAACAACTTCGGACCCAAATGTCTGGGAAGTGCCTCCGCAAAGAGAGGGTATGTTCTTGCCCTCCTTCCAAGAGGTCCTCGTGCTTAGTCGTGTCTCACTTACGTTACGAATTCATTTACAAGTATTGTGAAATGATTCGACAAAAATTCATCTGAACTTTAGGGAAACGAAGTCAAAATAATAGATCAACATAAATTCGGGAGCAATTACGAAAAATAATGAAATCAGGTTTCGAAACTATATTTTTATCCATTAATCGACGCGATAACGTAAAAGAAAAGATTAATTCTTTGGGATGAGCAGAGCTCTCTCGAGAGCTCCGATTGGATTTTTAATATCCAATGCACTATATATTGATAAAGTTATGTTCCAAAAAATTGAATGGCAAAAACATTGCCAGCACTCAAATCAAGGATTTGTACAGATCATGTATAATAAGATAAAGCCATTAAAAAAGCTTACATACCGAGAGGCTGCTTTGATCAGGTTAATGAGTCTCATTTAAATAACGCTGAGATGTTTATCGAATGTGGTCAGCAACTGCAGGCTTGGTTTCGGTCTACTCTGCCAACAGCATAGATTTACTTCGATTTAAATTTCCAGTTCATTTTTTAATCTCTACCGTAACTTTTTCAAACCAAAATTAACGAAAATAGTATTTCGACTAACTCGATGAAAGCGGGAGATTTAATTTGAAAACCCAATATAGTTCGTTAGTCATTCTCAACCCTCTGTATGGGAAAGTAAACCTGAGACTCGATCAAATCGCATGAGTCAGGGATTCACGAATGGTCACAAAACTGAATGAGTAATAAATTAATCGCTTGATAGACTCCATTCAGCTGAAACTAGAAGCTAAATACTGGTAAGCTAGCGGAGTGAATGATTGTCTATTGTACCTTATTGAGGACAATTAGATTTAAGTTCTCTTATCAATTCAACGGCAGATGTATTTCCTTCCATTAATTCACGCTTAGGCAAGTTTCATTACGTATTAAGAAGTCCCTACTAGAGGTAGCGATTGGCTTTAATCATAAGAGTCAAGACATGGATAACTCTCTAATACGAAAACGGGTTCGGAGTCAATATTTCTATTTAAATTTTGGGGGGAATGCATCTCATCATTGCATCTTTCGATGGAACCCCTTGGGACGCATCTTAATCAAAAACAATCAAGTCCTCGTGGAGAAGTATTGCTCAATTAGCACGATAATGATCTGGTAGGCGTTTCCCATCCAAGTGAATTAATCTCAAAGCTATTTGATGTTCTACTGATCCGATTTTGGATTGGGTTATGATTAAACTTTTTAAACTTCTTTTCCTCAAACTAAACCGGAACGTTAAAATGTAAAGATACGCTAGAGATATTAATTTCCCTACTTTTACAGTGCCTTTCCAGAACATCCGAGTGATTTTAAGTTAACTTGAACTACATATAAACTAGATACATTAGGATGACATTTCTTATTGTTTATGCGCTAAAAAGATCCATTCAAGATAATGCGAAATGCGCATTCAAACAATTGGCCTATCGCAGAAAGACATTTCTGACTCACAGCTTAGCTTTGTATAAGTAGTTAATGAACGATAAATAGAACCCAATGATTGAATAAATAAATCGTTCTAAGGTTTCAGTTTTCAGTTTACCTATATAAGTATTGCAAATTATTAAAATTTGACTATTTAATTATCATGATCTAGTAATTTACTTATTAAGCATTATTTTATTGTATCTATCAAGTATTTTAGATGGTTCTGTCCAGGTCAGATTTTATATTTACTTAATTTCATTTTGACAGCAATTTGACCTGGGGGAAGCGTCATGGTTTTGGTAGACTTCACATTGCCACGATAATTGAATTGGCTGGAAAGCAAATGGGATTATCGTCACCAAATTTAGTGTGTCCTGTGATTCCAGATTAAGCTGGAGAAAGGAAGCAAAGAAGGAATCGTGATCAAAATGTCTTGATCTAAGGTCGACTTTCTAATAGACCTAAGTACATGCAATCCTTCTGCATATTTAAGGAAACAGGGGTATATTGAAATATCTAAACAGAGGGCGCATATAATGTACATGACTATTTTATTCCTGATGTTCAATAAAAGCTGCCAAGTAACTTCGTGGACGTCGAACGAAGGTGCAAGACTTTCGGATGATACGAAATCCAATAAAACCATGCAAAGTACGAGGCAACCGTTGACAAGGAAACACGACTTGATCGCGTCATATTCAAGTGATTCCTGAAAAACAGATTTTTAAAGGAAAAAAGATAGGTTGGGAGGGGTGGAAGGATTATAAGAAAAGCAGGAGAAGTGGAAGTAGGAGAAGGAAGACGTAAAAAGGGAGAAGAAAATGGAAAGGTATATGCGATCGGAAGATTAAAAGAAGGAAGATGTAAAAAGGGAGAAGAAAATGGAAAGGTATATGCGATCGGAAGATTAAACAAAGTGTTTTGATGATTTTGGATTATCTCAATTTTTTTAGAACGCCCTTCTCAACCATATTTAAGATGTTTTTATAAATATCCAGAACCTTAAACAGTCCCAAATTAAGTTAACCGGATAAAGAGGCTTATTTCAGACAAACAAAAAATTTATTATTCTAGGGTAAGTCAATCAATACGTCGCAAACATCAGTTTATCTCATGCCATATTTAAATTAAGCACACATATTTTATCAGCAAAAAGCAAACTGTGTGTGCTTTTCTTAGAGACTGCGTGACATTTCGCGGTCAGTGCAAGATTGCAGGTGTGTTGCAGGCAAAGAACAGCGCGCGGTTGTGCGATGGATTGCCCACAAAAGAAGTGCATAGCGAAATGCGTCTCTTGAAAGAGGGACTGACCTGATCTGTGGATGACCAAGGAAGTGATTCTTCTGGATTCTGCAGCAAGACGAACGGAGGAGCTTGGGTTTCCTTGGGAACGGTTGGAGGAGCTGTGGAACAGTTCCACAGTGATTTTCAGCAGTTCGGGTTCCAAAGCAGTGGCGCAGCAAAGGGGGGGAGTTTAGGGGTTCAAACCCCCCCCAAGAGTCAAGTCCTTTGACTAGCTCTGTACTTTTATTTCTGTTGAAGAGTACAAAACCCCCCAAGCTTCGCGTACCCTTAAATATGGCTCCGATTTCAGTCAAGGTAATGTTTTCGGTAGCAGAGTAGGCATAGAGCCGACATCGATATCAATGGGGCACTATGATACGAGTGTTTCGCGCACTATGTTCAACGCGTGCACTTCTTAATCCTATCCTTTAGTTAGATGACTCACACCATAAGATATGATTCCGATGAGAAAAATTCGAAAGTGCTGATTTGTTTACTCCTCGAAAAAATACAAAGGAACATTCGAGAAGATATTCGAAACATGCACCCTGAAAACAGAGATTAAGATTACGTTTGAGAGACAAACAGATTGATAAAATGCTCAGTTAGATCTTTTGCATACGACTGTTTCAAGGGTGTGAATGCAAAGATGCTCGTGAGTAGTGCTTTTGAGAAATTCACAACAGTTCGAAGGAGAGTTTAGTTTGGATTTCATAACGTATAGATGGACATCCCAAAATTCTTTTCACAGTCCGCTAACAGCTCGAGGCCGCTATCGGAAAAAAACGTAAGTTAATGGCTATGTTTTTTGTGAAATAAGCATTGTTAGATGCATAAATTAGGATTTTCTTATTTTAGGGCTGTTATCAGAGGGCACATCTCAAGATGAGTTAGCGACAATTGCAAAGCTAATTGTTCCTTTATTAAGCATTCTGGAGGATTAAAAGTCTGCACACAGTAGACTCTTCATTACTCTGGATGATAGAAAATATACTGTTCTTTATTTTATGATTGCCTGTCAATTTGATATATATTTACGAAAAATTTTCGATAATCGAATTTCCGTAGAAATTTGAAGAAGTATTGGAGCAATGAAAGATTTCAGTAAAAATTAATCTGCGATGATATTATTAATAATATACCATTTTCGAAGCAAATCTGTCAGCTGAAAGGTATTGTGCGCGTAAGTTACGCACATATTTATTGGAACTGTGACTTGATGACTTGAATTAAACTTGATAAACTGTTAAAACTGTGAATTAAATTCTTCTGCTTCCTTTTCGATGCAGCCAATTTTTTCTCTGGTGATAGAATCCCACGAATCTCATAACTTATCCTGTTAACCGCTTGGTGATACAATTCCGATTCAAAATTTCAATTCATGGAAAATTTTTGTTTTCTTTGAACACATAGTGCGTAAGACTAGGTTTGCATCAGCTCTCTGCTGGTTAAACCACCTTTTACTTAGTCTAAATAATTGTAAGTTGACGTCTTCATTTTTTTTCACCTTTGTAATGTGACTTTAATTCTGCAAGTTCAATTATAATATCAACTATAATCAAGAGTCTACTGTAATACAGATACTGTGAACTACTGTGTACAGAAAATTTCATCTGATATGAATGATTTTTTGTTTCTTATACAAACGTTGTGCAATAAGCTGTATATATACTTCATATCATTGTTTTATACATTGATGGCGTTTTCTTGGCAGGCGATATTTCAATTAAATTCCAAAATCTGCTGATAATATAGTCAAATAACGAAAGATATTCAAATAAGCATGGGCGCGTCAATGTGGGGGATCTAATGAGTGGATGTTACGTTTTATATCGCTTGCCAAATAACCGTAACTAATTTTTTCCTTCCCACGCTTGGCTACCTCTAGGAAGAAAGAACTCTCGAAGACTCGGAAAGTTTATATCTACATCACTAAAAACTTCAGCATAGAAAAAAATGAGTTTTTAATAGTTATTGGACGTATCCAAACCAGAAATCCAAACAACACAAATGCTAAGTTTCCAATTGTTCGCTTATGTAAACTACTATCTTGCAAAGTGTAATAAGTTGACCACATAACCGTTAAACTACTCTAGTTTTCAAGGTATTTAGTTTTTGAAAGAATCGACATATATTGTAATAAGTAGCGGACATGAATATACTGGCCCCTGTAAGTTAGGCATTTTTCGTTTCCTCAGCCTTGAACCCCCCCCATTGGTAAATCCTCCACTGCTACAAAGATATCATTTTGGTGGCCGACGTTTTCATAATAATGTTGCGTCCAAGAGTCTTGGTGGCAGCAACTTCATCGCTGTCAGCTATCTAGAATTTGTAAAGGTAGCGTCTGAAGGAAGACTAAGTAGAAAAGTGAAATACATTTCAGGAAGTTATATTGATTGCCTCTATCCAGTTTGAGACCCACCTTTCGACTTGCCCAAGTTCATTTTACGATTAATTGAAAATTATTTTTCTTTGTAATATTTAGATTATAATTCTTTGTAATATTTATATTTTAAAAGAATCAATGGTCAAAGAAAATCGGAATGGCTAAAGAGGATTCGAAAGAAATATTTTTCCTTAATCATTATATCTTTATTTCGATTTAAATCATGAAAACTTAAAAAAATCTACTTTCCGTATATTTGCGAAGCCAATTTATGAATTGTTACGTTGGTACCACCGGAGATTCGTCGTGTAAACTATTTCATAATAATCACCAGATTTTGATCTTTACTTGAGATCATAATTGTGCACATTATCCAATCTTCGTCATGTCCCTCTTCATTCGGAGAAAGCAGTGGATTTGTCAAATTCTAATGTCATTTCGTCAAAATGAGCGAATTTGTACTGAATTTGGTCCCCCTTTTCCTCCTATCCGCTTCTACACCACCACCATTTGGTGCCTTTAGAATGGTGTCCTGGATGAGTGATACGCCCTCTGCATTACTTACTCAAGAAGATACTGACAGAATGTTTACAGCCGGAAATGGGAACCCTGTGATGAGGGCTGTCGCAGAAACCTATTTTACCTAAAAATTGACGAGGACTACTTGGAATGGAATAGGATTGTAAACTGGAATAAAGGTCTTTTTTGAGATGAGCGTATGCGCCGTAAACCTTTTGAGGAACGAGCGTTTTAGAGAGATTGCGAAATCCACTCTCTTTTGGGGATCGCCATTTTGTTGTTCTTCGAATTCGGTCTATTAATATAAAAGTAAATTTGGAGAATTAAAGAACTGATAAACATTTTAGATGCGCATTTAGTGTTAACAACCAAAATATTTACATATTAACAAAAAAATTACTTGGTTTTCAAATGTTTATGCTAAATTCTTGAAAACTGTACGTGGTGGACAATTATCAGATACACGGTTGAATTTATCGCAAAAAAATATAATTAGAAAGAAGTAAGTGCTTCAATGATACCAAAACCTGGTTTGCCTGTGTCTTCTCAGGATGAACTTCCTAGATATTCCTGCGGCGGCCCAAACTCACGATCGGAATGCTAACACAATGACATTGACCATTTCTCCTGCCAACTGCTTTCTCCCCAGATTCCTCTGCCAACTCCGTGGCGAAATCCAGTGCGTGTCCCAGCGAATGATTTGCGGCTAAAGTGCTTTCATCTCCATTAAACGATCCGTCGAAGGAACTCCATTTATCAAATAAATCCTAGTATTTTTTTCTTCTTAAAAGGATATGGCATTTTTCTCTAAGGAAAATGAATCGGCCGAGTGAAAATAATGAAAAAATAACGCGGAAACGTACGACTGTCGAAAATGCGTTTCAAAACATTTTTCGATTCTGAAACTGAAATCCCGGCTTCGGAAAGTAGTTAAGCTCTCGTAGTCTTCATATTGTCGTACCAACAGCGTCTTATGATAACACCTCCTAATGGACGCATTCTGCCGCATTAGAACTGCTCACAGAACAATATGCCCTAATTCCGTTGATGATCCGAGATAGCCATGTGGGCAGCGCGTTCGTCTCTGGCCAAAGTGGTCCCGGGTTCGATTGCCGGTGGGAGATCAAGTGCGAAATGATGTAAGCTGTCCAAGCATTTATACTAACACTACTTCCATTATGGATGATACATGCATGGAAGCATTTTCATGGGAAAATTACCTTTTGTCGAATCGGGAAATATTTTGAAGATAAAGTAGCACAAGGGCATTTATCAATTCAATGGCGATATTCGTGTGTTTTGTTCTTCGTTAATTGTAGGAGGAAGTGTGCGAGCGTAGCGATGAAATCCCTGGAAAAGGATTCAGGTGACACAAGAGGGCGAACACGCAGGAGAATTCACAAGGAAAAATGGACTTGAAAAAAGGCCGACGGAAGCGGGAATCGAACCCGTGATCGTCTTTCATCCGATGGCTGCTTTAAGTGTCTAAGCTACCCGGGCAAAGTCCCCAAAATGGCTTTTAAGATGAAATTCCTCTTACACAAACTGCAATTTAACCTCGGTTACGATAAATAACGCAGCTTTAATAGTCGTAAGTGGTGATTATTAAAAAAAACGCCTCCACATGTAATGCCTCTGAAAACGAGCTGAAAGTTCCCAATCCTGGAAATATTTTACAAAGAAATTGTGTGCAAATGAAATGGCTTAGTGTCAAGAATATGGCGCAGCTCAAATATTATTCGATTTAAAAGAATTTAAAACTTCAATTTCGAAATTTGGGGGTATTCTATTTTATGAAAGTAGAACGAAATGAAATTAAAGTTCCACTTGGGAAAGAGATTTTTAAATAATTTTCATTTCACGTGAAAATAAATGAAATTATAGTGAGATATAAGAGGAGCATTCCTAACAAAGACTGCGAATTAAAACACTAAACGTAGTACAAGAGATCCCTGGAAATAGTCTCCGAAATAGGTTTGGCTATGACACTTTGATGCGACTTTCCTCTATGGAATTGCGGATGCGGCTCTTTCTTCTGCCAAACTCTCTCTGCTCACGTTCAGTTGGACCTACATCTGCGGTATCCGAACCCTGGACCGCCTGATTGCGTGGTTGCCAATTACTCTCTCAAATCTAAATATCTATTCGAGATATCGCTCGAAGCAAATTAAGAATGCCTTTCTATCATTTTACTCTTTTGCCTAAAAGCAAAAAACTTTCCCGTGGCTAATGAAATGTGCCAAAATGTTGAAAGATAGCTTTCTATTTATAAATCCATATTAGTTTTTCAGCGACGGAATTGACTTATTTGTGGTTTTCTCTACGCTGAACACATGAATAGTAAATGACACCTTCATTTTTAAATATCAGCGAGTAGTGACTGTTTCAATACTTTTAACGCAACATTTCCGTTTAATTGCCAGTTAAGCTTTGTTATTGATGCTATACAATTATTGATTCTCTTTAGCGTTGTTTAAATTTTTCCAAACAAACTACAGATTAAATAACCGAATGATTTCCTCTCTTAGATATTTGCACTTGAATTTCTTTTTTCGTTAGTTTTTTTTCTTTCATCCCTTTTTTCAGTATTCGCAGTGATTATTCATTATATTCTCATCTGAACAACGAAACAACTAGCCAAACTAACTCCATAAGAATGCACTACTCAAATAAATATTTTTTATATTATAATTTTTAAAGTGTAATGTTTTTACTTAACTCTGTCATATACTAAATCACTATTTGTGTGTTTAATGCAAAATAAGGAAATTACCCGTAAAAATCGAATTTACTTGGAAACGAAGTAATATTAAAGCATCATATTTTACACTGGTAACTTAATCGTAGTTACAATATTTACCTGTAAAATTGAAACCTTTCGCAAATGAAGAGAGAGAATCAGTGGCGATCGCAAGGGTTTTACGCTGGAGAAGTTTAAAGTGTGAATGCAACGAAGAAAAAATGTTGAGAGAAATCCTCCGCTTTTTGCGTTTTGCGCTGCATTCAGAGTTGAGGGATGAACCGGAGATTTCGGCCGTTTTCAATTGGAACCGCATATTATTCTTATTCAGCGGTTTGAGGAAAAACGCGCTCGCAACTTTCGAAAATTTCCCGAACAATAGTTATTTGTCCATCGATCCGCTTTCTTTTGGCACCCTTACAAGAGTCACTTTCCTAACAACACAAGTTCTGATCTTCAATCGATATAAGCTTTGATCTAATCTCACCGATGGCGAAAACTTGGTGCGAGGTTAAAAATATTTACGATGATAATCACTCCTATGTATCCCAAATCCGCAAATGAATTTTCAATTACATACGGAGTAATACTTCAAATTACTTCTTTTAACTATTTCTACCCAACGATCGGAATCGCACTAAATGTGAGAGCGCACATTCACCGTTGGATCTCCCAAAGTACAGTGGAACCTCGGTTCGCCTCGGTTCACGACCAACTCGGTTCACGACCACCTTTGGCAACCAAATATTGACTCGGTTGGCGTACAACAACTCGGTTCACGACCAGTTCAGTAGGCAACCCCACATGACACAGCATCGTTCCTGAGAAACAGTTGCAGACAGTTTGATCAGTGAACACAGTTCGTGAGCAATTTGCGGATAACTTTATCAGTGAAACAAATTCCATAGCAGTATAATAACATTTAGCTATCTTAAATTCAAATTACTGTATTTTATATTTATTTCGAATTTTCTTTTATTCTTTTATCCCTTATGAGTCTTCTTCCGTATACGCAAGCTATTGTCTGATCGCAGTCAATGACGCTCATAAAGACAAATTAAGGAAATAATTAAAAAAATTATATTCACGTAAATTATTTAAATTTAATTTTTTATTTATAACTAATTTTACATGTATTTTACGTGCATTCTAAACAAAAATACACTTAAAACATACAAAGTTTCAGAGTCTGGAACGGATTAATTGTATTTAGATTAATTTCAACGGGAGAAATCGTCTCGGTTCACGACCAATTCGGTTCACGACCAGGGTCCAGGAACAGATTAAGTTCGTGAGGTTCCACTGTATGTGGAATTTCTGGCGTGTTGGAGGTCTCAAATGTTCTCTTTCGGAGTTAATTTTTAGGATTCTACTTGAATTAAAGAATTGGAAATTAATGATAAGAATCGTTGTTCTATTTCCCTTATTTTGGTCCTTATCTCGATTTTATAGATTTCATCTGTATTTTGCCGGAAATATATTGGAATATCCATCCTCGTCATCGACCAAAAAGACTGCAAATGTCTCTCTAATTTGTGCATTCATTCGTTGAAAGGACATTCGGCTCCAATGATTATCATCGTGATCCATGTTCATCAACGCCTGATTCTCTCTCATCCTTCGGAAGCTGCCTCTCTCAGGAATGAGCGCAAGCAACCCGCTCTGGTTGTGAGAACATTCCTCAACCATTACTTCAGATTGTATTTCTTAGAAATTCGCAAAAAACATAGATTTATTAAACTACACACTTCGTGGTATTCGTAAATAAAAAGCGACTTCATTATGAACCCTTTTACTACACTACACAAATTTGTGTGGTGTAGTAAAAAGCTTTATTTTGAAGGCGTATTTTATAGATTTATTAATTTGTAAATTTGTTTCTTAGTGAAACAAAGAAAGAAATATATCTCTGTCCACAATATTATTTGCAATGTCGGTTCCGTTACTGAGTTTGCAATATTGCATCATTATGAAAATTGAATTGAAGCAGCCCCTACTGAAGATGGGGAATTGCTTTTGAGCGCAATGAAGTACACGAGGCAAAGACGCAACAAGTAGCACTTGCCATTCGAAAAGAGGAGATTTTAATAAAAAGTAATTTTTAATCATCGCTCATACGTCATCACAACAAAAACAAGTCTGAATATAAATTAAAAGGAATTAATTAAGCTCTGACGATAGAAAAATGAAAAATCTTTAAGAATCGGTCGATGGCCCACTAAATCATTTTTTCCGTTATACATATTACGCGGTAAGGACACCTAGTTAGATCCTCTTATATTTTTTATCGATTTTTTTCTTAAATATTTTAAATTGATGATATATAAACGCTTATTAATTAGCTAAGTTTTATTTATTTTCTGTGGGATATTCAAGTCTCTTTCGATTGATTGGCGATGCTGTTCAGACATCTCGAAATGCCAATGAAACGCGGAAAACGTTTTCATTTCCTTAAAATGCCAAAGGAAAAGAGGCTATTGGCATCGGAGGTCCTCCACCGGCCGTCACCTCTTAGAGGTTCAATTGAAGTTCCTATGTTTCTAAACCATTGGTTAACTGTTCTGTGTGTATTTACTGGGGTTTCTGGTTGTAAAAGGAAAACCATTCAGTCGGGTCTATACAAATAAACGTTTTCGATTAAATTTGTAAGAAAATAATTCTTCTTACTATTAAACAGCCTTTGGCATAATCATGCGCTACGAAAATCTGTGGGTAAACGGACAGTTTATAATGTTAAGTGACACGCGTTGCTCTGATCTTTCGATAATTGCTTCCATTTAATCCACATAGAAACTCTGATATTCCTCTGTCAGGCGATAATCCTCTGTAGCAAATTTCAATTTTCATTAATAAATCGCCATTAAAGACCGTCAAAGCAGCGGATTTACAATCGACGGCAAGAATAGAATTCGAAGTTTAGATCTACCGGAAGATATGCTTAATTGCGTCCGATTAAAGTGCTGTAGAGCAGGGGTACTCAACCTTTTTTGGCGCCCGGGCACCAAAGGGCGCTTCCGAAAGCGAAGCGGGCACCACATTACATTTCCGTCCATGGTGACATTCAGGACATCCCTTGGCAATATCATCACTTTACCAGTAAACCGTTGGCCGTTTAAAAAAATAAACGTTCCATGGTAAATAAGATCCAAAATATTACAAAGTATATAATTTCATCAGAACCTCACATCTCATATGTGAGAACCTTTCATGTGAGAAAGTCTTTATCTCCGAAGAAGATTTGATAACGGGGAATACATCTGGAGGTTTACGCTGCATGTACACCGCTGCGTTCCGAAAAGCAGCAGTCCTTGATTACGTTTCATCGTTTTTCATCGAGCATATCCCGAAAAACAATATTTATAATGTTTGTGACGTAATATATAATATGATATAAATTAATCACTCATCTTCAAAGTTTAGATGGAATACAAAGTTCGAAAATACTGTCGTAGATAAATATTTACATCATATATATGGAGAAAGTCATGTGCTGGCCACATCAGATTTTTTCATATTCCTTCGAAATGTTTAAATCAATTGCAGTGAATGAAACGGACAATGAAAAGTTGAATATTATTTTATTATTTGGTTTACAATAAACTCTTTGCCAAAACTAAGCCCAGCGTCACAAATAGTTGTTTGCATCATTCGGAAACAGCAGAAATACGATTGAATCTTCCGATTAGCTTGTTTTCAATAGTAATAACCTGTATTTAACGCTTTCAGTGAAATTGAATCGTACGATAATGCTGAAATTGTAATTTTTAAATGTAAGTACCGCAGAATTTCGGTCCAAATGAGGCAACTTTCTTTTGGTCATGTATTACTGCTTTTTCGATAAAGTATAATAAAAATTCAGAACGATCTTATGCTTTCCGGGTGTATGCTGCTCAAGAACTTTTCTTGGGCTCTCAACCGGGTCAAGGTGTTGGATGGCTCCGACGTTTCCCGCCCTACATTTTAAATGGTAGAGCTCTTCCTGGTGTAAAACCATTTTGCAATTGGGCAACTTCGACCGTTTCTAAAATTTCAAGTCGACATATCAAATGAAGGTCTTCAAACGAAATTCCGTATTCCCCTTTAATTGAATGTAAGTTTGCCCTGGCTTCGAACCAAGGACCGTCAGAGAATCTGTGTTTATAATACTTGTTCATGACAGCTGTCCACATTCCGGGTTATGCATTTCTATCTTCTTGGGTTTCATGAAAATATTTGAAAACTTGGCATTTGATAAGAATTTAGATCGCCTGGTGTCTAACCTAGAAACGTTTTGCAAGATTTGAACACATTTAAAGACCTGTAGGGACTAATTTAACCCTTAAAGGACCAAGGGAGGGTTAAAAAATGTCCACCACTTTTCTTTTTCAATATTTTAAGAACTTAATCGTGTTATTCAGTCTTATAACTTCATAACATTGCCAAATATAGGTTGTTAAAGATAACTCCTATATATGTTGATGCATTTCGTACGTTTTTTTTAAGCAATGTAATGAGAGCGGAAATAGGCACAAAATGACCCTCCCTTGGTCCAACCTGCGACATATCCAAATGGAATCATATATTTTGACAAATAGTTTTCAATTAATTTTAATAATTTAATTAATTTTTTTAATTATACCTGGTTGTTGATTTATAAGCATAACTAACGGTGATTTACAAACTTATTTTCCAAATTAGAGCTTTAAATCCGGTACCATTGAGAAGAAGCTTTATCATATCCTCATCCTCTTTAATGAGTTTTTTTTAAATTAATATTTCATCATTTTTATCGCAGTAGTACAATTTTTAGCAACAAAAATCATTGTAAGAAGTTTTTAAAAATCCAAGAAGGCAACTGCTGAAGAGATACTATGTTTCATTATTATTTTACCGAAAAAAGCAAGAGTGGGCAATATTTTGACCCTCCCTTGGTCCACGGAGTAACCAAAAAAAGGTTGGACCATTAAGGGTTAATCCAAAGTTTCAAGTCGATATCATACTTGGAAGGTTCTAAAATGGAATTCCGTTATCCTCCTTTGAAATGCACTCGTAAATGGCATCGAGCCAAGGATCACGATAAGTATACGAAGTGCATTTACGACTTCTGTTCGCCTTTCGGGGTCTCCATGTTTTACGGGGAAAGGATTTTTTTTTAATTAAAAATCGCCGCTATGTATTTCAATTGGGAGAATATTGCAGCCACCTGGCGTCGAACTCAGGAGCATTTGGTGATATTTGTATGATAATTAAATTCAGGGGGTCTTCTGAGACATCCGTGATTTTGAATCGTCTATCCCACTTGAATGGTCCTTAAAATGGTTTTCGAAAAAAATCTAAAACGGCCGTAATTTGTCCCTGCTATTTATGTTTTATAATTTGCAAATGATGCCATCTCAGTAAAATACTTCCTTTTAGTAAATTTCTACATTAATCCCTACCATTATTTTGGTATTGGCATAAAATCCCCATTCAAATGAGAAAAAGCTTGAGCTCGGATCCAACAATCGCCTTCGTCGCCAAGCGTTTGTTTACTACGAAGAAATTTCTCGAAATTTTCGTATATTTTGCCATATTTCTCATAGTTTCGATTCGTAGACAATATTACATGAGCAGAATAAGAATGTACATTTAATTTCCTTTCCTTTGGTACTTGCCTAGGCTTTGTAAGACCATTAATTCCTATTTAATTTTGTAAATGAAATTAAGCCTGCAGAAGGTTTAAACGAAATTTACGTGCATTTCTTACGTAGAGTATTTGCTCTGATCAAGCGTCGAACCAAGGATAATCTTCGAAGATGTCTTTGCCGTTTTCTTTGGATAAGCACAATTTCCAGCGACCCCTCGTATTTCAATTCTCTAATTTGCCGGGAAGTTTCTAAAATAAATTTCCGAAAATCCCCGAGATGCATTTCTTTGGAAAAAATCTGAATTTTGGGGCCTTCTGGCATCGAACCCATGATAGTGAGGGTCAACGTCTGAATTTTTCTGTAGGTTACACTACAGTACGTTGTAAACATTTCAAAAGTCAATGATACTTGTGAAACATGGTTAGAATTTGTATCCCTTGTCAGACAAAAGTGGTCGGATGACGTAAGGGTATAAGGAAATGATGGCTCTCAATTGGGAATATTGATTTTACACGAACCTACCGTAGAACACTCGTGAATGAAAACTTGCATAGGTATATCCGGAGAAGCGTCTATATATGATAGACATCTTCGATCTCGTTTATACTGCGATTTAAATTAGCCTTTTAATGCAAAATTTGATTATAAATAAGTATTGCTAGCTCGTGAGAGAGCACCTATGATGATCATTATCGCTCATATGATCTTGTAAGCGATATCACACTTCAGCTGACTGCGAAAGGAAAATGGTCGAGCGAAACACCCGATCTGGCAAAATGTATCGTAATAATAATGATAATAAATTTATAAAAAGTGTTTAACTGCAGTAATTAAAATATATTGGTTGGAGATATTGAGATATCACCCTTCTTGCACTCACGTAGGAGGACGACATTTTGTGGAATTCCGAAATAATCGAAGAATTGTAAAATAAAACAAAGTTTTTAAAACAATGAAGTAACTTTTACTTTCCTCGTATAGAGATATCAGTGGCAACTAGTTTCGGCTAGTAACAGCCATCTTCGAGCCAAGGAAAAAGGTAGGCGAAGGAGAGGGAGATTTGCAGCAAGGCAGCCGATCGACATTGCATTGGGTGTCGGAGGGGGGGATTGTTTTGTTGGAGAAAGAATTCCATTTGCTCGATTAAATTAAATTTAAGGCTCTTATATATTCCAGGTGGCGTATGTTGTGGTTAAAATCAGAAGAATGATTAGCAAATATAAACTTACAAAAGTAAAAAACACACACACTTGTACGAATTCCGCAAATTTACATTAAAATTTTTTTTTCTTACAAGAGTGTGTTTTTTACTTTTGTAAGTTTAAAATGAAGTTCCCTCAAATAACACGAGTTGATTTCTTTAAGCAAATATAAGATGTTTGGCAAAGTGAGATTTGAAGGAACACGAATCAAAAGAAGCTTTTTGTTCCTTCATTCGGATTTCGAAATTTCTCCCTGTTTGTCCGATGTACCTGTTGGTCGATCAGAGAAACGTAATTTATGAATACCCGACTTTTTTAGTGGAAGAACAATATCTTTTTGGCTGCAGAGAATAAGTTTAAGGGCAGAAGTGTTATAAAAGGCCGCCTTTATGTTACATTTATGTAATAATCAGGTTATTTTAAATTGAAAATGAATACGTCTGCAGATGATAGGGCAGAGAAGGACACTAGAGGAGAAGACAGACTGAATCGCGATATTCCTTTTTTTCCAGTATTCTGTTGATAATATGCGCCGAGTAGCGATTCTTGTAGTCGATAAAATGAATTACATCTAATATCTTTTTGAAAAGGGGATCCTAAGCAGTCTGTTAGGGAAAGAATGAAAAGAGAATTTTTGTGAAGGGTGATGGTTTGAGAAAGCAGGGATAGTAATTGCATATGTGGGCTTCCTATAAATAGATAAATGGAGGGAATTATTAGAGAAATCTAGGAAATTAAGGAAGTTGTTGGATTCAACTTCGTTGGTGAATTGAAAGACGAGTTTAGATTATAAAGAAAAAAACTAAAAGCTGGCGAATGGAGCCATTCCAAATACGAAAAACTGCATATCTTAGGCACGAGAAAACAAATTTACAACGAGTGAAAACAGGAGACTTAAATAATTTGCATTCAACATTGTTCATAAAGATTTCAGGCAAAAGGTGGGAAATCGGAGAACTCGTTTCCAAACAGTCGTTAGATTGTAATATTTGTTATTGAAGAGGAAATAGTTGAACAAGCTTTTAACTAAGACAACAAATCACTGACGAATAAAGGATCCGTATTGGCAGAGAGTAAAAGTTCTTCTGTCGATTCCCCTGTCAATTGGTGAAGAGGTTAACCACGTCGAACGACACTAATTTTGTATTGGGAGGCGGCGTTATCACTGAGTTGTTGTATTTGGGTGAAAATTTGGTATATTTTAAAATAAGACTGCTCAATTTGTCCACTAATTTGTGGGTTGAAAGGCCAGAGACTACGGGTCTGATTCCTGTTTTATCAGGTTCTGGTTGTCCTTAGAATTGGGCTGTGGATTCTGGAGGCCTCAGTATTTGAGCTCTGAATCTTTTTCTTTACCATTTACCAAAAATGGGAACCTCATTGTTTAAGATTAGGTATTCAGAAAAATTTCACTGGTAATATTCGATGTTACTCCATCTATGATAATGGTTTCACACAAACTTGTAAATCCATATATACGCAGAAAGCGGGGATGTCAATTGGAAACGCAGGTGGTTGAATGTATACAGCAATAGATAGGTATGGCCATGAGGTACATGTATGGATATACAGTCAGCTAGTGAAGCATTGCCAGTGAAAGCTGAAAACTTGGATTTTTATTGTCTAATTAACAATCAGGATAAAAACAACGATGTACAATAACAATTTCTGAAAATAATGTTCGGCAACGGAAACTGCTAACGTCAGCAATTAACATAACTGACGTGATTTTCTGTCCAAAGAGTTTGACCGACGGTTTGATGAAGAGGCCGATTGCCAAGTAAACCATTTCTCTGTAAAATAAATTAACTCATCGTCCTGAATCGGAACCTCTTTCACTTCGCGTGGGATGGATCACATCCAGCAGCTGAGGCGTACGAGCATCTCTTGGCGGTCGGGCTGAAGTGCTTGTACGGAGGGCAGCTGTACTCGTACGGGCCGTACGGCGTGCCGTCCGTGTCTTCGTAGCACACGTAGTATCCGTGACAAGTGACTGGGTTGGGGAAGCGACCCGCAGCGGTGCACCTGAAGCCGTCCGTCTCTGCAGACGCCGTTGGTCTGGCGGTTGTGGTCCTCAGGGTGATGACGCAGGCGTCGAGTCGCTGGTTGTAGAAAGCTTTGACCGGACAGGCGCCGCCTTCCTTCAAGAATCCTCCTCCAGAGGCGTCCTGAGTGCATGTCACGTACCTGTTGGGGTCCGTCCTGTTGCGGAAACGGCCCTCTTTCGTGCACACGTGCTGCTGCGCCGTGGATGCGTGCACGCTGAGCTGAAACAAAAGGCCTTGAGGTAAACGAACCGAAGAAACTAGTTTCAAGTGGTGAAAACTGATGTACAGAAAAACTGTTCATAAAAACTTATGTCAGCGATCTTTATAATGCAATAAAGGAGTACCGCCATAAAATATCATGGACGGACCGAGTAACTGATCAAACTAAGAGAGAAGTTAGGTATCGAAACGAAAGGAGGTACCATTATATATAAAATATGAATCAAATATCGTTAATACTTTTATATGTTGAACTGAGAGCACCGTTTAATCAAGTTTGTTTGAACATGCAGATGAACTCAATCTATGTCTTCTATATAATATACAAGGAACTAAACAAGACACGCAAGTATGCTAATGTTCACAAGAAAGAGCTGATAAATGCAGAGTTATTCAATTGGAAGAGAGAAATAAGTTGAATATCGAAGAGGAAACCAACAAATAGTAAACACAAGCACTACTCTGTTTAGCGCACAAAATGTTATTGAAATGAAATATGCAAAACATATTCCGGAGCCACTGAATTCGAAACATGTTTAAATTTGCATCTTAGCTCTAGTTTTCGAACTGCAGCCATTACCTGTAATTGCGCTTTCTTTGCAAAATACAGAGTCCCGTATAAAAGCAGTTGTGTGAGCATTCTCGCAGGGCATCGCGCGACAACTCAATGACCTCATCAGGGATCTAAAACTTCCTGAAAATAAGCCATAACATTTGGTACAATGATTACAAAAGTGAAATTATCTATACGGCTTCGTGAAACTGACAACATCTTGCAATTGTGGTGAAGAATTTGATGAATATTTTTATAAGCTGAAGGTGACTCCGCATTCTGCAAAGACAAGTGGTCTGACGGTAGAATTGAATATGAAGCACAGATGCGACTGTTCATCGATGCATTCAAGTCTTAACTTTCACATAATCGATCCAAGTTTCCATCGAGGCGTATGCAACCGATACAAAATAAACATACAAATATGAGGAACATCCTAATAGACTACTAGGACAGCAGTAGAAGTCTAAAAGTAGAGCAATATCAGTGGGAATTGTGTGGGGATTTTAAAATTGTTGCCATTTTGGGTTTCAATCTCTGCTACGTTATAGAAAGTGATATTATTTGTTAAAATTACTATAGCTTAATTTCAATTTCCAAAGTTTACTGAAAATTTTGCTGCTATAAAATGTCTTCTCCGTATATTTCTTATGAGCCTATATTTCGCATTAATTCGTACGAGAGTTAATTTCAACTATCACCTTCGTTGTTAGGGAATTGTTTATGTCCACATAATTACATTCACATTTCGTCATTTTTGTCTTAATTCACTCTTATACGATATTCCACGACCAAAATAGTGTTGTTTTCTTTGCGAGTGGGATAGCCGTGCTAGAGACAAACGCCATTCTCAGAAAAGTTGATCCAAGAGACATTCATTGCCGCCAGGAATGAAAAGAAAGTATTGTACGAACCATTAATAGAGCCAAGTGAAGTATCGCTTCCCGCACTTCATATCAAACTGGGGCTTATGACATATTTTGTAAAAGCTTTAGACGAAAATAAATTCACTCCCTAAACTCAAAACTCAGTTTTGAAAAATGAAATCAGGTGTGTGGACCACAGATCAGAGATCTTTGTCTTCAGTTTGTATTAGTGCTCAAGGAAAATATAGCAGTCATTTTTAAATTTTTGTATAATTTACTGAGAAACTTCAAATCAAAACTTTCAAAGAATTTGTGGATGATCTGATGCACTCGTATGAACAGCTGAATATGTCATTAAAAGTGAAATTTTCGTAATCACTCTTCGATTTATTTTCGTCAAATTGTGGTCACGTGAGCGATGAACATGCTTCCACTTTTCAAAGATGGGCTTAAATGGAAATGAAGTGCCGTAATTGCTGCATGGTGAACACACAGAACCAGAGACAGAAAGATGGTATTAAAGTAATTGATTTTTTCATGTTTTCATAGTTTTTGTAATGATGCAAATATTCAATACCATTTGCTCAAAATTGAGGGAAAATGTATACATTTAAACATCATTTCCATGTCCAGCGACCCTAAAAACATGTTGTAAAGCAGCGCCATTGTCTCGAGGAGCATGAAAAAAATGTTAGGAAACAGTGATACAAAGAAAGCGTCCGAAAATGTTTGGCACTGCGACTGGGACCACTTTCTCTTCTGAGGTCGTTATTATTCAATGCGAGCATTGTCGATTTGGCCACTCTTTGAATCGATCTCAACGACGCCGAAAAATGATTATGATTGCAATTTTAGAGGACAATCGGAAAGAGATCTGTCGGAATTGAGTGGATCTCGCAGGAAAAAGACAGGAGCGATGGAAAAAGAACGACTCGGAAAGTGAGGTCTTTTTTTGTGGAATCCCACCTGAAAAAGTGAAAATCTTTGGAAAGAAGACGAGGAAGAAGTTGGTTTGCCAGAAAATGTTTTTATTTTTTCTGAAATTTTTTGATTTGAAAACTAAATTGTGGTGTTTTGTGTTTTAGGTGAGATTTTGTGATAATCCATAATGGAAAGAAAGTTTAGTGAATTTATTGCAAAAGATCAAAGCTGAATTCCCGTAAGTAAAGATATCATTAGTGATCAAAAATATGACAAAAAATACGTAAATAATACAATTAAATATTGTAAATTTATTCAAATCGTACCAAAATTACATTCTCCTCTCTTAAAAAGGATGAATGAAGTTAAATTCGCCAAAATCCTTGCTGCTTATTAAAACTGTCGAAATTCGGGTTATTTGTTGGATTTATCGCTTATTGCGAAAAACAAACCCCTCTAGCCATTGCTCTGAATCTATGAGTAAATAAGATTCACTTAGGAAAACACTTTTCATAACATAAAGTCGACGGAGGCCGGAATAAATGTTGTGGAAATCCATAGCAACAGAAAATACTCATACGCATGTTTAAGGGAAAACAAGTCCAGCATCACTTATAATTCAGTGTTTTTTATCATATCCAGAAATTGCTTGAAAACAGAAGGATATTTAAGGAGGGCAGACGTCAGTTGTGTATAAAATGACGAAGAGATTGGAACATTTGCGATGTCCGCTCAATGAACTCCAAAAAAAAGTTTTTCGATGAATTTAGTTTCGCAATCAGATTTGCACTTTTGATGCCAAGAGTCCCTCGAATGAGCGGAAGAACAACTGTTACGGATTGGTTTCAGCCAATGAGTACACCAAAATGTGCCCGAAGATGAAAAGATTTTAGATAAGCATATACAGGGTGTTTAGCGGGAACCGCATCTGCACAATCGGACCTTCCCAATTGCCGTCCTCCGCCTACTTGGCATGTGCTACCCAATCCAAAAGCATGCGGTTCCCGGTAAACGCCCTGTGTAAACAGAGGGCCTCAAGAGAGCGGAAAAATACTATGTCATATCGGAAAACGAATTTAAAGTTGCATTCCGGCAATTGGAAACGCAGGTTTTCAGCGAATTGCTAATCGCTGGATCAATTGAAATCAAATCAGTTGCAATCAAAACAGTAGAAACCATTCAATTGAAATGAATCAATTAAAATCGAATCGATTGCTATCAAATCAGTAGAAATCATTAGAAAAAGAGGAATGCACAAAAGGGTAGCGGAGTTGCGGCAAGTGACGAATAAAGAAAATGTATTTTATTTCCACATTTGGGAGACAGTTTTGTGTATGAGGCCACATGAATCTATATATTCAGGAGATGAGAACTTAGAATAGATAGACATTTAAGTGTGTCTTATGGATGAATAGGTCGTTATTTATATATGTGAGGTCGTTATAATTATCGATTTATCATTTCTTTGGATTTATTCTGTCATTACAACTGCACACTTTTTGTTGTTTTGATTATACACGCATTACGACGTAGAATTCCCTTAAGAATATTAAATGCAATATCTATCTTGAAAAGTCCGTGCTCAGTGTACATTTAAAGTAAAATAATGTTCTGTGCAACAATACAGTGTTATAGCTGTATTGTCACAAGGATTTAACACTGAATTGTTTAAACTAACTTATTCGCGCCACAATGAGTTTTAAAGCGGAGTAAGGACTATGGGCTGGAACGAATGCGCTTCATGAATGACAAACGGCTGATGCCCAGAGTAAGACTAAACGTGAGGACGTACCGTGATGAGTAACCCAGTGATGCAGTTGGTCCACGTGACGGCCATCGCTGCTCCTTGCCGAGCCGAGGCCTAATGCCGATGCTTTATATCCCCCTTGTGTCGTCATTACGATATCATTTTTAGGCCGTGCGGGCGGCTCTTGCAAAACACTGCTTTAATGCCATGAGGGCCTTCGCTGCTATCGCCCTAGGGGTCTGCGATTCCTCTCGCTCTTGCTGCATCCATCCGCACCGACGACGATTTTTCCTTTTCCGAATTTTCTGCTGCGACATCTCTGACATTCGGAACCATGCCGAATAGAGGAAGAGGTTTTTTTTCGCTCATATGCGAGATTTATTTTATAATAATCATTACACAGGAACGTTTTTTCCTCTAAAAACTAAAATTTGTATTAGAAAATTTACTCAAATAATTATTGCGTCATTAAACCGTTTAAGCGCTAACTACAGTTCCAAGTATCTGTAAAACCAAAACAATTATTACAGTTGAGTATTAAAATTTCGGAAGTCGCTACAATTACTACAGCTTGAATTCCAGAGCGGCTAATCAAAAATTAATATTCACAGGAAGATTTATAAATTGTGGTCTTTTAAATTCGTTTGAGAGGGAGGCTCTCTGCTAAGATATTTCATCTCTACCGAATGATTTCGCATCTGAATTAAGTTTTTCTTGTGTTTCTGATCTGTTGTTTCTTTGTGTTACCTAGAGATAACTTGAGTCGTCCAACAATACACTTCGTTGCTATGGTCCAGATACGTTAACAACGCTAATCTTGAAGCTTTATGTTGTGAAAAGAATAACTTTTTGTGCTCCCAATGTTTTACGATCACTAAATTAATTGTTTATCGAATGCCTTTCAACCGGCGATCGTGCAGCCGGAAGTGGCGGCGGTGGTGCATTTTGCCGTTGCGGCATTGAAGAGAGTCGTCGGAGGGCACGTGTACTTGTATACGTTGAACCCCCCGCCTGGATTCGTGTTACACATGTAGTAGATGCTGCAGTTACTCGCGTCCGGGAAGCGCCCAATGGTCGAGCACGGGTAAATCGGGGTGGTGGTGGCCATGGTGGTGGTGGAAGCAGTGGTGGTGGAGGTCGTGGTGGTGGAAGCAGTGGTGGTGGTGGTCGTGGTCACGCACTGCAAGGCTATCGGGCTGAAGCTGGACCCTGCAGGACACGGGACTGTAATCTGAAGCAGACCCGAGGATCCATTGGGAATGCAGATGATGTATTGGCTGGAGTTGCTGGGGTCCGGGTATCTGCCTGCAACGGTGCACGTGAAGCTGGTTGGGCAGGAACCGACTGTGCAGACTTGCGTGTTGGTGTTAAGGCAATATGTGGATGCTGGGCAGGTGAAAGGATCTCCGGACGGAGTGGCGCCAACGCAGATCTGCGCCTGTGTGCAGCTGAGGCACTGAAACCCATTGAGGCACACCTGGGACTGCGTTTGGCTTATCAGCAGAACCTGCGGAATTCAACATGAGTCACTCACAAATACATGCGGACAAAAATAACCATCACTCACTACACTACCATTACAGATTATAGCTGTTTATCAAAGACGGACAATTTTGACTCAAAATTTTGACATTTCCAAAACGATGCCTGTTAAAGAATGGCTCAACAACCATTTGTGGATCGATAACTAAGCGCAAAAATACAATATTTAAATCTAAAATGCGGCATTACTGTTTACGATACTCTATTTAATCTCACAAACTTCAAATTTTGCCAACAAATTAAAACTTAATTATTGTTTACTGGTACAGACAGCTTGTTTCTTGAATGCTGTCGTTGCAGTAAATATTGCCACGTCGAGATTTGAAAAATATATCGTGAAGATTTTGATTTTTTCACAGAAATCTACTTTTACGCCTCCCACTTGAGCATAGTGTTGTTGAGGCTTTTCCTTATTCCTGATAATACAATTTCTGCAACATAGGTCTTCAACGATGTGATATTTATTTCAGCTTGAGAAAGAACTTCTAAATCGCTCAAGAGCGACGTTCGCACTGAATGCTTCTCCAAGAATTTCATCGGTAACGAGCTCTAGTATGAACTCATTCCCCACTGATACGAGAAGTACAGAGCCAGGGAATAACATTTATCACTCGAAAATTGTTACTAGAATTAATGACATCATTCAGTGTTACGACTCAGTTCCTTTCATAGTAGCCTGATGGAGGACCGATACAAAATGTCAACGAAAGATACATTACCCTGTCCTTCCCAAGAAATGCTTGCACAATTTTCAATTCGTCAAGATATAGTAATTAAGGAACTAAGGTTTTTGCGTATGAAAATGTGTCTCTTGAACCCCTATAAACGAACTCACCAGTCCGGCAGCGAGATAAAACGTGAGCGCCATCCTTCCTCGTAAGCACTCTCAACTCCTCCGCATTTATAAGACGACTGTCACAGATTTATGGCGGAAAAGGCCTACTCAAAGGTGACATAATTCTTCGCGGTTATTAGGTGGGTGTCGTAAAGGCTGTGGGTTCGTAAAATACGCAATCTTGGAAAGATAAAGGAGTCGTAAACGAAGGATTGAAGAAAACTGATTTATCTGAAAATTCGGGTTACCTTCTTCATTTTGCTTGTGAAATCGTCAGTGTTCTACGAGGCTATTGAAAAGTCAATATCGAGTTCATTATTCCATAAATTCAAGGGAGTGATTTAAGGATTTTCTCTTAGCGCATTAATGTCATAATATGGCATTACATCTTCTAATAAAGAGTTTTCTTTCGTATGTTCCTTCATTTCAAACATCTCTTGTAATTACAGAAATCTCCACACTGCAATTCCCAGTGAAAATCCGATGTTTGTTATTGAGACATTATTTTTCAACCCGAAAAAATGTTCAAGCGTTGGAATCATTCTTTGTAATGATCGTATAATCATAGAAGGAAATGCAGGAGCGGTGAATCCACCATTTGGATAATATTTCTCTTCCGATACTTAAAATGATACTAGGTAAGATTCTACGTAATTGTGTGTTTTATTTGTACCTCAGGTGCATCTTTCATCCTTTTTCCGTCATAGTTACCTAATTAAGTAGCGATGCCAGTCGAGATACAGCTATCGTTGTGATGGCAATAAAAATATTGACGTAGCAAAGGACACCCAAAAGAAGATGGTGAAACTAGGGCATGGTGAAGAAGGGCTTAGAGGACGTCAAATGAATCACGCTTATACAATGATTTACAGTATTGATAAAATATTATCATAAAAAGGAGGAATCTCAAGAATTTGAAACTTAGTATACTAAAATAAATGACTTCTTGCGATATCTGGTGGAACTAATTCATAATATAATTAATATGATCTATCCTTACTTTATGGAATTCAGTATAAACCATCGTAATCAAACACTTAGGAACTTCCACAATTTTATTTTAAACGACCGGTTTCGTAAACGAGTTGGTCTTCAGGTACATGTATAGAGATTTCCCGACATATATGTGAGAGAGAAAAGGGGGGGTAAGGAGGGTGGAGACGAGGTGGAGTTAGAAGGAAAAAAAATGAGCAGGTACAGAAAGGAGTGCGGAGGGGTTAGGAAACAAATATTCATTTGTAAGCATTTCATTCTTTCTGATGGCAATCTCGATGTATTCGAGAGCGGAGGAGTCCGTTCGTCTCCCGATGAAGGAGTCAAGGCTTAAAGACGCAGCTGTGGCTCTCCCTTCCCAACCTCTCTATTCCTCCCCACCCTCTCCCTTCCCACCCTCTCCCTTCCCACCAACTCCCGTCGGACCCTCTCCCTTCCCACCCTAACCCTTCCCACCCTCTCCCCTCCCACTCTCTTACTTCCCACCCCAATTTTTTTCTTGCCCTTTTTTTTACACCCTCCCTCCCCTCAATTACCCATCACTCCTTTCTATCCCTCTCTTGATCAACCTCCTCCGTTCTCTACCTTCTATCCCTCTGCGAATCTGAATCGGAACATAATTTTATAAGGATAACTAAAGCATTGATGTAATTATAGTAATAACGTAAGAAAATCATCGAATTTCCGAGAAATATTTATTTCATACTAACAATAACTCTTATAACATTTACTTTTCAACTGTGGAATATCTATCCAAGGTAAGGTAAAATTAGTACACACTAAGTTTATAATACGAAGCTAGCAATAATATTTACCCTGACAAGAGAAAATCATGCAAAAGAATCATACTTTTTATCCTCTTTTGGAAAACTACACAATAGAATGCCTGAACGTGGTACTTCATCTACGCTTCCTTCGATGGAACCTCTTGGGACGAAAATTAATCAAAAACAAACAAGTCCTCGTATATAAGAAGAATTGCTCAATTAGCACGATAATGATCTGGTTGACGTTCTCATCCAAGTGAATTAGTCTCAAAGGTATTTGAAGTTCCGTTGCCCCGAATTTGGATTGGGTTGTGATTAAACTTTTTAAACTTCATTTCCCTCAAACTAAACCGGAATGTTAAAATGTAAAGATACGCTAGAGATATTAATTTCCCTACTTTTACAGTGCCTTTCTGGGACATCCGAGTGATTTTAAGTTAACTTGAACTACATATTAACTAAATACATAAGGATTATATTTCTTAACGTTTATTGGTTGTTTATGCTATCGTCTACGTGATACAATGAAATGTACAGTCCTGGCCAAAATTAACGCAGCACCGGCCGTAAGGATCGCTAGGGAGGTGCTGCGTTAATTTTGGCCAGGAGTGTACTTTAAGTTCCTTGGTTCGTGAGAGGTAGGTAATATACCACCTTGAACAATGAAAACCAAAGCGAAAGAATCCAAGGTCGTTGGGACAAAACATCGAGATAAACGAAACTCTTCACAAAATATTGCTCGCTAATTTTGAAAAGAATTTTACCGAAAAATGAACGTAAAAGGAAAGCTAAATCATCCTTGTGTGTGTGTATGTATTCAAGTAACTCTCACTTCTCTTTAAAGAGATTTATAACGAGGCGGGAAAGCGAAAGTTCATGCTTATGACTCACGAAGCAAAGCAACAAGCCTATTAGAAGAATATCATGGCTCTCGAAATTATGCGCTCAACTATGACTAGTTCAGTGATAGCGCAATATCAACGACTGCCGATGAATATCATCGCAGAACTCAATCTAAACTTCGGGGTTGATAACTTATATCGATAACTCTCATCGTGGAATGGTATGGCTGTTGCTAGAAAAACCTGATACCTTTCCTTTTATGGATATTAAGAGTAAACGCGAAAATGTATGTGTTTATTAGTGACTCAGGTAAACGGAGAGGGCAGGATACCGGAATAATCTTTGAAACGCGTAACCGAAAGCTTAATAAACGATTGAGTTGCAGAGAATTGACTTAACGACCATAAAAAGCTCAAAAAAGGTGAGAAATTTGCCTAGGCTCTTTTACAATTCTATGACATTCCAATCGTTGCTTCCACAGCGAATATATTGTTACGAAAACCGTGAGTTCGGGGATAAGTGAGAGTCGTTTTAAAAGAAACAAGAAACTTTATTTTCTAAACTCAATCGAGCAAAGCCAAATATCAAATTACAACCGTCAAAACGATCCAACTTTTCATTCACTGTCCCTCTCAACAATCCCCCGTCGCTAAAACAATCTCGTTACCAACACAAGTCCCCCCCTTTCCAGCCTTGTAACACTGCCCCTCTCTATTAATGCTATTCGTCCCGAATAGCGCTACCAGAGGTCCAGCATGATGTTTCTCTCCCCCTGTAAGGGCTAAGCCGTTCGATGTGGACCACCTTTGGTTTCGTCTTAGGCGTCAACTGGATCCTGTACACGATGTCGTTGATCCACTTCATGACTCTGTATGGGCCGTCCCAGGGTCTCTGAAGTTTTGGACTTCGTCCCTTTCTTCTCTGTGGTTGATACAACCACACCATATCACCTTCTTCATAGGGGCTAACGGTCGGTTTCCGGTCAAGTCTCATCTTCGTCCTGTCACTGCACATCTTCAGTTTATCCCTGACGAAATTGTGGATGACTCTTAGTCGGTCTACTACTTGACCAACATATTCCGGAAGTTTAAGTTGTCCGTCCTCTTCTTCAGTTGTTGGAACGCCAAAAATCAAGTCAACAGGGAGTCTCATTTCTTTTCCGGTCAGTAAAATGGTGGGAGTGTAACCTGTAGCCTCATGTTGAGAATTTCTATACGCCAACAAGAAAAGTGGTATCAAACTGTCCCAGTTTCGTTGGTTCCGGTCTACAAACATTGACAGGTACTGGTTCACAGTGCGGTTGTGTCTTTCCATGCCATGCCATCTGACTGAGGATGTAAAGGCGTAGTCCTGGTCTTTTTGACTCCCAATTTATCCATCAAGTGCTTCCATACCTCCGATTCAAAGTTTCGTCCTTGATCGGTGTGAACTTCCAAGGGCACTCCGTGGCGGCATATTACATGCTCCAACAGAGCTTCGCCTACAGTAGCTGCGTCTTGACTAGGGAGTGGGACGATCTCCGGCCATTTCGAGAAGTAGTCCATTGCCACCATTAGATATCTATTGCCAGAATTCGTCATTGGAAATGGACCCGAAATATCCACCGCTACACGTTCCCACGGTGCTCCCGAGATGTATTGCATCATTTTTCCACGCGATCTAGTTCTTGGACTCTTTTTCGATGCGCACATATCGCATCGTTTGCACCACTGTTCTACATCTTCACGGTAATTTTCCCAATAGAACCGGTCTCTTACTCGTGCGAGCGTCCTGTGACCAAAATGACCTCCGGTTCGACTGTTGTGAAGCTCCGATAACACGGTGTCCACTAAATCCCGAGGGACGATGGTCTGATTGGTGACAGTTTTTCCATCCGCGCTTTCCCACTTCCGGATTATCACGTCTTCACACATACTTAAGGAGTCCCACTGCAACCAGTACGCTTTCACAATTGGTCCATATCTCGAGATCTCCGGTCAGCTTGGTCGATGTCTGCTGTCCAACCATCGTCTGACAATTTCCAAATCTGGGTCATCTCGTTGTTTCTGAATCACGGTGTTCTTTGTAATTTCTGAGTCAACCTCCGTAAAAGCTCTGACCGTTATTCTGTTGAGCACTTCCCTATTCGCAGCGCCTTCTTTTGCTTCTTGCCGGGTACAAAATTTGCATGACTTTTCTGCGCAGGGTCTTCTCGACAGGGCATCGGCGTTGTTGTGGCTTTTACCTCTGCGGTACTGGATATCGAATTCATACGTTTGTAACCTTTCCAGCCAACGAGCTAATTGACCCTTCGGGTTCTTGAAGTTTAGCAACCATTGTAGGGCAGAATGGTCCGTCCGAATCAGGAACTTCCTTCCATACAGGAAAGTGTGGAAATGATCAACCGCTTTCACAATGGCAAGAAGCTCCTTCCTCGTAGTGCAGTAGTTCTTTTCTGCCTTTCCAAGAGTCTACCCGAAATAGGCGATGACAGTCTCTTCTTTGTTTTGCATTTGCGAAAGAACGGCGCCAACGCCATGATGAGACGCATCAGTGTCCAACACAAAGGGGCTGTTATCCACTGGGTAAGCCAAAATCGGTGCTGTAATCAGTCGATGCTTTAATTCCTGGAATGCTTTGCCACATTCGGCAGTCCAAATGAATGGTCTATTCTTTTCTGTTAAACCATGCAAAGGCTTGGCAATTTGCACAAAATCCTTCACAAATCGTTGATAGTAGCTGCATAATCCCAAGAAACTTCTGACTTCGTGTTTGTTCTTTGGTTGTCGCCACTCCTTTACATCCTGGATTTTGGTTGGATCCGTCTCAACGCCAGCAGATGACACCACATGTCCAAGGAAACTGATCCTCTCTTGAAACAGCGTACACTTCTTCGGATTCAGCTGGAGGTGAGCGTTTCTAAGGCTGCCAAACACCGTCTTCAAATTCACAAGATGATCGTCAAAATCCTTTCCGATAATTAGGATATCGTCCAGATACACCAGGCACGATTCCCACGTAAGGCCTCTTAGAACTAACTCCATCAGTCGTTCGAACGTAGCTGGGGCATTGCATAAATCAAAGGGCATCACGTTGAATTGATATAGCCCCTTTCCTGTAGAGAATGCTGTCTTCTCTTTATCATCTTTGTGCATTTCCACATGCCAATAGCCGCTCTTCAGATCAAGCGTTGTAAACCATTTCGCTTTGGATAACGTGTTGAGAATGTCATCAATCCGAGGTAGTGGAAAACTGTCTTTCTTGGTGACGTCGTTCAGTCTCCTGTAGTCCACGCAGAATCGCATAGATCCGTCCTTCTTTGTGACCAACACCACCGGAGATGACCATGGACTGTTAGATTCTTCGATCACACCATCCTCCAACATGCTTTGTATAGACTTGTTCAATTCGTGCTGTTTCGCGAACGGAAATCTCCGAGGTGGTTTACGAATTGGTTGCGCTGTGCCGATGTTAATTCGATGTTGTACTAGATTCGTCCGGCCTGTGGTTTTGTTTGTGGCAAAGAGATCGGCTTCATCTGCAATAAAATTTGTGGCTTTCTCTAATTCCTTCGAAGGAAGGTGATTCCATGTCTTCTTAAAGTTATCCACAATCTTTTCGATGTCTCCCGGTTTGTTGTTCCTCCTTTCCGGCTCGATGTCGCAGCGTGCCACTCGTTCAATAGATACGCAAACTCCCAATTCTTCGCCGCTTTTCAACGTTACCCTGTTGTCCGACCAGTTTGCTACTTTTACGGTCATAATTTTATTCAGTCTGACCAAACTCCTTGCAACCAGTAGTCCGTTCCTAGTCTCCGTTGGTTCAATAATCGCCACTCCTTCTTCCGGGGCATTTTTCTCTAATCGTGCTTGAACTACAGCTTCCAAATTCGGGGGAATTCTCACGTCTTCGTTTATGAGAACTTTGGTCCGTTTCATTGACGATATAGACGATAAAAACAAAAGCTCTTCGTTCCCGATTCGAAGTAGGTTGTTCTGATAATCCACCACAAAGTTGAAGTATGTCATGATGTCCACGCCCAATATAAAGTCGTCCGTGATGTCGGCGACGAGCACCTTCGATTCGATTTCTACACTTCCCAAAATGATCTTGACTGAGGTTTCCCCACGTATGGCGATTTTCTCTCCGCTGACTGTCTCCAGCATGGCTTTGTTTGATAAACGGGTCACCGATCGGTGAAAAGTCATGTCTGGCCTCATCACTGATCTGGTCGCTCCGGTATCCACGGTAAAATCGCAAGGCCGCCCATTTAAAATGCCTGGCAAAACAAGGCTTCCATTGTTCTTTTTCAAGGCTGAGATCTTAATTCCAGGGGCTTGAATCCTGTTTGCCAGCGTACGCCCCCTTATACTGACAACTCTGCGTTTCCCGAACCGGTCTTGCGTGCGGGACTGGGGCTACGGCTTCGGTTATTCCTCTCAGTGGAACACGAGTGTCGGTGGCAATTTCTACTAATGTGCCCACTTTTTCCGCAAGAGTAACACTTAATCTCTCTATTAAGAGGTATCGGCAAACTTGGAAGATTTTTCAAACTCTCCACAATTTCCCGCAATGTCTTCCGTATGCCAAAATCTTCATCCTTGTCCGACGACGGAACCGAAAATTTTACCTCTCGCACTCGGTCTCGTCTAGAGTGATATCCGGCTGCTTCGTATTCCAATGCTCGTAGAATTGCATCGGCCAGATCCCTCGTCCTCGTGGTTCCCAAAAAAAGTTGGGGTTCTGGATTCCGGAGTCCGTCTTGGAAGGTCGTAACGGCCAATTCTTGGACGATGTCTTCAGGTGCATGCGGATAAGCTAATCTCGTCATTCTTTCCACCTCGGCTCCAAATTCCTGCAGCGTTTCTGTCGGCAATTGAGTCCTACATTTCAGCTGGGTCTTGTACACTTGCACGAGATGGCTCTGCCCAAAACGAAGCTCCAAGGCAGCCACAACTGACGAGTAATTGTTTTGGTTTACTTCGGAAATGTTTTGCAGAACATCCAAAGCCTTTCCTCGTAATGCCATTATCAAATTTGTGACTTTTTCTTGTTCGGTCCAGTCGTTATTCGAAGCAGCTATCTCAAACTGTCGCTTATACAAATCCCAAGATTTTTCTCCGTCGAAAGTTGGCGGTTTGACGGTATTTGTAGAATTCGAAACTCTAGAGGTTTCAAAACGAATTTTCATACCTGCTTCGATACGTTCTTCCAATCCGTCTATGCGTTGCGCCAATTCTTTTGCCTCCTGTTGTGTGGTTTTAGCCTGTTCTTCCACACACTCTATTTTCTTGATCAAAGTACCTTGAGAGACTGTCATCATTTGTACGAGCTGCTGAAAACATTCTTTCTCCTCTTCCTTTTCACGTAACCGATCCTGTTTTTCTTGTTGCTTTTCTTGTGCTCGGCGTTCCTTCTCCTCTTCGTTTTCACGTAACCTCTCCTGTTTTTCTTGTTGTTTTTCGTGTGCTCGGCGTTCCTCGTCTTGTCTGAGTTTTTCCATCAGCATCTCAAACATCTCCTTCGCCTCGGCCATATCGTAATCAGTCGATCGAGTTTTCACCATAAATCACAGTTTCGTAATTTTGTCTCACTTATCCCACTCTGACAACAAAATTGTTACGAAAACCGTGAGTTCGGGGATAAGTGAGACTCGTTTTAAAAGAAACAACAAACTTTATTTTCTAAACCTTTTATTCACTGTCCCTCTCAACAATCAACACCGTCGCTAAAACAAACTCGTTACCAACACAAGTCCCCCACTTTCCAGCCTTGTAACAGTATTTATAATGCCACAATCGACGAACACAAACGATGCAATAAAATACGTTGCAACAGAGTTTAAAGAATTATGGAGATGGAACAAATTGTAAATAAATAATAATAATAATAATATCATTTATTTGCCAAGGGACAAGTATTAAAAATTCATTGTATATGGCACTTCAAAAAAACAAAAACGTAAAGAATATGCATACACAAGAAAAAAATAATAAGTAAGTAAACAGATACAAAATATTTAGCTTTACAACAAAAAAAGTTACATTGACAGATATTCATTAACGGAGTAGAAACAATGGGACAGTAAAAAGTCTTTTAGCTTATGTTTAAATAAAATGGATCCCATAGGGGTTTTAAGCACATTGGGAAGTTTGTTGAATAGGCAATGCAACAGTAGCCATTTTGTCAAACAGCAAACAAACCAAGGGACTGTTCTTAAATTCATCAAAAATCGATAACTCATCGAAGTAATCAGACAAACATCGATGCAATCCATCGCTCATCATATTGCTGAATTTAAATCGATGTTATCGATAAAAATCGATGTTATCGATTTTTTTCCCAGCCCTAAGCCTAAGGATATGGGTGGGTAACATAGCGACGTACCTCCGCTGTAAATTACGATAAATTAACTATTGCTGAAGTGTGGAAATCGGGTTTATCCATTTGCTTTTAATACTAGTACTATTTGTCTTTCCCTAAAACCAGACGGACAAATAGATAAAAGGTCGTTTCTTTTGACATGTTCCATAAGTCTCTCATATATCACTGTTTCAATTAATTTGTCCAGAATTGGCAAGTTACTGGTCTATAGTCTTCACAGTTTAAGCTATTTCTAACTTTCAACTTAGGGTTTATTACAGATTCTGTCAATATCTATGGCATTTTCCTCTCTGTCAACAACTCATTTACCAGCAGAGTTACTCTTTCCCCCAATTCTTCCCAACAATCTCTCAACATTTGAATACTAATTCTATCTGAACCTATTGTACATCTCATACTGAAAAGTATTTTCTTCATTTTTTCCTTGGTTACCCTCTCATATACCAGGGTTTTGTTAACATCTCTCACTTCTGCACTAACTGTTCTTTTTTGTATACCTTCCACTATTTCATTTACACTATGAATGAAGTGTTCATTTAACTTATTTGCAACAAGATCATTTTCTTCTTCTACAATACCATTAAACTTTACAATCTCATTTGTTTTTTTATTGCTGCTATATAAATCTTTTAACATTCTCCACATCCCCTGAGGGTCTTTTTGATTTTTTATCAAACTTTCTTCATAAAACTTTTTTTTTCTCTTCTCCAGGACTGGACACATTCATTTCTACATCTTTTATATTCTTCCCATGCTTCATGTACCAATTTATGATTACTATACAATACATTTTTCAGCATCCTAAATCTATCATAAGCCTTTTGTTTTCCTCTCAATTTATCCTGAATCCTAACATTAAACCAAGGACAGGGTTTCTATTAACATATCTATCAGGACCTTTTGACACATTCATACAATCTAAAATATCTTTCATAAATCTTTCATATATTTCATCAAACTTTTCAATTATCATCTCTCTATCCATTTTTTCGCTTAATTCCAACCTCATTCTCCCCATATTAACTTAACCCCTCTTCAACTTCCATTTCCCTTCACTTTGCACATTCTGCCCTTTACCCATATAATGTCATGGTCTGAGATATTTAGTGTTTTTAGTACATTTCAACTCTCTTACCTCAGAAAATACCAGATCAATTTGCAAACTAGTATTCACCGTTACTCTTGTCACCTCATTTACCAATTGTTTGAGTCCTTCGGTAATTCCCCTCAAGTGTTTCACTTGTTTATCTTTACCTTTTTTACTGGGAATAGCAAAATCTCCAGCTATCAAATGTTTAACCCCTTCTGTCTTCTCTATAATACCTTCAAGCCACTCCTCCAGAATATTCAAAAACTATCCTTTTATTGAACTTGGTGACCTATAGCATCCTATACAAGTCCACCACTCCCTTCCAAAGCATTTAGCTCTAACTGCCAGCATCCACCATTTCTTCTATGCTACACCACTGTCAAACTCCACACTACATATTTTATCATTAACATACATCATCATACCTCCAGTGTGTCTTGAACAGGAGACACAACTATATACCGTATTTGACGGCATATAAGACGAACCTTTTCACCTAAATTATGTCTCGAAAAATTTCCCTGCGTCTTATATGTGAAGGTTCAACCTCCACAGGTTACATTTCAATACTGAATGCTATTTTTAGCCCAGATGGTCTATACTACCTATTTCATAATTGTATTCAATGATTGTGTTAATATTTGGCTTTTACGAAACGTGACAACTAAAAGAATCTACATTATACGTTATTGTGGTACCGCGCTTTTGCACGGACTATTAAAACTTTTTTCCTTGTGAGTGGCCAACTTGATGAGGGTGCGTCATATATGCCGGTGCATCTTACATGCCGTCAAATACGGTACATAATAACCATCAATTTTAATCTGCCCCTCCTCTTCCTCCTCCACAATATAAGTCTCTGATACTACTATAATCACTGGATTCATTTTCACAGCCAATCTTCTCACCTCATCAATCTTATCAATCAGTCCATTAACATTTATAATCAATACCCCTTCAATTATTTCATCTTTTGTCAAATTGATGCAAGATATACTGATAATTCAGAATCCTTTAATAAATTAAATTTTATAATTTCAATAAGAAGATGAAAGGCTATAGACTATTGAGGGCCAACAATCTTTTAGTGAAGATGGAAGAATTTGAATTCGTGTTTATGCTCCATTTCTGAAATCGAATACTGAGACATTTTTCAAAAGTAAATAAAATTCTTCAAAGGCCTACTATTTCACTAAGTAGTAGTGCAGATTAGTACAGGTCACTTTTGGGTATTTTACAGAGGAATTAGGGATGATTTTGATGTACTTGAGCAACAAGCAAAAGACACGTTGCGAAATACTGAATATAGAACTGCCAGAAGGATAATAAAAAGTATAAGGCAAGGGAATTACGAAAATTCATCTGACCCTGATGCCTTAGACTCTTCAAGAGAAAAATTTAGAATTAAATCATTAATTCCTATATTAGATGCATTAGAATCAAATTTAGGAAGAAGAGCTTCTGTTTGAGATGATCCCAGCAAACATGAAAAATGACTTCTGATCACTCCTTTACATACAATATAAACTTTTATAAATTGGCAAGAAATGCTTCCTTTCAGAAAAAGTAATATCGGGATGCTGCCCAAGATTCATACCTGTATCAAAAATTTGGACAAAAATGGTCTTTTATTTGAATTCAGTATTAAGGCAAGGAAAAGCAAGACATAGGACAGTCAAAACTTTAAAAATAAACCATATTACTGGGTAGAGTAGATTCATTGCAGCATTTATTCAGACAATGTCTCCGTTTAAATCGCATCTTAAGGTCTTTATATAAGACATCTCAAAAAGAAGCCAATGAGCTCTCAAGTAGTTAACCCAGAATAATACTCTCAAGGCAACTAAACCAATAAACTCACTGTTGTGTGGCTCATTCGAAATTTGTCGCCGTATCCATCGCGTACTTTCTCTCCTCCCGCGATTCCATTCTAGCAGTTTCTAGAACTCCCTCGAACTTCCCCTCCCCCTCGGTTCGCGAATATAAAAGCAGGCTTGCTCAAGGTCGAGTTAATTAGTGTTCCCATCGCATTGACGAGCAACACATGGTGACAGCGGTTAGAACGAAACATGCCGCAAACTTCAGAGCAGCAGGCTTCGGCAGCGGCCTCATCGCGCGGTGCATCGGCAGCAGCGACGCAGCACTTCCACGCCATCCAGCTTCAACCGCCGGACAGATTTAGCTTTCGGTCGGAGGAGTGGACGAAATGGAGCACGCGATGGGAACGGTATCGCCGCGGCAGTGGTCTAATTGCGCAGCCCGACGAGGAGCAAGTAAACCAATTCCTCTACATTATGGGCGACAAGGCGGAAGATCTTATCTTAGCTTTCAACTTGTCGGAGGAAGACGCGAGGACGTATGACACATTAAAGCGAAGGTTCGACGAGTACTTCGGCGTCCGAGTGAACGTGGTGCTGGAGCGAGCCCGTTTTAACCAGCGACAGCAGGGAGAGACGGAGACAATCGACGACTATTTGCGAGAGTTGCATCGCCTGGCGGAGACGTGCAATTACGGGGCAATGAAAGAGGAGATGATCCGGGACCGACTCGTCATTGGCATGAAAGACAAAAAACTCGCGGAAGCCCTGCAGCTCGACCCGGACCTCACCTTGAGCAAAGCGGCCACCAAAGCGCGGCAGCGTGAGGAGGTTAGAAGACAGCGACAGCTGATTGGCCAAGCACCAGGGGTGAGCGGCGACTCGGCAGAGTTGGAGGTGCAGCGCGTGGAGCGAGGAGGGCAGCGTACCCGGCCGAAGACGTTCAAAAGGAATAAGAAAGAAGCGGCCGCATCGTCATCGGGCCAGAGGCAGGGCAACTTGCGATGCAGTCTTTGCGGCCGGATGCCGCAGCACGCCTATTCGGAGTGTCCTGCCAAGAAATCCACCTGCAATTCCTGTAAGAGGCGCGGCCATTGGGCGGCCGTCTGCAAATCCGTACGGGCGGTGCAGTCGCACAGAAAGGATAATGCAGAGGACGATGGATTGTTCCTTGGCAGCGTGCAGACGACAGTCTCGAGCGACGAGGAGCATGCTATAGATGACAACACGGCCTTCTTCCTGGGGCGCGTTCAAACAATCGGCGTGCGGCGGAAGCGGAGACCTCCGTGGGAAGTAGCTGTGCACGTCGAAGGGCGTACGATACCCTTCCAGTTGGATTGCGGCGCCGACGTGACGGTGCTCTCGAAAGAGGATTTCGGAAAGTACTTCCGGAAGACAGCAATACGACCATCCTGCGAAACGCTACGAGGAGTCGGCAATCGGCTACTCACAGTCGTGGGGGAGGTGCCGATCATCGCGGAATGGAATAACCATAGAGCGGAAGACGTTATTTACGTGGTGAAGGAGAAAACACCACCCCTACTGGGTCGGCCGGCTATCGAAGATCTTCAGATTTTCAAATGGAATCCGGGCGCGAACATTGCCGCGACAGTGGCAGGCATCACCGTAACGTCGACGGAACCCGAACACGAATTCTGTGAAGTCTTCAGAGGCCTGGGCTGCATCAACAAGGATCGGCCATACAAGATACGTTTGAAGGAGGGAGCCGAGCCGTACGCTGTGGCGGCACCGCGACGCGTTCCGCTGCCGCTACGCGATCAAGTCCGCCATGAATTACAGAGAATGCAACAGTACGGCGTCATCTCTCCGGTGGATGAGGCTTCCGACTGGTGTGCACCCATGGTGGTTGTCGCCAAACCGGCAGGGGGAGTGCGGATATGCGTAGATTTTACGCAACTCAACGGCAGCGTCGTGAGGGAGCGATTTATGATGACCACGGTAGAAGAAGCGTTGGCACAACTGGCAGGCGCTAAGTGGTTTTCACTCCTCGACGCCAACAAAGGCTACTATCAGGTGGCGCTGGACGCGAAATCCCGGAATCTGACAACATTTATCACACCGTTTGGGTGGTACGCCTTCAACCGTCTTCCCATGGGCTTGTCATCCGCAGGAGAACATTTCCAGAAACGAGTCAGCGAAATTCTCTCAGGCTTGGAGGGGGTCGTGAATCTCGTGGATGACATCATGGTGCACGGCAGAACCAGGGAAGAGCACGACAAGAGGCTTCGCGACGTGCTGACGAGACTCGCAGGCAGTGGAGTCACCCTGAATAGAGAAAAGTGCAGAATCCGCCTGCAACGGGTGAAGTTTCTGGGGTACATCGTATCGGCAGAGAAAGGGGTCGAAGCAGATCCTGACAAGATCGCAGCAATTGTGAAAATGGCCAAACCGAGCAACGTCACAGAGGTCAAGAGGCTGCTCGGGATGGTGCATTATCAACTGAAATTCGTGGACCATCTTTCCACGCTTACTCAGCCACTGCGTGACCTGCTCAAAGCAGATACCGAGTTTGTATGGACGGCAGCGCATGACCGAGCCTTCGAGGAGATGAAGAAAAGATTAATAAGGGCACCAGCCCTTGCCTTCTTCGATCCCAGGCGGCGTCTGAGGATTTCCGCCGACGCATCGGCTTACGGCTTGGGGGCGGTATTAGAACAATTCTACCCGGCAGGAGAGACCAAAACCAACATGTGGAGGCCAGTATATTATGCATCGAGGACACTCACATCAACGGAGCAGAGGTATGCCCAGATAGAAAAGGAAGGCTTGGCACTAACCTGGGCTTGCGAAAAGTTTTCGCAGTTTATCATTGGAGCGCCGGACTTAACGCTTCGCACGGACCATAAACCTCTTGTTTCACTGTTTGGCACCAAACCAATCAGCGAGTTGTCTCCACGCCTGCAACGACTGCGCATGCGATTGATGCAATTTACATATAAAATCGAACATGTTGCAGGAAAAGCCATGGTGCCGGCAGATACCCTATCAAGAGCCCCGCTGCAGGCCGAGGCATCGGGCGAGGGGAGAGATATTCTGCACGACAGCGAGGTGGAATTTTTCGCCAGGAGTGTCATCCAGGAAATTCCAGCCTCCGATGTCACTCTGCAGAGCATACGAGATGCTCAAAGCGTGGACAGGACAACGCAAGCATTGCTACGGTTCGTCAGGCACGGATGGCCACATCCGCGAGATATAACCGGAAATCTGCGGCCATTCCACGACAAACGGGGTGTCTTGGCAGAGGTCGGCGGACTCCTTCTTCATGGTTCACGTATCTATGTCCCAGAGAGCATGCAGAAGGACATCCTGGACCGGATTCACCGAGGTCACCTCGGACAGACTAAATGCCTTGGGCGTGCTAAAATCAGCGTATGGTGGCCGGGGGTCGAAGATGACGTGGGAAATTTCTGCGCGGACTGCCAGGTGTGCCGCGAGCATGAACCACAACCCGTGGAGCCATTGATACCTACCCGTCCACCAGAGCGCCCTTGGCAAAGGGTAGCCGCAGACCTGTGTGAGAGGAAGGGTCACCGATACCTGGTGATAATAGATGCCTTTTCCCGATACCCGGAGGTCGCCAGATTGGGCACCACAACTGCTGCTGCCGTGATAACCAAAATGAAGGAGATATTTGCAAGGCACGGAATTCCCGAGGAACTGAGAAGTGATGGCGGTCCCCAGTTCTCGGCAGCAGAGTTCCGCCAATTTGCAGTGGAATACGGATTCCGCCATACCATCAGCAGCCCAGGATTCGCACAAAGCAATGGACAGGCAGAAGCGGGAGTGAAAATCGTAAAAACAATTGTCGAGAAAGAGGTGGACCCCTACCTTGGCCTACTCGCATACAGAACGGCACCGCTAGAGACGGGTGCCAGTCCTGCAGAACTGCTGATGGGTCGCAGACTACGCACCACGATCCCGTGTACTCCACAGTCGTTGGAGCCAAGATTGCAAGACTTAGCGAGCCATCGACGGAAGCTGTGGCAGAGGAAGAAGCGGGATAAAGCCCACTTTGACCGTCGTCACCGTGCCCGAGAGCTGGACCCCGTTCAACCAGGCGAACTGGTCTGGATAAGGGACAAAGGAGCATATGGCACAGTCGTAAAACAACGGTCGGAGCCCCGTTCGTACGAGGTGCGGTGTAAAGATGGCATTCTCCGCCGCAACCGGGCCTTCCTAGTGCCTGCGAGAAGACATCGACAAAAGGACGACGACTTGGATCCACTGCTTATAGATGAACTGAGCCTCCCAGACGAATGGGTCCCAGGAGCTGGCATCGGTCGACAAGGCGACCCGCTGCAACCAGGCAGTGCCTACCCGCCAGGACAGACGACCCGGAGCGGACGTCCAGTGAAACCACCAAGAAGACTAACTTACGATTTTAATTTTGATTCGAGCAATTGAGTTGTTAATTTGGTCGTAGGCCACAGGAAGATATTTTAATTTCGATTCAATCAATTGAGTTGTTAAATTGGTAGTAGGTCACAGAAAGATATTTAGTTGTTATTAATTTACTTTTTATTTAAACAAGGGGGGATGTTGTGTGGCTCATTCGAAATTTGTCGCCGTATCCATCGCGTACTTTCTCTCCTCCCGCAATTCCATTCTAGCAGTTTCTAGAACTCCCTCGAACTTCCCCTCCCCCTCGGTTCGCGAATATAAAAGCAGGCTTGCTCAAGGTCGAGTTAATTAGTTTTCCCATCGCATTGACGAGCAACACACTCACCAGAATAAAACACCAAGCTATGGATGAAACAGATTTAGTGGAACAACACCAACAGCAAACTAATAACAGGTAACGAAATTATCATGTCAAGAAAATTCGTTATTTAAATCATCAAAAACAATTAATAATGTTGAAACGATATATTAAACTACAATTATCAGGCTAATAATAGGTTACCAAATATTACTGTGAAGAAAAATCGTTACACAAATAATCAAACACGAGTACACATTTTCGTCAAGTCGAAACTAAAGCAGGTTCGTAATTAATAATGTTAAAACGATATGATATTAAACTACAATTCAAATGAGCTAGAGCATCTCTCGAAAATAGTGCGACACCAGCGCCACCGCTGCGTGCACAACGGCAACACCGCATAGGTACACATTCATGTTGTCTGTTCCGCTAAAAAAATCTTGTGCGAAAGCCGGAATGGTCGCGTTACACGATGCAGTTATTGCGAAAAAATTCACAGTCCTTGCAGTTGGAAGATCAAAACTTACTGGGACCTCATCCATATTACCCACATGCATTTCTTCTACTTCGAAAATGCACTCTTTCACAAACTGTCTAAATTTTATCATCTTGGCCTCCCAATCTACAGGTAGTTTCTGACAAATTCTTGTCTAGGCACGAACACTTAAATTATTTCTCGTCATGAACCGGAACCCCCAAGAGGGATATGCTTTGAAGTCAATTATGTTTTTATCTCGTGCAATTTGCTTTGCTTGAAGTAAAATTCTAGTTGTTGAGAGTCTCATTCCTCTTGACCGTTCACGAATAATTCAGTCGTAAAGCTTTTTCGAGTGTTGGCTAGAAACTATCTGTAGCGCATGGCTCGTTTTCCACGATGCAGTTTCTTAAAATCCTCCTCATTCTTTCGCCACTCTCTCACACTAACTTCATTTACAATGAATTTTCTCCCTGCTGCACGATTTCCTTTAACTTTTGCAAACTGAATAACTTCCAGCGCTTCCAGCTTAAACTGAGCCGTGTACGATTTGCGTGTTTTTGCTTTTCTTTCTTCCTTGGCCTTACAATAATAAATATAATTAGGTACTATTGAAATACCTTCGATACCACTCAAAATTGTTTATTTCCTAGTTCATTTGTCCATAGAAAGGTAGTTATAATGATTTCGCTGCGGCTTAAACAGCAACATAACGATCTTTAAAGCTCTTAATGAAAAATAGTACAAATTTGAAATGCGCGTTATCGATACTTATATCACAGAGAAGAAATGTTTGAAATGAGTGTTATCCATACATTTCTCACAGTGAAGAGATTTTTAAAAAGCGTGTTATCTAGTAGGTGCGTGTTATTTACCAGAAAATACGGTAATTTGTGTTTTTTTAGTGCTTCCTCTACTTATACATTTACTATCTTGTCATTGGTGTTTAATTTCTGTTTTGGTATTGTGATTGTGTTTGTGTTATTTGATTGTGTTAGGTATTTATGTTACGCATTTTAGTATTGGGATACAAGTCAGCTCCATAATGCACTGACTTTCCCTAAAGAATATTCATCGTTGGTTTTTAGAGTGATGCATCATTTATTTCTGTTTAATCATTGTTACCGTTTTTCCTTTCTGCCTTTTTGGAATTGTCTCCTTATCCTAATGTGATATATTTATATTGTTGTAAAGAATTTTGTCTCAATTGAAGAAATTGTTCATTCAAAAGATATGAGATTATATATTGAGCTAATATGGCTTTGTAGACATAATTATAACTTTCATTTCTTGATTTGTTGGTTCGGAAATAATTATAGCCTGGTATTTGCAATCTACATACAATTATGAATGTGTTAAGATCAAGGCTGTCACACCACTAATTATCAATCTTAATATCCTTGTTGAGAATTAATGGGCAATGTTGTTATTATTCATTTTTTGGATGGATGAATGTCAAAAGAATATTAACTTTCCAATTAGCTCTGCTAACTCATTTACTACATTAGATAAAATGTTTCTTAGCAATGCGGCAACTAATAATGTATTCCATGAATTTAATTAAATAATATAATATATATTGTACATGCTAAGGTAGAACATAATCTGAGATAACTATACCATGAAAATGAAGATAATTAAGACATGTAATAGGATACGTTTCTCAAAGTATAAAATGATCAAGTTTTGTCATATATTAAACATTCCATATGCGCAAATATTTGTGTGTACTCAGCTAATACAATTAATTCTTAAGGAAAGAGTTAGGGTCCAGGAAACTTCCCAGCCCGGTCCGACTTTTTTCAAGCCATCTTTCCTTTGGAATGAATTCTTTCTAGGTTGAACCATCAAACATTTTGTAAGACCATCCTGATTCAAGTGTTCACCTTGGGCCAAACCACCCATTCTCTATTGTCCCAGATAACATATTATTTGAAGACACAAAAACAACTTCTTTAGTTACTCCACTGAAGAGTCTTCTTCATGGCTATTTGATCTACAAAATAATGTTATAGGATTAACGTCAACGAGAATCCTGAAAATCTTGGACCCATGATGGGGATACAGGGTATTTAAATTGGGCCTTAATGAAGTCTAACCTTCTTAATAATAAATATATGCTCATATTTAATTTTATTTTGCTAGTTACTGTTGTTTTAAGACTCCTTTTACCACTTGAATAGTACTCTTTAAAACTGTATTCATGGATTCCATTCCCATATTTTTTGCAGGGAAATTAAACAAATAGGAAATATTTAAAACTATAATTATCTATAATGTGAGGAATCCCAATTGTTCAATGTCCTTTGTTTAAATTATGCTGTTAGAATGGAAGGCCATCAATAAAATTTCATTACTTAAGTTTCGTTAGACTTCAAACAAATATGTACCAGGTGCACCTCATTCTCAAATGATTCATATTTGAGTGGTTTATTGAGTTGAGTGATGCACATAACATGTATTTAAACAAATTATTACTAGAAATTTGTTATATATTGCATCAAAAATATAAGTAGAATTGACAGGTTAAACAAATTAATATACTAAGAATGAAAAATTCTAATTTAACTTTACTTTTAATGTAATACACTTTCTTAAATTTTTATTTATTGATATTTCCCTTCGAATAATTTATCTTACTATTGGACAGATCACCTTTGCTAAGAAAAAATGAATTCCCCTGCATAACTTAATGCTCCAGACCCTAAAGGTGTATTAACTAAATAAATAAAAGAGAACACTGGAAGGATACAAGATATTGTGACTTGCAATTTTGCAATAACCCAGCAATTAATTAATACATTAAAATATTCTGTCATGAAATCTAGGAATAATTGAGTGGAAACAGCCATATGGAAGATTCTTCAATCTCTTACAATATCGTTATTTATCATCCAAATGAGTTTTATGTAGTTATAAAAACTGATATCTCCTTAATTATTGTTTTAATAAAATTTTAATTCAAACTTTCCAAATTTAAATTATGAAGAATTAGTGAGATTGTCATTAGCAATATCACAATGATAAAAATAATATAATTTTCATTATTCTGATTATATTGGGTACGAGTAAAATGTAGCTTGCATACTGCAAGCAGATTGACAACACTAATTTCATGTCGGCATCATATTGGGACAGACATCAAAAGAAAAAAATATAGGATTGAAAATATTCTTAAAATTCGCTGCAACTTAATCGTCTGGCATCGAACCCGGTTCCTTCAGGTCATACTTACTATGCAGCACAACAGAACAAATCCATTTCTAACTATGTGTGAAAATTCAAGAAGAAATATTGGGTGTAACAGCTTCAAACGACGTCCTACTTTTCCCTTATATTCCTTATGAGAGAAATTATAATGTGCTCTGGCATCGAACCCAGGAAATTTACAGTCTTTTCTAATTTTATTTCTGAAACCAATTCTTAATATATATCTTGTAGCGAAGCAAGAACTTCCTATTATTTTGATAAGTGCATCAAATAAAATAATGAAAAACTACCTCAATGTATTTTAAACGGCGGATTTTTGCATCGCCTTAGCATCGAACTTAGGATATTTTGCGAGTAAGTCATGACTGTTTCCGGTAGATCATGACCATATATAAAGGCTCCTAGAGTTTTGATTTTCTACCTATCAGGAAAGTATTTTTTTTAAATTCTGGAAAATCAAAGCAATGCATTTAAATGGAAAAAATCGGGACTTTGGGGCCCTCTGGAATCGAACCCATGACACTGAGGTTCAAAATCGCATTTTTTCTGGGAGTTTCACGTTATGGCCAATATGTCGTAAACATTTCAAGTCAATGACGCTTGTGGTTTAGGCTGTGAATTAGTATCCTATCTATTTATCTATATGAATGAATCCGATGAAGCATCTATATATAATAGATATAATTTTTATGAATATTCTTATGACATTCAAATGATATGGATGTTGTGCACAAAAGTATGCATTTAGAAATTTTTATCTTTTGTCAATTTTAATTCAAAAATATTTATTCTTCAATTTAAAGTTTCCACAATAACTATAAAATAATTTCATGCCTCAATGAGAGTGAAGCCAAAAGGATATCAGATATTACCCACTATCAGCTCAATGTTTGATAAAATACTTAATAAGAAAAAGTAATCGCAAGATTAAGTAGTTTCAGATAAGGTTGGAAAATTTCACTCTTTCAATAAAAAATGTTGTTTTAGGTGCTACGTTGGTAGTGCAGATAGGGATCAGTGGAGGCCATGCAGTCAGCCCCAAGGCAATGCTACCAAAGGAGATCATGGAACAGGTAATTCATATGCATTTCTCCACAGTGCATCTCATGATCCAATGGAAACTTCTTCCACCAAACCCTCAGTGGAAGACAGTGTAATACAAAAAGTGTACGATGTCAGGAATGGTGAATGGAAGTGTTAAAGGTGAAGTAAATGCTTTTGAGACTAAGAGATCTGATGGAAGGAAAGGCAACAGGACATATGGAAGGAGAACTGATCAGGCTCGCTACTTCCGTACATCATCCCATCATCACCCTTCTTCAGGAAAACAGTAATAACAATCTCATCATTTCACATTAAGCCAAATTGAGCTTGAAATTAAGTTAGTGGATTTGGGAACCATGAATCTTAATTTATGAAATGTCCTTCAATTACTTTTATATGAAGACCATTGCATCATATGATTGTGTTGTATTTTTTGGACATTTAAAGTCAAATTCTTTCCTCCAAGTACAGTTTACTCTCAAGTGATAATATATTTTAAGAGACAAGAATGCAAGCTGTGAACTAATATAAATTCCTTAAGCTGATGAATGGGGCTGTCATGCATAGCTATTGTTGTAAAAAGACAGACAGATATGATTCTCTTCCAGGACCATTTTGCCATTGATACATTATAAATAATATTTGACATAGGTAAGGTGTGATAAAAGTGTGGCCATCTCCAATGACTTTTTAAATATACCAGAAATGTTGTCTATTTTCAATTCCGGTTCTTTTGCATGCCAACTCATGGGTTTTGGTGCAGCTTAAGGAATATTTTTATCAATCAGAATAGACCATATAATTTTCTTTGAATATGTTGCTCTTCTGAATCTAAATTCAAAGGCTGTAATTATTGATTATGATGAATCTTTCAAGTGGCCATGATATTTTTGACTAGACCATGGAATCTCTAATCTGTGACAAGATATAGTTGGTTTCAGCCATTTATTGTTCTATAGCCAAGATTCTTAAAAAAGCTGAAAGCCTTCTAGGTTGCATTAAAATCATGAGCTAGCCATTAACGAGAGCTTAACCACTTTCTGAGTTTGCAATATTAGTTTAATGAAAAGCTTTACCTTGGAACTAGACCTGCTGTAAATTTGACAGTTGCAATGGGCTTTTCAAGTACACTTATCAAGCAACATTGCCGTTTTCTCAATTGCTCTTTTAAAAGATTTGTTTGATTGATTTAATGTTTCCTTACTTTCTCTGCTTACTTGAGGTACTCACAATTACTTGACAATCATTGTACCAATGGTATTTTATTCGTGGTCACTCTTCATATATTGTTAGTAAGCTGCTGGAGATCATTTTCTTGCAGTCAGTTGCATTTGTAGAGAGGAAGCAAATGGATGATAAGCCATGCTTGGATAAAATCAAACATAATGAGGCTTGATTCTTTGTTTAAAAATGATAAAATGACTATATGTGAGTTTTCAATTAAATTGGTAAACTAATTTGCTCATAAAACAGTGAATTTTCATATTCTGTCAATTCTGTACCCAGATCTACTTGCAAATAAGAAGTTTCTAAAAGAAAGTATTTATGCCTCACCTTCTGATTATAAACTAAAGGTTCTATTTTATTAGTTCAACTGTCATGCTTGTAGACGTCTGCATGGGCTGAAAATTCCAACCCAGACCCGTTTGTTGTTCAGCCTGACCTGAGCCCGAAATTACCATAAATGGTCTTGTAATTAAAGCTGTGATTTGCAAACAAATGCAATTTTTTTTAGCGCTTCATGAAGACTAAGGATTTTGTTTAAGCATTGCGTTAAAATTTGAAGAGGCTCTTGCCCCTTTGCAAGAAACTAGCGCTCTTTAAGGACAAATAATTCTTCCTTCCCAAGTTTTTCATGGGCCCAAGCCCAGTAGAATGCTAGATTACCCAGCCAGAGCCCGGTCCATGCAGACGTGTACATGCTTGTGGCATATCTAATCTATCTTGTAAAATGCCTCAATCTAATTATTTCCCTTTTATTTTCATTCTTTTGTTCCCAGCTTATCCATGGCATTTAATTGACTAGTTAATGAAGATACGGTTTACCAATCTTTCAAAAGGGACTTAGAGAATTGGATATTTATTTTTTATTAACATATTTCTTTTGTAATATAATTTAAACATGCTGCATTTTATTCCTAAAGGAATATCAAATGTACTTTCTATTTATAAATTAAATGTTATGAAAATGATTATATATATTTTGAGATAGAATTCAAAAATAAGTAATTTTTGGCTAACATCAACATAAAGAGGAGCTGAAGTTTTAGATTTTTAGATGCGCATTATTTAAAAATATTTTTGCTATCTATTTGCAGTTATTTTTATTTTAATATATAACTCCTAAAAGGCTTTCCCTGAACCTAAAAGAAAACAAGTTTGAAAAAGTGGTGGGTAAGTGTATAGCAAAAGGAACTTGAAGTAACTTAATGTCATCAATCAATCAATTAATAGTACTATTTTTATGAAAATTCCTTTGATTGTTAATTAGGAAAAAATAGCTAGCCTTTGTCATTAGATATTTTTACCAGGAAGTATATTAATATTTTTTGCACAGAATTAGTCAAAGTGAAAAGACTGTGACAAATATATAGCTTTGCAAAATGAGAAAAGGGCAAATATTTTATTACCTAAATATGTCTGAGCTCAGATCTTCTAGAATCAGATCTTCTTGAAGATCACCATTCCTTTGTTATGACTTAGTAGCTTCAAAGGCCCATGTAGCATACCAGTGCATAAAATAACATACAAAGTAGGCGACACAATGCTGCCTTGGGCCAAGATATTGTCGCCCAGTGACAGTTTTTGGTGCTGGCAAAAGAAGGAAAAAACTCAAGTTCTACGCGTGTTAAACTCAAATCAGGAAGCGTTAAACGTTAGAGTTTGGATAAAATGTTTCTTTCCAGGGATAGAGTTCGGGAAGGTGGTGGAGTGGTTGGCCCTATATTCCTTTCGAAAGAATTCCCATTTATTCACATTTGAGTCCAGTGTGTGACCTGCCTGGATCGTTTCCATGCAGTATATCCCATATGGGGCTAAAGCTTGCCCCATATGTTTGTACCCCATTGGTAACTGAGTCAAAACATATTTCTTTCCTCTAAAATAAATACCAAAATTATTAGTACAATCCTCTCTTAGTTTGATTTGAGAGAAGCTGTGTGTCATACCTAACTTGATGGCCACTCTGTTTTGTGGTAAGGTTAACAAACATTGTGCAGCCTAAACAACAAATGAACACATTCACCCTGACCTTGCTATCAAATAACCTCAATATAGTGATTTATTTTTTAAACATAACAATTAAGTGAAAGAATTTCTTTTGGGCAATCTAATCTCAACTTCCTAGGAAAATTCCAATTTGGAAATTTTTATGGCAATCTCAAATTGCTACCTCATGATAACTCAATAAGAGCGTACATAATTTTTACTTTCTCTATATATGTAGTGTAGAGAAAGTATTGTTTTCATGAAAAAAATCGAATTCGAGATTTCGATGGAATTACATGTTTCTGGGGTCCTTAGAACATGTTCTGACCATTTTCGGAATGATGTCTATGTGTGTGTGTCTGTATGTGTGTGTGTGTGTGCTTGTGGGCGCTCTAACGTGAAAACTATTAGCCGTATCAACACCAAACTTCATATATAGTACTTTGGTTGGTGTCGTTAGAGTTGATTAGTGTTTGGAGCAAATGGGTTAACCGGAAGCTGAGCTTTACTTTTCGAAGCCTATATAATAAGCCTATAACTCAATGGCCTTTTGTTTATAAAAAATAGCAACTGAATATCAGAGTTAGGCAACCACACCATACTTGTGAATTACTATATAGATCTTGAGTTAATAGAAAATTGATGAAGAATAACAAAAGGTACTTTTTCCACAGTATTTATTAAAAACAATGAATGGATTGGATGGAGATGGACTTGATGATGGAGATTCAATCTCTGAAACTAGTTGTGTTTTGTTTCCATTTATTGTTTTTAATAAATATTGTGGAAAAAGTACAAATTGCTATTTTTCATCATGACGTATTTCTGCAAGACATCACCGGAGACTGTGAATTTTATTTTTAGGAAATTTTTTTCTTCCATATCTTTTACTGATAACCTATATTTTTATGAGTACATTTCATCTTGTTACCTTCCAAGCATTCTTTAATTTTATTTAGCATTTATTCTAATATGCATAACTCCTCACAGTGGGCTGGAATCAAAAAAGGCTGGCCAAAAATATAAGAGTGGATTTTATTTTATGCAAACTTTGACACTGCATAGTTACTACTGAATAAATTCTGTGTGAACAGCCATTACTGTTGTTACTGAGTTATTTACTTTGATTCCTGCACATTAAAATGATACAGGGGTTTGAAGTTGTCAGTAGAATATCTTTAGTGCTATAAGGGTATATTTATCAATAGTGGGCAAAAAACATCAAATTAAACGTCCAAAACTGCCTTCTAATGGTCAAATTCTGACAGTTAGCTGGAGAGGACAAAATACTGGCTTACCCCATGTCCCACTTGTCAGTACAAATTTTCATTTTCGAAATTGTTTGGCATCGAGTTGGCATGGGTTACCATAATCCAATCACAATAATATTTATTAGGTAAGATAATAAGGCCAAATAGAAAAAAATAGTGAGTATGTGTTTGAAAAAATGCCTTCGATTTTTTTGGGACACCCTTATATATATGAAAAGAAAAAAATTTTGTTTTTAAAATCATGTTTTTAATATTCTTATAAACTCTGAAGTTGATTTATTGTATTTACAGAATGTAAACAATCTAGAATTATAATAATTTGGAAGATAAATAGTATCAAAATTAAACATTTTATTTTACTGATTATTAATATGATAACAAAGTCAAATTATATAAGTATTCAATTTTTGCACCCCTCCATGTATTTGGAGGTGCCGCAGCACCAATGTGCACATGCCTATGACCTAAATCAGCGGTTCTCAACCGGTGGGTTGTGGAAGGGTTACAGGTGTGTTGTGACTCGATCTTAAAACTATCAGAAACCATTGAATAAATCATCAGAATAGCAATATTCGATGGTAAATTATATATACATAAGGAAGGGATGCGATACAAATAAGGTTTTTAACTTCACCATGGACTGTGTAAGTATTCCGATAAGGAACGGTGGGTTGCCAGCTGAAAAAGGATTGGAACCACTGACCTAAATCAGTATTCTGAAACTGAAATGAGAGTCCTTTGACTCTACGTGAGCATCTACTGTGAGATTTACTGGTCCAACTTTGTTTCACACCTGCATTTTCTTTAATTCTTTTGAATCGTTAGCAAATTGAGGTTTAATTGGAAGTGAGGATTGACCGTTAGTGCAATTATTGATAATGAATTATTAGTCCAATTAGTTAATGCTAATAAACAGTTTGTTTTATGTCAATTAGGTAACCCTTTAAGTATGTATTTTAGGTTGTACAAGAAGAGAAAAATAGTGACTTGGTTACAATACAAGGATACAAGATATTGTGACTTGCAATTTTGCAATAACCCAGCAATTAATTAATACATTAAAATATTCTGTCTTGAAATCTAGGAATAATTGAGTGGAAACAGCCATATGGAAGATTCTTCAATCTCTTACAATATCGTTATTTATCATCCAAATGAGTTTTATGTAGTTATAAAAACTGATATCTCCTTAATTATTGTTTTAATAAAATTATAATTCAAACTTTCCAAATTTAAATTATGAAGAATTAGTGAGATTATCATTAGCAATATCACAATGATAAAAATAATATAATTTTCATTATTCTGATTATATTGGGTACGAGTAAAATGTAGCTTGCATACTGCAAGCAGATCGACAACACTAATTTCATGTCGGCATCATATTGAGACGGACATCAAAAGAAAAAAATAAAGGATTGAAAATTTTCTTAAAATTCGCTGCAACTTTATCGTCTGGCATCGAACCCGGTTCCTTCAGGTCATACTTACTATGCAGCACAACAGAACAAATCCATTTCTAACTATGTGTGAAAATTCAAGCAGAAATATTGGCTGCAACTGCCTCAAACGACGTCCTACTTTTCACATATATTCCTTATGTGAGAAATTGCAATGTGCTCTGGCATCGAACCCAGGAACAGCATGGTCTTATCTAAATTTTTTTCTTAAACCGAGTCTTAATATACATCTTCTAGCAAAGCAAGAACTTCCTATTATTTTGATAAATACATTTAAAATAATAATGAAAACTAACGCAATGTATTTGAAATGGGGGATATATTTACCACCTGGCTTCGAACCCGGGAAATAGGAAGCGCTCAAACAAAATAGGCTCATTTACAACCCTTTTTGTACACCTTACAAGTATTTTGCAGCTGTGGTTCTGAACAAACACATGCCGCCGATTTTCCCCAAGATTTTCTCTTCATTCTAATAATACAAAATGTATGGATTTCCCCTCAATAAACATCCAAAATTCCGAAGGTATGCATGTCTGTATGACCGTTAGTTCATTACACCCCGTTAGTTCCCTCCAATTCCTTTCTCATTTTGTCAGGAATACTGCTCACTTGTATGCGAGTATTCATAGAAGAAGTGTCTACGAGCAAGTAGCGACATCATATTTTACCATCCATTCATCTTTTGCGGACGCCAGGAAGATCCAAGTGAAGCTATCGCCTGGAGTGTCGCGTGGAATATCTATAGCTGACATCATACCAGGTAAAAAATTACATTTATGTAAACTTCCAGGTCTCTTTATACTTTATTTGCTTCTAAGTACAGTGATTTTAGTGTCTGTCTATTATGTTCTTCTTTCATTCGTGGATATCTTTTTATCTCATTTCTTTTGCAAGATATCATTCATCATCGCGAAGGTACAATTTACAGTAAACTTCTGTTTATCCGAATCGCGTTTATCCGGAATCCGCTTTATCCGAAATGCTTATACTAAATATTCCGCTTCCTCATACTTTGATAATGTAAGAGCATTTTCAGCAGACATTTTAAAGCATTTAGTTACACTAAATAAGACATACTGGAAATATAATTCATGCTTAAAAGGAATGGAAACTTTATCATTTGGCCTTTTTATGAATGTAACATGACCTGATGAATAAATTCTACCTATGTAGCTATTGTTGAAGCCAAGAAGAGAATCATGATTATCATTGCTGTAATGGATATTTGTTAAAATGTGAATTTAGTAATTAATTATATAATAAGATAATCATCATAATTCTTTGCAGTATAGCATTTATTAGAGACAAATAATGATAAATACATGGCAAGTATCAGGTATTGCTCACCATCATTAAGTTTATGATCAGTTGCCTTCATGAAACTTGATAATGGCAATCTGTCCCTGAACCCAGTCTTTTTTATTATTCAGTTTATGCTAAACTCTATACTGCGGACAAAGTACAATGATTCTCTTCTTTATCATTAATAAATGATATTTTATGATTTCGGGGCATGACTTTGCTGATAATAGAAAGTCATTGTTTTGTTGCCACATGAAAAAGATGATATTGTTTGGTGATGTGTAATCTCTTTTACTAGTGGAGATCAGATGTTGCTGAAATATACTAAATGCTTTTAAAAGAGAATCATTCTTCTCCTAGAAATGGGCTATATAAATTTAATCTAATTTGTTCTCTTTAAAGATTTCAAAGAACTTACATAACTAATGAAACTATCTGTATTTCTGTAGGAATACCAAGGAAACTGTAAAATTAATAGTTCAGAAATTAAAATTAAAATAATGAATCATAAATTCCAAAATTATGTATGGCTATGTTTGAAAGTAATTTTGCATTTTATCAATCAGCAAGGTTATGAAAAACGAGAAAAAATTCTGAATTACTAGAGATAGTACGCTCATTTTCTGTTGATAATTTGTGAACAGTTCTTCAGAATAATTTAACTCATTTTTAAAAATTCACGCAAGTGCAAAGATGATTGATCTCGGGCTCTTATAGATAAACTTATTCACCGATAGAAATGATTAAGTGGAATAAGGGATTCTCTTTTGAAATAATTTTTCAACATGCACGCGCTCCTAGAATCCGCTGATTATGCAGTACTTGTAACTTCTGCTGACCAAAGACGATATCAAATGCTCTCCTCGAAACAAAATCTCATGAAAATGATGTAAAAGAATACCTTATAATGAGTTGGTGAGAAAATTTACCTAGGGCCATACGAGTTAGAGTAAGGAAACTAGGGGTAGCGTTTGTACTCCCCCTAACGCGTTGAAATTATGCTTTAATAGGAAGAAACGTTTGTAATGAAGCGGTAGTGGGGGTAAATAATTTAAATAGAACTAAATGAGGGGAACTTTCTCATTTACTCCTACGCTTCGTCATTGAAGACTTGGTGTGACTTTGCTTCATTCTTCCATTTCAAGGTTTTGGAGTTATTCTTCCTGTTTGGAATTATTTCCTCTAAGAAGAAATACAGTAAAGTATTAACAGTTTAAACAGGATTCTGAGTAAGTATCAGTTTATATATTTTTGAGTTATTCCCTAGTATTATTTTTTAACAATTGTTTCAAAAATTTTAGGATGGAGTATAGTCAGTTGAACCCTCAAGTAGGCGGTGACCATTCGATCGTTGAGATTGACTGGGCTATAAAGGGTCGACTGAAAACCTACTGGGTGGTGAGTGAAGCGAATAAAGACCTTATATCATTTCTAAATTATACTTCCCATCTTTTAATTCCGAGGATAAGGGATGAGCTAAGTAATTCTCCCCTTAAAATTAATATTGTGGTTAAGGCAAACTTTGAGAGGGGTGAGGAGACGATAGAACGAGCATTTAAAACGAGAAATGTTAAGATTTTGCTAGCCGATGACATTGGGGAAATTTTAGAAAGTTAATTTGGATAATTACTTAAGGAAAAATCCGAGATGTAGGTGAAGGGATCAGGGTGGGCACTGAGTAAAATCTTGGGTTTAGAACTCCGAATTAATCGTTACACTCCGTTATGCGGATCAACCTTTATTGAGTTACCACTCAAGATCGCAAGCAGAAAATACCTTATAACTGTTCGGAATGACGATCAGTTTTGTTTTAAATATGCGGTTTGGGAAACGAACATACATAAAGACCCTCAACGAGTCTACAAATATAATACGGATGAATTCGACAATGGGTACGATTGGGATTGTATTGAATACCCAGACAAACTCTGATATTCCTAAATTCGAGCGAACAAATAAAATTTCTATTAATGTTTTCGGGCTAGACGAAAAAAACAATGTCTATCCAATAAAAATTGTAGATACCGTGCTAGCAGGTCATCTTGACCTATTATATATTACAAATGACAACACGGCTCATTATTGCTGGATTTGAGAGTCTAATTCATCTTCAGATAACAAGAAAATGTCGTAGAATTTACATTTGCAAACGATGCTTCATGCATTATCATGATGAAAAAAATTAGAGACGCATACAGCGAACTGTAATAGTAAAAAACCCGCGAGAATTGAGCTTCCTATCAAGGGGGATAAGATATTAAAATTTACCAAACTCGGGCTTTCATTTCCAGATCTGTATGAAATATATGCGGACTTTGAATGTATTCTCCAAGGTATCAGCACTTGTGAATCTTTACCTAATGCATCCTACACGCACGCTATTCAGAAAAACAACCATTCAGCTTTTGCTATGTTCTCATAACCCCCAATGGATGTGAGGCACCACAGCTTTACCGAGGTCCCAATACCGCACAGGTCTTTATGCAGAAAATGAAAGAGGAAGCAGAGAGAGTAATCAAGTTGTATAAAAACGTTGTGCCAATGGTATCGCTTAGCCCAGAAGAAGAGGCAAATTTTAAGAATGCGTTGTTTTGTCATATTTGTGGTAAAGAGTTGAAATTGTTAGGCTGGATGTAAGTTAAGAATGGTTTATTAATAACAAAAAGTTATTATATCATTTGTAGGACCCAAGTTTAACACGATTCAAAAACATAATTTTAAATTATACTTTTACTGATTGGTGACAGTGATAAGGATTAATTTTACAATAATGCAAATATTACTAATCGTATGTCATAGTCAAAAACTGCTAACTGGAAGTTTCATAAAAAAATTGAAAAATTATATATGCCCTATATTTTGACTTTTTTCAAAAGGAATGATATTAATTTTCATTATTTTCCTACGGCATTTGAAAAAAAAGTGAGTTCGTTTCTAAAATCAATATAATAAACCCTTTTTACATACTACAAAAGTTTGAATCTGTTAAGTTACTTATAAATAGGAAAAATATCAAAGTTAATGCAATATTGGTACATAAATGTTTAAATTTTTTTAAAATTATTATAAATAGAAAAAGATTATGATTAAAAAAGTTAACATTTATTTTTTCAACCCGCCTTCCTAGGTAAAGTAGGCTTTTGCTAAATATAGTATAAGTATGATACTGAATTCTATCTCAACGAATGGTAATGTTACAGTTTACCTAGGGATATATTTATTTTTCAGTTAAAAAAAGTTCACATTTTTCTGGAGATACAGAATTAATATCAATGTTTAATAACGAAAGTATCAATTTTCCTTGACAGATGGCATTAACAGCGAAGATTGTAAAAACAAAAGTTCCAATTTTCCTCAAGAGATGGCACTAGGGGCAAAGTTTATAAACAAAAGTTCCAATTTCCCTCAAGAGAAAAAAACGGGGGTTATTTATAAATTGCGACGTTTAGCTATTCGCAATTAAATGATTTTCAAAAGTTACGATAATTGAGAATTGAGATGGCAAAAATTGAAGAATTGTGAGAAGGAATTTTATTTTACTGGATTATCTGTTTAATGTATTTAGAATAAGAGTAGTACATTTTTATTTCTAAGAAATTTATGATATAATATATATATATATATATATATATATATATATATATATATATATATATATATATATATATAATACATAATAAAATAAGCACAGCCGATTTGGCTATAATCTACAATCCATGGTTAGAAAACTTATTCCATTGCATTTTTGTTCTAGTGACATAGAAAATTGGATAGTAATAATTATAATTCAGTGTATCATGTGGGCGTATGAATATTAGTATAAAACTGATTCTATTTTTTCTTAGGAATTACAAATAGTAAATCGTACACAAAAACATTTTAAATAATCGATTTTGTATTTCGCTCTCCAAACATTATTGCTCCTCGACTGTCACATAAGGGATGCGCAAACATGGCGCGAACTCTCTTACCATTGAACTTGAGCAAGAGGAACCAAGCGAGCATTAACCTCTCCTGTCGGGTGAGTTTGCCACGTGTAATTTTACTTTTATAATATTCAGGAGAGTATAAGTGATTGCTTCCTGCTTTTTAAGTATGATAATAGTGAATATATATCATTGCTTTTCGGAAATTGATGAAAAAAACTGTATCTTAGTGATTTATTTTGTGAGCTACAAAGTATAAAATCGACCTCGCCACGTGTCGAAGACTTATGATAATGCTTTATCAAGGCTTCTAAATATATGATTATTTATTGATTAATCATGAAAATAGATTAAATACGGTGATTGAATATTTAAAGTGTTACGCATTCACAATACAATGTTCTTTCAAGAGAGTGGGAAGATAAGATTTCGTTTTGTTTCGATGAACCTAGTTAAAGTAAATATAAAATATGAGAGGGTTTGGTAAAGTATATTTAATTAATTGATCGGTAAAATTTCACTTTCACAAAAGTGAAATTTTACCAATTGGGTAAGTGAAATTTTACCAATTGATCAATATTTCAATTTTATTTACGAAGAATTCCTTTCATTTTTAACAGTTTATCAAGGAGTCTGAGGAACACCACTGATGGTTGCCCGTTGCGTCATTCATCTGACAAGATATTGAGAAGTGTCGAAGAAAGAAAAGGTTTCGTCCTCATACTTCAGCCCATCGTGCTTAAGCTCCTGTTTTGTGAATCTTAGCCCCTATTTTCGGTGAAAGAAAACTGTGAATTCCTTACGGTTTAAATTAACTAGGAATTTAACATAATTTCTTCATCGTGTCTAGAAGTGAAGTTTATTCTTGTGCGTTTCGTGTGAAGTCAGTTGTTAGCAGTACCAAGTCTGCGTGATGGCAAAGGATGGACAATATACAACTGTAAGTCATAGTTTCATTATTGAAAATTTTTGAAGATCGTGCTTGTTATTTTCTTTGTGAAAACACATCTCTTAGCTATTGTTTTGGATGTTTTAAAAGATTCTTTCTGTGACGCCCTATATTCAGTTAAACTTTCATTACCAACAGAGCTAATCTTTGGATATTCTTCAGCCGCGAAAATGTTCTTTTATAGAAATTTCGTTTGATCTGATTATCGCGTCTTCATATTTATTTGTGAACTTGCATTATAGAACTCCTCTTGAAATCCTTTAGGAACTGCTCTTGGTTATATATTTCAGAAGATTCTTCCGGAACTTCCCCTGTTCCTTTTCAGTTTGATCAATCTCAGCTCTAATTATTATTTTCGATAATGCAACTAATTACGTATTGTATAGAAACTTAATCTGAGTTCTAAAGATATGTAACAATCAGTTGTTACTCTTCATAAAAATCTTAACTAATTGCCCTCATCCAATAAAACAACTACACCAACGCTCGATTTGATTCGTTAACACTCATCCAGTTTGCTACATTGTTGAAATCTTTATTCAATGCTTCTACTATATCTGTAAGAGATTTACCCATCATAAATATTGACACTTCATCGGCAAATAAAACTATTTTACTATTCTTAACAGCTGTAGTAAGGTCACTGATGTATTAGTTAAAAAGCATATCCCAATTGTTCATGCAATATTCCTTTTTCTTGTATGTAATTGAACAGCTGTTTACACATTATGGAGCCTCACTCTTGGTAAAGGAACAATTGTAGGAACTTCTAAGTCAGTAGGGACCTTTCAGTTGAGTTTCGTCTTCCGAAACTCAGCCGACTTTTCCTTCTCTGTAACAAGTATTAATTAATCGTAGCAATTTTCTTCATAAAACATCTCAATTGTCTTTTATGAGATTTAAACGAATCTCATCCATACTTACCACTCGTTTAGTTTCCATAAGAAATATATTTTTTTACTTCTTTTAAGTTCATCATTTGGAAATCATCAAGGTAACCATGAAAGTTACCTCCAAAACATTCATAGTTCTGATGTTATGTTGCGATAGTTTGTACTATTGAACACCATCAACACAATAATTTGAGCAATGTTTCCTCTTGCGTTGTGATATTCCTGCTGTCAATTTACATTTCTTGCATTGTCATTATTTTGCTGTTGGAAATAAGTGTTTCTATTGATTTGCACATCGTCTTTGAACCAACTTTAACACCATTAATCCACTTTTCAGACCACTTCTTACTAAGCCTAAGTACACTTACTGCTTTATTTCTGCTGCCCTGATATTTCTTTCTCTTCTTCTGTAACCACCTCAATACTACAGTATTGCTCCTTTATTCAATTTGAAATCCTTATAATAAGTATCTCTCTTCTTCAATGCTTGCTTGACTTCTACATTGAACCAAGGTCTAGGCTATTGCTTATTTCTCCAATGTGTAACTGTGGTGCTTCTTTTTACAGATATCTTTTATTTTGAAATCTAGATGATCAGGCGCTACTTAGTGGAAAGCCATTTTAGATAATGAATAAAAACAGTGTAATTTTCCACACTTTTATTTGGAGGACGACCGGTTTTGCTACCGAAGTAGCATCATCTGGACATCATCAACCAGATGATGCTACTTCGGTAGCGAAACCGGTCGTCCTCCAAATAAAAGTGTGGAAAATTACACTGTTTTTATTCATTATCTTTTATTTTATCCCCCATTTTGTCAGCATTCATTTCTTCATCTCCCCACCTCGACTTTTCTAATTCTACTTCAATCTTGTTTTTATCCAGCTTTTTTATGTATACATCCCTATTAATTTATTTGTTTTCACGGACTTCACTTTAAATTTAACTTTCTCTCTATTAGTAAAATAACATCTATAAGAGGATTTTATGTTGGTGTAACTCTAGTTGGTTTTTAATACATTGATTCATGGTTTCAGGCCATTTCTTTAGTTTATTGGTGTTTGATATCCTTTCATCTGCCCAATTTACATTCCAATCTAAACGAATATAGCTTCTTATTTCTTTTCTGCTATCCAATGCTTATAATTTTTTCAAACTCCAAACATGGATAATATCATCAGCCTGACTATTTTTCATTTAGTATTGAATTTCATTTACATAGTGACTTAGGCCCTGTAAAATTTTTCAAATCAGTATTACCTCTAAATTTACATTCATATTGATTAATACTTGGAGATGTGCTTTTACATGATGTTTAATCAATTTTATTTTGCAGGAATTTTTGTAGTAATGAAGGAAATATCCAAAGCTGTTAGACAAATTAATGTATTTGTGCTTGTTAAGTATTATCAGTATTTTTCAAAGTAATTTTTATTTATCAAAGTAAATTGTTGCCAATGTCTGATACCAAGGAACTTAGCATAGGACAAAGTTTAGGAGCATTCAAATTAAGATAATGCTTCCGTCTCTAGAGCTATACATTTTGGAAACTTATTGGAGGTGTTCATATAGTTATTCAGTCATTAGGGGGGATTTTATTTCAAACTTTTTCACTGACCTATGGACATAACTTTAACAGTAAAGTGAATTATTTTAGTTATAACATGTTTTCAAAGTAAGGGACTCTTCCTTATAATAGTTTTTTTTTTATTTTCTACCAAAAACAAAATCAGTTTACACTTTTCTTTCATTCTTCATTCATTGATATTTCTGATGTTGTCTTTGTATTAATACGAAAATATAATAATTGCAGGATCTTTATTGGAATAGTTAGCTAAATAACTTAATGATTACAATCTATAAAGTTTGAGTTATTCTATTCTAAGTAAAGTGAATAATAATGGTTTTTGTAGCTAAATGCTTGAAAATGAGGTGGAACATTAAATAATTTAAGTTATACTCTCATTAGTTAAAGTAGTACCCAAGGAAAGCTTTGTATCTTGATCCTTTCTTAAAATTTTTACTATTGAATTAGCTTTGTAAATACAAGGTATCATAAATTATTATGCACTACTTCTCATTGAAAGATTGTGAATAAATTTTTAATTTTTATCTCACTTCATAAATATCTCATATAAACATCTTTTTTATTTCAAGTTAAGATTTGATGACCATATTCTGTAATTAAGTTTGTCCATTCTGATTCTTAAATACTGAAAATATATTTTGATATTCACAGTTACGGACTTCTTGATGATGAGTTTAAGAATGAATTAGTGGCTCATTGTTGAAAATTTTAATTTGTTTGGTAGGTTATGAGTTATTTTGTCTCATGGCTTTCAATATTTCTTTCATCTTATGAGTGATGTTTTGGAAACAGTAGTTCTTGATTCAGTTATTCTGGCATTTAATTTTAATCATTATATTCTTTCTCGAAAGCAGACTTTTTTAATGTCCAAGGGAGGCAGTAAAGCATTCTTTAGTGATTCAAAACCGAATATTTAGGATTTTTAGTTACACTTATAGCTTGTGTTTACTGGTTTTATGTGTAGTTCTATCACATTTTGCAGCTTACTTTGTGTTATGATACCTGCTGTTGTTTGTTACCTCTCTGTGGGATTTCACCTTTTCATGGTGTGGTGGATTTAGTGGTCCAGTGAAGATATTTGTGATGCGAGAATGTCTGTAGGAAGTTTATTTCCAAGTAACCAAGTTCTGCACTAATTACAAGAATATAACAGACTAATTGAAATAACTCGGTATACCAAGAACATTTGTTTATAGATTTTTTGTTTATCTCTGGCACATCATGCTTCATAGTCTAGGACATATAGTTACTTCCAGCTATGTAATAGCTATCGTATTTTGTAACCTCTGTTGAAATTCACCTTTGGGTTGAGTGGATTGTGTGCTTCAATGAAGCCATTTGTGACTATAGCTATAATTTATTTAATCTATTTGCAAGTAACTGGATTCAAATTGTCCCCTGTAGTAGTGAATATCAAAATTTGTAAATAAGTGTGTATAGTATAAATTAGAGATGGGTGCCGCACCGATTACGCCAGCCGCCGACAATATCGGGCACGCCGCCGCCGCTGAAGAAATAACTACGGCGCGCCGCCGCCGGAAATTTTATCGGCGGCGGTGCGGCGTGGCTTGGATTTAAAACAAAGTCCCATAGTCGAAAATATGCTGACAAGTAGTTCGAAGAGATACGCTTTGAACTGATAGAACACATCTTGGGCTTTCCATGAGGGCGCTGATATATTAAAACCATTAAACAATCATCGATGATTATCCTTGGTTCGACGCTAGGTCGGGGCAAATATTCTCCCATTTAATTTACATTGCGATTTTTAAGATTTTTTTAAAATCACTTCCCGATTAGATAGAAACTTGAAACTCGGCATGTAGATAGGGATCAATTATAAATTTTATGTACGCTGTTCACCGTTTCGCTGATGGCCCTTGGTTCGATCCCAGTGAGGTATTTACATTCCTCAATGCATTTTTTATGGAGATAACAGAAACCAATTTTAGGTACTTCCCGGCATGATATCGACTTCAAACTTTGCATAAAATAAGATCAAGTCAGAATAAGTCATACTGTGCATTCACACATGCCAATATTTCCTTGGTTCGACTCCAGCCGTCTCTAAAATCAGAAGGTGATCCGATTTTTAAGAAGTTTTTTGAACCCCTTCCCAATAATATAGAAACTTGAAATTCGGCATATAGATAAAGATCATTGATATGTTTCAAATACTCAGTTTTAGGATATCTTGATCGTCCTTGGTTCGATCTCAGAGAGCCATATACATTTCTTATGCATTTCAGATGGGGATAAAGGAGTTATATCAGGACCTTCCTGTTATGATATACCAGCGTCATTGACTTGAAATTTTTACGTTTTGGCCATTACGTGTAACCGACAAAAAATTGCAATTTTTAACCTCAGTGTCATGGGTTCGATTCCAGAGGGCCCCAAAGTCCCGATTTTTTCCCTTTAAATGCATTGCTTTGATTTTCAGGAATTTTTTAAAATTACTTCCCGGATAGGAAGAGAATCAAAACTCAAGGAGCTTATATATATGGTCATCATCTATCGAAAACATAAATGACTTTTACGGAAAAAGTCCTTGGTTCGACGCTAGGACGATGTAAAAATCTGCCCTTAAAAACATTGTGGTAGTTTTTCATTATTTTTTTTGATGCACTTATGGAAATGATAGGAAGTTCGTGCTTGGCTAGAAGATATATATTAAGACTCGGTTTAAGAAAAAAATTATATGAGACCATGCTGTTCCTAGGTGCGATGCCAGAGCATAATAACATTTCTCACATAAGGAAAATATGTGAAAAGTAGGACGTCGTTTGAGGCAGTTGCAGCCAATATTTCTGCTTTAATTTTCACACATAGTAAGAGATGGTGATGTTCTGTTGTGCTGCATAGTAAGTATGACCAGAAAGACCCGGGTTCGATGCCAGGCAATTAAATTACAGCGAATTTTAAGAATATTTTCAATCCTTTTTTTGCTATTGAGGACCGTCTCGATATGATGCCGACATGAAGTTAGTGTTGTCGATATGCTTGCAGTATTCTAGCAACATTTTACTCGTACCTATATATACACTCATTCATTCATAGGGGATCAAAATTCTAACCATGTTCCACAAATTCCGTCCCGGAAACAAACAAAGTCCCGATTTTCTCCATAAAGATACTTGGTGGGGATTTTCGAAAAATTTTTTGAGGCACTTTCAGGCAAAGTAGAGAGTTGAAATTCGAGGGATCGCTGGAGGCCCTGCGTATCCGACGAAAACCATTAAGACATTATCCAAGTTTATCCTTGGTTCGACGCTAGGTCAGGGAAAATATGCTCCCGTTTAATTTACATTGCGGTTTTTAAGATTTTTTATTATCACTTTCTGATAAGATGGAAACTTGAAACTCAGCACTTGAATAGAGATCATAAATATATTTCATAATCTAATTTTAGCAATTCGCTGATTGTCCTTGGTTCGATCCCAGAGGGAAATTTACATTCCTCAATGCATTTTTTATGGAGATAACGGAAACAAATTTTAGGTACTTCCAGACATGATATCGAGTTGAAACTTTGCATTAAATGAGATCAAGTCCTAACAAGTCATAATATACATTCACAGCTGCCAATATGTTATATCCAATGCATTTCAGATAGGTGATAATGGAGTCTTATTTCAGGACCTTCCCAGTCCCAGTATTTACTTCAAACTTTGTATTAATTAAGATTAGGTCTTAACAAGTTATTATTCCTATTTGCATATTCCAATAGGTGCTGGGTTCGACACCAGGGGTTTACAAAAAATCAGAAATTGCAGCAATTTTTAAGGTTTGTTTAAGCCCTTCCCGATAACATTGAAACTCAAAACGTGGCATGTGAACAAAGATTATAAATACCTTTTATAAGCTTGCAGTATCCAAGCTACTTTTACTCGTATATAATAACATATTTCGTACGTAATATAATTCATACAATTTATTGCGGAAGATGTAACTTCCGCAATGTATGTTCGTTTTCGAATGTTTATAATAGAAAATAGGGATTTAAAATAACACAAATAAAATTCAGTATTTTCTCAGAATACTATCTCGCTGGATGTTTTTAATGAGTGAAGTATAGCTAAAAGTAGGCAGCTACTTTTTTGAACGCATTTTTCTTAAACCTCTCGACATTCCCTTCAAAATTTTCAGGATGTATTTTCCTAGAATATTTACCAGGAAATTTAAAAGTATCGAAAAAAGATCATAAAAGGAAGAAAATTATCAAGAATAAGGACTTCTTTGTTTCTCAAATGAGAGTGAGTATTTAAAGAACAAGTACAAACATTCGCTACGAATTTCCAAATTTTTAATTGGAAATATTTTTCGTTTCTTATTTTTCTTGTAAATGTGATAAAATTTAACTATAATTAAATTTCACTTAACAGTTTTCAATTACTGTATCTCCATGTGGTATATTACTAAAATTAATTTAGTGTAACTTTCTCTTTCAACGCGTATATTTCTACTATGTGCATCAATCTCTCTTATGAACATGGGGGCGTTTGAGATAAGTTGGGCTTTAGTAATTTCAAGTAATGTGTATTCATTACGTATCATAATTTCTGTGAATATTTTTATAAAAACCGCCTTGAACATACATGTAAACCAAAATGTTAACTCCAATAAGAGAATTTTCTTCTTAGGGTACAACAGTATTTTCCTGGATTACCTTCAATTCCTAATAATTGAAGCATCTTTTGGTTTATAAAAAAACGTCTAATCCAGAGTTCTAAAACATTATAATCGATTTGAATATCTTCATTAGAACATAATGTACTCCCGCAACCAGCACTCCCATTGAGAGGAGTTTTAGTATATGCGGACTCTCTCTCAACGATAAGAAAAGCAGACTAAAGCCACAGAGATTGAAGAAAAAATGGTATTCATCCATGAGAACTATGCGTTGTGCAAAGATTTTGTTGACAGAGTGTAACCTACTGCTGAATGCTATTAATATATTTATTTTAAACTCCTCTCATTCATTCATTTGCTTATTATTCTTTTAGTTTGTTTAAACTTAAATGTTTTGATTTGCGTTCATCATTTATACATTTTTTATTTTCTGGAAATTTCAATTAAACGTCTATTCCTGGATTCCATACTTGAAAAATGTGGCGCAAATGTGATGTTAAACTAATTCACAACAATAGTACATCCATTGATCGACATTCTACTGGCTATTTGTGCCCAATTTGTGATACCACTCTTTAAACGTTCCTAAAGTAATGTAGCGTAATTATAAGAAGCATGCTTTTGTGAAAATAAGGAAAGCAACGTATTGCAAAATTAACCCCTTTACGGCGCAGAGCGAGCTAGAATCGAAAAATGCTGGCCAAGAATAAGGAAACATTTTTTGAGTGTGAACTTTGAAACTTCGCATTGCCATACCTCAATAAGTTCTGCATATAATATTCCCAGACAGCGTCTTATGTGAGCTATTTTTCCTTAAATCGGAGGGTCCAAGAGAGGACAAGAGAAAGAAATATAATTTAAAAGACATGTTGAATGAAGAGAGTATTTCACCTAAAGAAGCTAATTCAGAGATCTGATGGAAGTGATGCAATAATTCAACTGTGATCACTTAAAAAATCATAATTAAGCTTATGGGTTGATTATTTAATACTGTATTGATTTTTTTCCGATGATTCTGCTCATTTGGGTTTGGTTTGAGGCTGAAGAATTTTGCAAAAATCTAAGCCTGGCATTATTCGTGAATTTTGGTCAATTTTGACCACCTGTGGAATTTTAATAGGTAGAAATCAGCGTAAATAATTTGGTAGTCATCATCATCATCATCAGCCATTTTCAATCCGACGTCGGATGTAGGCCTCCCCAAGTACTTTCCAATTTTCTCTGTCCTGAGCTTCTCGTTGCCACGTTACACCTAAGTACTTGATGATGTCTCTGTTCCACCTGTCCATAGGTCGTCTTCTTGGTCTCTTCACATCTCTTGGTATCCAGTTTAGAACGGCAGATGTCCAACGGTTGTCGTTTCTTCTTGCAATATGGCCGGCCCACCTCCATTTCAGTGATCATACCTTATCTATTATGTCTGTAACTCCAGTCATCATTCTCACCCAAGTGTTGCGTTTCCTGTCTCTTCTTGTGATTCCCAGCATACAGCGCTCCATGCTCCTTTGCGTTGTCTGAAGTCTCTGGGTTATTGCAGCATTTAACACCCAAGTTTCACTTCCATAGGTCAAGACAGGTAAAATGCATTGGTTGAAGACCTTCCTCTTCAAAACCATTGGCATTCTTGACTTCAGAATGTGTGAGTTCCTACCAAATGCGCTCCAGCCAAGTTTCATTCTTCTGTTTACTTCATTAATCCTGTTTTTCTCTCCTGTTGTTACAAGTTGTCCCAGGTATGTGTATTCCAAGCAAACATCCAGAGGTTTTCCTTGAAGTTTGACTGGCTCTTGCACTGTAAAAGAATTATACATTACCTTTGTTTTTGTTAGGTTTATCCTGAGTCCTATCTTCTGTCCTGCTGTGTTTAGCTCTTCAAGTCTTGAAGTTAGATCTTCTGCGTTAGCTGCAAAGAGAACTATATCATCTGCAAAACGGAGGTGACTGATGTACTCCCCATTTACTCTTAACCCCTTCTCTTCCCAATCAAGGGTTTTAAAAACTTCTTCTAAAATGGCTGTGAACAAGATGGGAGATAGACCGTCACCTTGTCGAACTCCCTTCTCAATCTTGAATTCATCGGTCTCTTCATGAAGCATTACAGAAGCTGTGGCATTCTCGTAGACACTGCGCAAGAGGCGGATGTACTCAGAATCTATCCCTTGGTTCTTCAGAGCTTTCAGAGTGGAGGAGGTACTTACCGAGTCGAAGGCCTGTTCATAATCTACAAAGCAAAGGACGAGTGGCATCTCGTATTCATTCGTTCTGTTTATAATTTCCTGTAATGTGTGGATGTGGTCCATAGTGCTGAAGCCTTTCCGGAATCCCGCTTGTTCTCTAGGCTGGGCTGAAGACAGGGTCATCTTAAGACGTTCCGCTATTATCCTCATGAATGTTTTGTAGACAACTGGAAGGAGGCTAATGGGGCGATAGTTCTTCAAATCTTCTTTGCTTCCTTTCTTGTGCAGAAGGGCAATCCTTGCGTGGTTCCATTCCTTGGGAATCATTCCTTGTTTTAGACAATTACTGAATAATTGTGCTAAAACATTAGCAATCTCTGTTCCACCAGCTTTCAGATATTCCGCCAAGACCCCATCTGCTCCTCCTGTTTTCCCATTCTTCATCTGCTTAATCGCCGCCATTACTTCTTCTGGGAGGATTGAGAGGAGATTTTGTGAGCTTTGGATTTCATCTTGGTTCTCCTCTTCGGCGTTTCCTATCTTCTTGTATAGGTTGCCAAAGTATTCTGCTACAATCCTCAATATTGCTGGTCTGTTATATGTTGTGGTGCCATCTCCTTTCTGTAAGGCTAAAATCTGTTTCTTACCAATTGCTAGGCGTCTTCTAGCCCTCTTTATGCTTTTGTTATTTTCTATGGCCTCTTGCACAATCTTTTCATTAAAATTCCTCACGTCTTCCTTGATTGCTACTCTGATGGCTTTGCAAAGCTCGGCATATTCGATATTATCTCTTGGAGTGTTTAAATTCTTCAGTTCCTTCCGTCGTTTCATCATTTTCCGGGTTCTATCACTAAATTTCTTATCCTTAGGTTTTCTTGGCATGCTTGCTACTTCCTCTGCCGCTTTCTTTACAATTTCCATAACTTTGGTTTCGAGTTCTCCCTCCTGAAGTGCTGAGAATCTATTTCTAAGTTCCAGCTGAAACTTTTTCTCGTTATCTGATAGTTTATCAATATTTATCTCCTCCTTCTTGCAAGAAACCAACTTCTTTCGTTCCATTCGGGGGTTAATATTGATTCTGCATCTAACAATTCTGTGGTCACTTCCAGTGTTGAAATTATTCAACACTTCACAGTTAGTTACAGTGTAGAGTCTGTTTACCAATATGTAGTCTATTTCATTTTTTGTTCCATTGGGACCTCTCCACGTCCATTTCCTTGTAGGATTTTTCTTAAAGTATGTATTTGTTATATACATATTGGTGCATTCTGCAAACTCTACTAAGCGGTGACCTCGCTCATTTCTCTGGCCCAGTCCATATTGTCCTGCGACAGTGTCATCAGTTTCCCGCTGGCCTACACGAGCATTAAAATCTCCCATAATGACTTTATCCTCCTTGTCATGTTCAGTGCCGAGAGTTTGGTAGAAGTTTTCAATTTCCTCTTCGCTGCTTGCCGCTGTTGGTGCGTAGACTTGGATGACCTGTACTGAGTAACGCTCATTGATCTTTAGTATGAGTTTACAAATTCTATCTGATACACCTTCGATTTTCACCACATTATCCTTCCATCTCTTGTTGATCAAAAATCCAACGCCTCCATTTCTTCCATCCTTGGTACCCCTGTAAAAGAATAAATGTCCTTCCTTCAGAGTAAGTAGCTCCTCTGATTTTCTTCTGACTTCGCTGAGACCGATGATATCCCATTTTATCTTCTCTGCTTCATTGAGTAGTTCCAGCAGTCGTTCTTCACTCTTCAAGCTGCGGCAGTTGTAGGTTGTGAATTGCAGGGTAGTAATTCTTTTCTTCATGATGGACCTCTTCAATGCCACCACCTCCCGGACTTCCGAATGGGTGGTGCTTTTACGTCCGGATAAATTTCCATTAAAGAAGCTCATCATGAAAATTGTACTTGTATTTGGGGGGGTTAGGACAATGATTCACCAGGCTGTCCTACTGCCGGTTGGTGAATGCCACTTTCATTATTTGGCCGGAGATATTGTTGAAGCCTTCTTAGCATGGTTGAACCTGGGCTATGCATCGCCTCCAACCTCCGTTAACACCCCTCCGCCCCGATGAGGCAATGAACTGTGGCGGTGATGAGGAGGGGAATTTGGTAGTAATAGGCAGGATTTATTTGAGAATTGCCAGTACTAAAGTCCGCACTCAAGATAAGGATTTTTTTGCCAGGTTTTTTCGATTCTAGCCCATTGTTCTGCGTATTCAAGATAGCTCTACATTGTCTTTATTGGTATGATATAATTGTAATGTTTATATAAATATAATTGTCTATGTCTATGAAAGAACCCTGCAAGCCGCCTTTCGGCGTGTGACAGGGGGTGCAAGCACCTTGACTCTATTTTCCTAAACGCTTGCTTTCGCGTAAACTTCACGGAAAAATAAATTTTTGAAACGATTCGTTCTAGCATCTATTTCCCTAATCTTTCTGGCAGTATCAGAACGGCCCATATAACAGAGGGGTCGCATTATATCGGTTACATCATCTGAAAACGTAATTTCTCTGAACTTATTTAATAAATTTATTCTTTGAATTTTTCTTCTATCTTCTAATGATTCCCATCCCGCTTCCTGTAGCATCTGAGTGACACTCGCTGTTTTATCGTAGCAATTCTTTACAAATCGTATCGCCTTTCGTTGTACTTTTTCTAAATCCCGAATATGACATTTCCCATACACTACATGCATACTCAAGGTGAGGCCTAACTAACGCTAAGTAACATCGCTCGCGAACTTTTTCTTCGCTCCTACCGACTATTCCTATAACGAAACCGAGTTTCTTAAGTGCTTTTCCACATATATTTTGGATGTGGGCACTCCATGATAGATTATTCACGGGAGAGTTACTCCAAGATACCGATTCTACTGTCATTAGGTTTACCCCTCGGAGACTATAAGAATAATCATTTATTATAGATATACTTTCGAAGAAGTTAACTACCAAACACTTTTCTAAATTAAGCTCTAATTGCCAATCATCGCACCAGTTCATAATTCTATCTACTTCGTTCGAAAGGGTTAATCTATCCTCTGAACTAACTATTTCCCTGTAAATGACTGTGTCGTCTGCGAATATCCTAACATTGCTTTCAATGTGATTGCTGAGGTCGTTGATGTATACTAAAAATAACAACGGTCCAATTACACTGCCCTGATGGACCCCCCAGGTCACCTTAACCAAGTTGGAACTAGTACCATCAAGAAATACTCGCTGCTCTCTATCGGTGAAACCAAATTATTATCGCATATATCCAGTTAATAACTTCTGTATTGATACCCGCAACTTCTAATTTGTACAGCAATTTATGATGAGGTACCTTATCGAAAGCCTTCCGAAAATTTAAAAATATTGCATCGACTTGCTTATCTTTTTTAGCAGAGTTTAGAATATCGTGTACTAATAAAGCCAGCTGAGACTCGCAAGAACGAGTCTTACGAAAACCGTGTTGATTCCTAATTACGAAATTAGACGTTTCAAGAAAACCCATTAAAGAGCTAGAAATTATATGATCCATAATTTTACCGCTCAGTGATGTTAAAGATATAGGTCTGTAATTAGCTGGATCGTCCTTAGAGCCGCTTTTAAATATTGGCGTGACATTCGTAATTTTCCAATCCTTCGGGACCTTTCCTTCGCTCATACTCTTGTCAAATATAACTTTAAGAAAAGGTACTACGCTCTCCGCAACTTCCTTGAACACCTGAGCCGGTATGTCTTCAGGACCTGGAGCTTTATTCGGTTTAATCTGTTGCAATAGTTTAATGATGCCGTCTTCTCTGAAGGTGATTTTCGATATTGATTCAGGTTTATCAACATTCGGGAGAGTATTTGATGCATCGTCAGACGTGAAAACGCTTCGAAAAAATCATTCAAGATATTAAGCTTTGTCTTTAGCTTCGTTTACTAAATTACCGCTAGTATCCTTTAATGAACCAACAGTTTGCTCTTTACCTTGGACCTCACAAACGTACGACCAAAATGCTTTTGGGTCCTCTTCCAAGTGTTCGCATAAAATTGTTGACATAATTGTAATAATGTATTCTCAGATATTCGAGTAATTCGCCTTTTTTTCTGCCGTATACGAACGAAAATTTACACGCCGCCGGTTACGCCGCGCCGCCGCCGACGATTAAGCAGTCAGCGTTCACGCCGTTACGCCGCCGGCTTCATTTTCCCCCTACGCCGCCGCTGACAAAAATCATAACGGCGCCCATGTCTAGTATAAATAGAAATAGTTTAGAATTAGTAAAAGTATGATTCTTATATTATTTACTAATTCCTCATTTACTTTGTGGTACCTAGCTATATACTACATCATGAAAGGAGTTATAAAGAGTAATTTATTCCACTAAAAATTTTTATGAACACATGGATTGCTTTATTCAACAAACAAGCTTTTTTATGGCAACAACTTATTTATTATTAACCCTTGAAGTGAGGTCGTTGACCTCATTTCAAAGTCTGTTGTTATAGTCCACAGCCTAAAAAAACATTTGTATAAAACGTATATCTTGCTGATATACTTTCATTGCTTTAGGACAAACTTTTCTTTTAATTTTAAATATATTTTGTTCAAACATTTTGCCTAGCAACAGTTTTAGGGGGGGAAATACAATAGTCTTATTATGGTGATATAAGTAAAATGAAGGTCCAATTAAGATATATATTTTCATAAGAATTGAGATGTTATCACAATTTGACCCAAATAACAGAATTTAGAAAAATAAAACGGTATTTCAATTGCAGTTTTCTTACAGTCCTCAAAGGGTTACGGGGCCATAGTAAATGATAAGTAATGTTTATGTCTTGTCAGTGAGTTAGAGGAAGTTGAATTTTTTCTCTTAGAACAGGTTTCATTCCTTGTTATAAGGATACTTTCCTTGCAAAAAGCTATTTTATGATACAAATTATATACCGTATAGAATTTCAGGAAATCCCTTGGAACTCGTGATGCATCATAAATACCTAGGAATTACAATCAGTAGTACTTTTTCCTTCAAAGAGCATATTCTAAGTGTAATTGGAAAGGCGAATGGGATGCAAAGGTTAGCCAGTAGAATTCTGAGGGTATATTCATCTTAAGTAAAAGAAATTGCATATCTTTCCTTTATTTGACCTCTACTTTAGTATTGCTGTGCGATTTGGGATCCTCACGAAGTAGGATTAATTTCCAATCTTGATAGTTAGTTATTAACATTTAATTATTTTAGTAAAATTCCTCTCAACCAACCCTTCACTAAAATCACAGAAATATCTTCCCCTTCCCTACACCAAAATTTCAAGAATGCAAATGTCTGGTTTTTGGTTTGCTTTAACTAACCAGATGATGATGATAATCAATGCCTCTTTCTTTGAAACAGGTTATTTGTTTATAAAAATTAGGATAATGTGGAAACTTATAAGAAACTACTCTATAACTCCTCTCTCATTAAATGTTTTAATTTTCTGTTAATTGCATTTCTATGTGAGATCTAGTAGATCAATGAGTGTGCTTTTCATTAAATGTGCCATCGTTTTCTTACTTATGAAATATACTTTCATATATTTAAGTGCTTTTTGTAGTGCAATGCATCTTGTATTGAAAAAGACTTGTGATGGATTTTCATTTTAATTATTCATTGTAAGAAAAACTAGTGCTTGCTGACTGTGATTTTTAATATAATTAACAGTGGTGAGCTTAGGATTGTTTCGGTTTTTAAAAGAATTTACTTGTTTGTACCTATTCCATCAAATATCAATTCAAAAATAGGTTTCTTTACCCTATGAATGCTTTTTAACCACATTTGTAGTAAAGCTGGTATCTAAAGGGAGGAACTATCTGTATTTATGTTCACCAAAGTGAATTCTAAGATACCCATGCTTTTTTAAGTCTTCTAGTTTTGTACTTGTATAATTGTGAAAATGATACTCGAATTTCATCACGATATGCATTTTCTCTTTTAAATTTATTGTACAACATTTACGTTGAAACGCGTGAATGTTTATAAATTGTATGTTCAATAATTATAGGCAGAGTACAGTTAGATAAATGTTTACGGCCATCACAATATTTCCTGTGATTACCGATTATCTAGCAAAATTCATTATGTTGAAAAATGTATTTCTTCTTGTATAATGAAATGTTTTAATAAATTTTCCTATAAGAACATATTTTACTTGTAATTATTCATGTTCTCTACAGCGGAATATACCTCTGCAAACCTAAAATAAATATAAAAATTTCGAAAGTACGGGATATTTACAAAAGCGTAGCAGCCGTATTGCTAGCAGACGACTAACAGCGCCACTGGCGGTAGTCTCCGAAGAAGTGCCTTACCTCCCCTTCTTATGGAGAGTCGCCCCCCTGCATAGAACCGAAGCATAAAAATAAAGGACAGTCGCCCATAATCTGAGAGAGGTGTTCCGTATTTCATAGTATAACAAACTTATTAGCGTATCGGCAATCGTATAACACGAGCATTTAAATATAATATTTAAGATATAACAAAATACCAATGAGTATGACTATCACCGTCAAGAAAAGATATAGGTTGATAGTACCTATACTTAAACACATCAGTAGACGATCCACTAAAACATTTCTTGGTTCAATTTCCAATTCTATATTTAAAGAACAATATTCGTTTACCTTTTTCCAGTCACGTATAAAAGGATTGTCATTCCTTGCTGCTTTAAATCCAATACTTTACACTTCAATGGAAGCAATCACTGAATTCAGGGGTATTTCAATGATCTTGATTGATTCATTAAATGCACGGCGGGACGCTAAATGAAACGATTTGTATTTAGATCGGAAAATAACAATAAGAAAGTTATAAACTTACCAAGCTAAGAAGATATAATTACTTTATATGAGAAAAGAAGATTCATTTAATATGACGCTAAACATAAATTTCCCGTAAAGAATCAACAAACACTGGTGTTGCTATAAACAAAGCTTGGTTGTTGATGACGCGCTAATGCTAACGAATTTGAATTTAAAGATATAGAGATTGGCCTTGACGACGTGTTGTTTACAATGTCAGATTCTCATAAAATTTTCGTGTTTGACTTACTAATTGTCACAACTTTGAAGTGAAAGCAATATTCTACGACCAAAATAAGAAACTTCATTCTATTTCCTATGTTTTGGTGTTAGTTTTAGTTTCAAACGACCATTATTTCTAATTTAATTTTGTTAAAGAAAAGTTTCGTGCAAATGATAAAAATGTCTTCCCATGTATTTCTTATGGAAACTATTCGACCCTCTGGAGTCGAACTGAGTACAGTTGGGTCAACAAAAATTAGCCTATCATTTGCGCATGGGAGACTTTTAATATTGTACGAATTCTGAAATTTTGAAAATATTTAGCTTTAAAGTTTAGCATGAAATAGATTTTTGACCCCGACTGGGGACGAACTGGAGACAGCTAGGTGGATAAAAGGTAGCCTATGTCACTTCCCGGATGACAAATGACCATCATACCAAATTTCATCAAAATCAGTTGGATAGTTTTTGAGTGATGCTGTAACAGACAGACATCCAGACAGACAGACAGACAGACATGAAAATTTCTAAAATGTGTTTCAAACTCAGGAACAACCCTAGTATCCAGCAATACAACTTTTTTTGAAATCGGATCAATGTACAGACACGACCCCCTCTACAGATTTATTATATATATAGATTTTCAATTACTCCTTCACCTCCTGCTTTATATACCACATAGTCAATTGATGTAATGTTTCGTATATGATGGCTTACTTCTTTTAGTAAATGTTTCAAGGTATTGGAAATACATTTTTGATTCTCTTTCCTAATTTCATTTTTCAGTTGTTGCTGCTGTAAAGGCATTGTCTTTTATTATCTGTGGAAAAGATACAACTGATGTTTTTGGAAATTTTGCTGGATTTTGGCGTTCTTTAACAAGTGAATCGCAGTTGAGATGGGTATGAGTCCACTTTGAAAATTATCCAAGGATATAATTTGGAATCTTATCTTGGGTGAGATAAGATTCTTTTTTCTTCAGAGGTATTTTGTTACTGCAAAAAACAGTAAATGGAATATCATATTTCTTGACTTCCTACTTAACTGAATGTTAGATGTTTTCTTGAAAGTAGCTGCAAATATTTCAATGCTTATTAGTTGTGGTGGTTGATTTCCTGCAGTTTTATAATTGTAATACTGGGATGTATTTTCAGTCTTATTTTATGAAAGTGACTTTGTGTAAAAGGTATGACTTTCACTTTCTAGAAAAATAATTGTCGTGGTATATGATGAAAATACTTCTATGAAGCTTTGGTCCCTTTTGTCCATCTCACTTCATTAAGTAATGCTTGCCCAAAAGAATTTAAAATGGTATTTAATGTGAATTAAGAATTGCAGTTGAAATTGGACAATTGATCGAAAAAAACTTTTTTCCTCTAAAAAACCCATATTTTGTAAGAATATCAAACAGAAGGAAACTAGCATGGATTAAATGTGTCAATACTAAAGTTGACTATACTATAGTACAGCTTTCAGTATTGTTGGAAATCAGTGAACTTTATACCTTATTGCAGGGTTTCCCAAACTATGTTCCGCGGAACACCGGTGATCCGCTGAACCTGAATAGTTGTTCTGTGACAATTTGGAGTGTCAATGGAGAATTGGAGAATAAAAGACATTAAATACTTTATTGATTCATATTTTGGATATTATGTTTTTATTACAATATTATAGTTTTATATTTAAAAATAATCGCTAAATAAATAATTTGTTTAAATTAAATGATTTTTTAAATTTTAAAATTAGAATTACCTAACCTAAATATAAGCTTAGTGTTCCGCTATACTTCCCAGGTTTGCTAAGTGTTCTGTTAAACTTCGCAGGTTTGCGAAGTGTTCCATTGCAGAAAAAGTTTGGGAAACTCTGCCTTAGTGTAACATTTAATAAGGAGCCATATCAAGGTTTATAAATTCGTTTTGTATTCAGCAATTATAAAAAGTTTGATAACATTTAGTTCAGTTTAGTTAGAGAAGAAATGAAGGAGAAAAATTCTGCCACAGCCAGGACTCGATCCCCGATCTTCCACTTGCTGGGTGGATGCTTTGTCCAATTAAGCTACAGCGACAGCACAGTGGCGCAGCAAGGGGGAGGTTTTAGGGGTTCGAACCCCCCCCAAGAGTCAAGTCGTATGACTAACTCTAAGCTTTTTTTTCTACTGAAGAGTACAAAACCCCATTCATCACGCAAGTCTTATAGATACACTGCTATAAATAGTCACGGTTTGCTTGGTAAATTCAGCGAAAGCTTCGCTTACCCGTAAGTATGGCTCCGATTTCAGCTAAGGTGATGTTTTTGGTAGCAGAGTAGGATTAAAGCCGACATCGATATCAATGGGACGCTAAGATACGAGTGATTCGCACACAATGTTCAACGCGTGCACTTCTTAAGCCGATCCTTTAGTTAGATAACTCACGCCATAAGATAAGATTCCCATGAGAAAAATTCTAAAGTGCTGATTCGTTTACTCCTCATAAAAATACAAGGGAACACTTGTGAAGTAATTCGAAACTTCACCCTGAAACAGAGATTAAGATTACGCTTGAGAAACAAACAGATTGATAAAACCCTCAGTTAGATCTTCTGCATGTGACTGTTTTTAGGGTGTGAATGCAAAGCTAGGCTTGTGAGTAATGCTTTTGAGAAATTCACAGTGAACAGTTCAAAGGAGAGTTTAGTTTGGATTTCATAAGGTACAGATGGACATCCAAAATTTTTTTCACAGTCCGCGAATAGCTCAAAGCCTCTATCGGAAAAATGTAAGTCAATGGCTAATTGTTTTTTCTGAAATGACCATTATTAGATGCATAAATTAGGATTTTTTAGGGTTGTTATCGGATGGCACACCTGAAGATGAGTTTAGCGACAATTGCAAACCTACTTGTTCCTTTATTACGCATTCTGGACGCATTATAACCGAATTTCCGTAGAAATTTTAAAAAGTATTGGAGAAATACAAGATATCACTAAAAAATAATTGTCGATGATATTATTAATAATATACGATTTTGGAAGCAAATCAGTCAGCTGAAAGGTATTTTGCACGTATGGTATGCACAGATTTATCGGAACAGTGACTTGATAGCTTGAAATAAATCTGATGAACTGTTAAAACTGTGGCTTAAATTCTCTAGCTTCCTTTTCGATGCAGCCAATTTTTCTCTGGTAATAGAATCCAACGAATATCATGACTTATTCTGTCAACCACATGCTCATGCAATGCCACTTCAAAATTTCAATTTTTCAAAATCAACTAAATGAAAATTTTTATTTTCTTTTAAAACAGTGAATAATACTGAGTTTCGTCAGCTCTCTGCTGGATATGCAACCTAACTATTAATTAGTCTAAATAATTGTAAGTTGACGACTTCATTTTTTTCACTTCGGTAAGTAACTTTAATTCTGCAAATTTACTTATAATATCAACTATAATCAAGAGTATACTGTATTTTTTAATGCAGCCAAATTTTTAATGCTCGGTTTGTGACACATTCAATTGAATACTTAGCTAATACATAAATAACAAAATCAGACTTAATTGTAAGCCTACCAGAAAATTGTGATATAAATGATTTTTTAACGAAGCGAAACCATCTGATATAAATGATATTTTGTTTCTCAAAAGATGAGTTAATCTTAAAAACAAGGGATGAAGTCACTCCTAAGAGACTTGCTTATGACATAGTCTAATAACGAAAGATATTCAAATAAGCATGTGCGCGCCTATGTGGGGATCTAATGAGTGTATATTACGTTTTATGTCGCTAAATAATCGTTACCAACTTTTTTCCTTGTCACGCTTAGTAACCTCTTGGAAGAAAGAACTCTCAATGACTCGGGAAGTTTATATCTACAACACTAAAAAACTTCAGCATAGAACAAATGACTTTTTAATAAATATTGGATGTATCCAAACAACACTTATGATAAGTTTCCAATAGTTCGGTTATGTAAACTACTATGTTGGAAAGATTAATAAGTTTGCCATATAAGCGTTAAACTCCTCTAGTTTTCAATGCATTTAGTTTTTGAAAAAATTGACATAATTGTAGTAAGTAACGGGCATGAATAAACTAGCCCCTGTAAGTTAGACATTTTTCGTTTCCTTGGACCCCTCCCATTGGCAAATCCTGGCTGCACCACTGCGACAGCACATTCATATCTGATACTATGATGGGACAAAGTGTGCTCTGGAGGGTGCAGACCCTGTTCCATCATAGCATCAGAAATGAAGGGGAGAATGTGCTTTCTCGGTAGCTTCATTAGATGAAGTATCTGGCAAGTGGAAGATCCAGGTTCAAATCCTGGCTGTGACAGAATTTTTCTCCTTCATTTCTTCTCTAAACTTCAAGCATGTGTATCATGCATTTTCCCATCACTTATTCTGTTTAGTTAGTTTAGAGGCTTGCTAAACAATTGGATCAAGGCTCTGGTTAATATTTTCCTAAACATTTGATACTCTTAACTTGAAGGTTGGTCCGGAAAAAGGTGTAATTCACTTAGCAGCAGCTGCGATTGTCAATGCCCTCTGGGATTTGTGGGCACGAATTGAGAAGAAACCTCTTTGGAAGCTGTTGGTAGATATGAGTCCAGAAGCCCTCGTCTCTACCATTGATTTTCGCTACATGTTAGTTCTCTGATTATGAATATACCATAAGAATCTTGTGCAGTAGTTGTTAAGGAGAGTTCATTTCAAATGAAATTTTTTTCAATTTTGGAGCAATTTTTCAGTGTCTTATCCACAGTCCAATTTAATCTTCTACCTAGCTTAAAATCTTCATTTATGGGCGTATTTAAGGACATATGCCAATTCATCCTACATAAATAGCTGTACCATGAACTTTGCATTGTTTCTTGATAAAAGAATAATTGAAAAGTATTTTGTGTATTTTCAACTGCTTCTTTTAAAGTTGAGAAATACTCCCATCTATCTATTGTGGTAAAATTCTTGAGTCAGAGGTGGCTTTGGTCTACCTTGATTCTGTGTGTTTGAAAAGTAAACCTCCAATATATTTTCAATGGCCACGTTTTTCCTTGAATGTCTTTTACAACAAATACAATTTATTATTAGTGGCGTAACAGTTTCTTTAAAATGAATGGACGTTTCATAGTTAAGTTTTTGCCTGAGTGGTGTCTAACCAACAAAGTGAAGGGTTCAATTAATTGTTATGAAAGGCAAGTATCAATTAACTCGGCCTGATATTCTTCTTTAATTGATTATCAACAGTTCTTGCTATCATATTTTCATGAATGAATTATATTTCATTCGTTCTTTGGTACCATCCTGTACATGAATAATTATTCTTTTATTTACATTTGTTTCAATTTTGTTCATGACTGTGTTAATACAAAAGCTACTGAGGTATGCAAAATAAGGGCATTCATGTGGTTAATCCTTATAGATTGCAATCAAATGTGGTATTCAAAGTCTCATTGTAATTTACATGTTCACTCACATCCCTCAATGAGGAAACATCTTACTTCTAATCTTGCCTCCTTCCCTTTAGAGCAGTGCTTCGCACCCGGTGTGCTGTGACACACTGGTGCGCCGTGAGCTGGGCACAAGTGTGCCATGGTCAAATTCAATGTATTTGACATTTCACAATTTTTTATTATGTATTTAATACACAATGAAAAATTATTTTTCAAAATATTGTCTATTTTTAAAATGTAGCATAGAATAACTATTATAACTAAATTTGTAGAGTATAGTAAAATTTGTGTATCAATTTAATACCTGCATATTTTAGTTTTGGTGTGCCGAGGAATTCTAGGAAGAATTTTGGTGTGTCGTGGATGAGAAAAGGTTGCGGAGCACTGCTTTAGAGGTTCTGATGGTGGAAGGAGCGAGTATTTGAGCTGCTGATGACCTAGTGATGACAAACATAGTAAACCATCAACAACCATGAATATCAAGCATTGCAGTAGTCACCTGTTGACTATGTTGGCTACATTCAATCATCCATTTGTCTACTTGTTAAATTTAGAAAATTTCATTCAAGTGTAATACATTTATTCATAAATTTCGCCAGTTTTATTCATTTTGCCATTTTCAAATACTTAAGAACAATGTATATGCTATGAAAGCTTGAACTATAGGTTTTTTTAAATGTTTATTGATTTTATTTACTTAATTAATTTTAATAATGCATATTTTAAGCCTTATTTTATTATTTGCTTACTCTCAATCAGCATCCATCTTTGGCAAATTACTGTAAGGACAAGTTAATTCAAGCATCTGCACCAAGATTGATTCAAACTTTAAATTTCACTGTAGATAGGCCATTCTCATCTTGCTAAACAAGTTTGTGTCGCTAGTATAGATTTTAAATTAATTGTTTCATTATGTTATGAAAAAATAATAATCAGAACTGACTATAAACAAGTCACATGGGGATCTCATTGTGTACTTTAATTTTTATTTAAATAAATATATACAGTGTCTATAAAAAAATGCAATAGGTGACGCTGGATATAAAAATATTTTATTGCTGCAAATAAACAGTTTATGTAGAGGGACTGACTTAGCTTAGTCAATTATTAATCACGTGGTGTAGAAAATGTTCTCTCTAAACTTTGTTTCTGACAGGGGTTACTATACGTGATTAGCAAATGTAATTAACGAGCAAACTCCGTGATTCCTAACTATTGTTATCTCTTGATTGTATTTCAGCTTAAGAGACTTTATTTTGAAAGGCTTGTCTCTATTTGTCTTCAGGAAAATTATTAGTTCTGTAGAAATTTGTGGGAGTGATTTTGAATGCTGATATTTCACCTCTTATACTTTGAATTTTAAAGTGAATTTAGAGGAATGGGAATTCACTTAAAGACATATTGGTGCATATAATAGTCTGTATGCACTGCATTGGAATAATGGAAGTGGTGGTTAACTCGTGGTGATGGTAACATTCATGCAAATAATTACAATAATTTCATAAAAATTCATAGGAAATTCTATCAAGTTATCTCTAAAGATTTATGGAGCTGAGGATTATACTTACTCAAAAAACATATGAATTCTAATTGCAAGAAATGGCTAGACAAGGGAACAATATTATCTTTTGATTTGATATTTGTGATACTTGGAAGCAAAATTACATCTTTGTGAGGATTTTTCCTCTTAGTGAATATCAAACTCTTTGGAATGATCTGAATGATTGACTTATTTGAATGATAAATGGAAGGGAACTAATATTCTCAAAAACATTCATGGTTTTGTTTCTTACGATTTCAATGTTACAGATTTACAACTTGATTTGAATTTGCTAGAATTAGTTATCTAATGAAACTCCTATCATATTTTTATTTGCTCTTATTAGATATTCTGTTTTGTACTCAAGACTTATTCTTGGAATTTTATTTAATATAGTTTATAATTGGTTTCTGCAATTATTGAAATATTTGTAGAACTGACAAAAGAAGAGGCACTCACAATGCTAAAGGGAATGGAGAGTGGGAAAATAGAAAATATAATCAAGGAAAAGGGATATCCAGCTTACACCACACAAGTTGGTGAGTGAAATTTATTTGAATAACCTGCATTATCGTATTTACAGGCAAAATTTCTTTTATAGTATTTGGATATATGATATAGGAACCCAAATTTATATATGCAAAAAATGATTCTGTATATTTGAAATGCCTTCTGTAAATTTGAAAAAGAATGTAAACGGCACTCTGGTATCAAACCAAGGATCATTGGGAAAACTGCATTTATAAAATTTGCTAAAATATGAACTCTATTCACTGTACATACACTGTAAATATGTTTGTCCCGTGTTCGTCTTCATTATCATGCCTTCTCCATCTAGGTGTTTCACCTTCGTAGCCACTGGCACATTTAACCACCATATTTTTAGATGCGACGGATACTCATCGTTGACAAGATTATTGTTAGGATGGGTTAGATGTCCCAGATGGGTTTGGAAGACGGTGCACCATCACCCAGTTGCGCTTCCAGCAACCGGTGGAACAACACCAACCTGTTCCCTCTACGTCGCCGAACCCAGATCATGAGTCTGTTGATCCCAAATTGAATTCTATGAAACCTATAGTAGTCCTTACTCTCTTAGAGTACGTGACTATAGTAGGTAGGAAAAGTGCAGGTACGCCAAGAAAAGTGAAATGCAGACAAATGAAGCTTCTTAACCCTTTCGTTACGGCGAGCGTGCCGGCACGCTCCACGGTTCCTTACCGAGGTACGGAGAGCATGCCGGGACGCTCATACCCATCAGTTTTAAATGAGTGGAGGAACGCTTCAGAAACTCGGAAAGGTTTTCCTTTAGTCTGCCATTAACCACGAAGGAATACAATCTCATTCTCACGCATATGGGCTATATCATTATGAATGCGCAAAAATCGACAATATGGCCGCCGTAGTGAAAGGGTTAATAGCAGTTTGTATGAGCAACTTTGGTGATGGTGCACCGAGGCTAAGAAAAGGGATGCCACCATGAACCTAGACATGCACAGTGCAGCCGTGCTGCGTTACGCTAATTAGAATCCAGATGTTAGCAGGGAAGTTGTGTGGCATTTTTACAACAAAATTTTAGTTTGAACGCCAATTTATTACGTTTTTTCTCCTCATTTCGAATATTAAATCTATAGCAACGACCATTGTTTAGATCGAAAACAAATTTGTTTACAATACTAATTTCATATGCCATGATGAAGGTTTGATGCATTTTAAATAATTTTAAATGTTTCTTTCGATAAATATTATTATTGAATGCTGAAAAATGAAAATTTAATCAAAATAGACAGGGAATATCTGCACGGTTAATGAATTATTCTGGAATACCTACTGTGATAACATGAGTTTATGTAGAGGATACGAGACCATTTATCAACGAAGATAATTGGAAAAGTCATGTAAGTAGTGAGATTATTCGATAATGAAGTACATAGATATTAATATAAATTAATAAATAGGGATATTAATGTAAATTAAAAGGTTTAACGACAATCTTTAGAAATAACATAACTGCAAGCATTACGAATCATTATTTTCACGAACTGTATAGTTTAGTAATATATTATATTTCATAGCTCACTTAACCAAATACATTTATCATATACTGAACTAAAAAATTCCATGTATGTTTCACTTTCGTACTATATACGTTGTGATATATTGTCACCGAAAAGCTCATAACGGCAACTAAACCCATTGCTGCCATATTTATTCTAACTTTACTTTGGCGTATTCCCTTAATTTAACTTAACGAATGTGTATTCATTAAGGACTCAACTCCAAAACTCCCGCACCTTTCACGCTTGTGAATGTAAATCTTTCACAAAGTGATATCAATTCAGATACTGCAGAGGGTAGAAGCGAGAGGCTCCCCCTCCACCGCTATCGCGTTGTGAGCTGTGGAGGGGCAAGCTGACTTCGCTTCATCACGAACCACGACCGTTCGGAAGATGTGCCTTGCAAAGCTGAATGACGTCACAATTCTCAGCTCAACTACACTTCGTATCCGGTGGCCACTGCTGCATTTAAAAGTATAGTTTCGTTTGTGAAAGTGTTATCTGCTTGGCGTAACTTCGCTCAACATACCTTTGCTTCGCATTTGGTGGCCACCCGGCCATAAGGACTTCCGTACCAAATAAACGTGAAGGGCTTTCAAAATAATTATTTTACTATCAAATTATTTGGTGAATCTCAATCTCATTCATTTGAAAATTATGTATACGATAGACAGTGGTATAATTAAAAAGAAACATAAATATAACATATAGACGGATAACTCAGGGTAGTATCCATTGATAATTTTCTTTGCTTGCAGTTTGCAAGCACCCATTTACTAGTTTATATATATACAGTGAAACCCCTCTACAAGGGACAGTCTTGGGGCCTTGGTATTTGTCTGTTACTGAGAGATGTCCACTAAAGAGGGGTGTTTTCTAAACTCTGACATCACATAAAGAAATTTATTTCCGAAATAAGTAAATAATATCAATTTAATTACAAATAAACTTACATACTTGATGCAATCTACATGTCAAAATATTAAATTAAAACACAAAATAAGTTATTAATAAGTAAATAATAATATGAAAAGGTTAAAGATTTACATGCTATTCTTGACAATCAAAGTAATTCCTTGTAAAATATGAAGGTATCTTCCTGCCATAAGAATCTTTAATTTTTTTTAAGATTAGCCAGGCCATCATTATATGTTTTAATGCTACCGTCAAGTGAAATGTAAAGAAACACGTATTATTAAAATTAAAATTTGCGTATGGAATCACAAATTAAGCAAAACGATAATGAACGCACGTTCTGTCATTTCTTGATTATCAGTATCATCTGGCTCTATAAATTCGTTTGGGTCTTTTGTTTCTAAAACATTTTAGAATATCTTTTACTTCCAAACTGCTATCTTCTGTATATAATTTTTCGTCATTTGAGTACTCCCAAGCTTCCATACTCATATTCGAAAATTGTATGAGCTCATTGAGCTTTCTGCTTCTTCATCTACTGACACACTTTCTATCCATACATCATCCACTTCTTTGTCTTCTGTACTACTAGGGAAACCAGCTTTCCTAAAACAATTCTAACAGTTTAAGGCATCACAGCACTCCAAGCATTCTTGATCCACATGATCGCCATTAAAACGTCAATACTCCTGGCTAAACCTTGAGCAGATGAATGTTTTTCTAAGTTGCTATCAAGTGATTTAGCACTAATTGGTGATACTTCACTTATAAATTCCGTATAACACCTTGATCCATGGGCTGAGATGTTGAGTTAATGCTCAGAGGAAAGAAGATCAATTTTATAATATCTATCATTATATTATCATTTGTCTGTCTGAATTCTCCAACCACTCAGTCATGATATCAGTTGTCATCCATACTTTTGAATTAAATTTCCATGATACTGGAAGAGAATCCATATTCACTCCTTTGAAGCACCTTGGCTTGCCGATTTTTCCAATGACTAGAGGCTGCAACTTTTCCCCATTCATATTGGTGCAAAGAAAAACCATCTAACGTTCTTTCGCAACTTTTCCTCCTGCACAATCTTCTCCTTTAATGGATAATGTTTTTTCTGGAAGGGTGCGATAAATCAACCTGGTTCCATCATCATTAAACACGTTTTCAGGAACAAATCCTTTCACTATTCCTCCAATTTTTTATCTCCATTCAGTTACTGCATCTTCACTCACTGATGCTTATTCGCCACAAATAGCCTTCAATGTTATTCTATGACAGGTTCTGAAGCAGTCTAAGCATCCGTTGGATGCTGCAAATTCACAGACATTCAATTGTGTGGCAATTTCTAAGGCATTTTCCTGAATCATAGGGCTTGTAACAGGAATTTCCCAAGAGCAAATTCGTTGAAACCACTCAAAAACTTCTTTATCAATAGCAGCATCTGACCGACCCGAAACACATGGTTCCTTTTATCCGAAAGTTCACTTTCACGGTAAAATCTCAAAAGTTGGTTTTTATATTTTAATAATTCTGTGATTTGAGTTTTTCCAACTTTAAAGTGCTTTCCAAGAACCCACACAGAAGATTTGCTGTCTTCATGGTGAATAATAATCTGTACTTTCTCTTTTAATGAAAGAAATATTTAAAATCTTCATCAACCATTTTCAATCCAACATCGGATGTAGGCCTCCTGAAGTAATTTACAATTTTCTCTGTCCTGAGCTTCTCGTTGCCACGGCACACGTAGGTTCTTCATGATGTCTCTATCCACCTGTCCATAGGTCTTCTTCTTGGTATCTTCACATCTCTTGGTATCCAGTTGAGAACTGCAGATGTCCAACGGTTGTCGTTTCTTCTCGCAACATGTCCGGCCCACCTCCATTTTAGTGATCTTATCTATGATGTCTGTAACTCCAGTCATCATTCTCACCCAAGTGTTGCGTTTTCTGTCTCTTCTTGTGATTCCCAGCATACAGTGCTCCATGCTCCTTTGCATTGTCTGAAGCCTCTGGGTTATTGCAGCATTTTACACCCAAGTTTCACTACCATAGGTTGGGACAGGTAAAATGCATTGGTTGAAGACCTTCCTCTTCAAAACCATTGGCATCCTTGACTTCAGAATGTCCTTCATGAAAATTCACCTTCTTGGTATGATATGGACCTCAAACTTTGCATTGAATAAGACCAGGTCCTAACAAGTTATAATGTCCATTCGCATCTGCCGATAGGTCCTGGGTTCGACACCAGGCGTTTCAAAATTAGAAATTGCTACGATTTTTAGGATTTTTTTAACCCCTTTCCAATAACATTGAAACTTAAAACTTGGAATGTGAATAAAAATCATAAATACATTTTATATATGCTGTTTTAGCTTTCCCTGATCGTCCTTGGTTCGATCCCAAAGAGCCGTTTACATTAGCCTATGAATTTCAGATGGGGATTATGGAGACTTAATTTTGGAATTTCACGTTATGATATAGACTTAAAAATTTGAATCCAATAGGTGTTATTTCCACAAGGGTGTTATATATTCTCAGATTTTGCAAAATGTTCTGTGTTCGACACCATGGAGCTCTATTATTTTGAAAATTTGAATACCCTTTCTAATACATCAGTAAACGGAAGAATTCTTGCCATGCATGTCCAAATGCCTACTGTACAAAATAAATTACACCAAAACCTCTACTTAACGAACTCCTATATAACAAACACCTCCAAATAACGAACAAATTTCCCAGTCCCACAAATTTCCCTTGTAATTATGTCCCCCCATGTTCCCATGTGCGTATGAAAACCTCCCTACAACGAACTCACGAATTACGAAGACCTCCAAATAACGAACACCTCCACCGGTCCCTAAAAACGTATTTTCCATTTACGTGGAAAAATTTCAAAAATCTCGGTGCCAAAGAAAAGGCAAGCGATGAACACGCCAATCAGAGAGTATTTTACTTGTTTGGTGAAGCAGACAATCAGAAATCGTTTAGTGAAACTCGCATACTCTCGGCATAATAACGCAACCCGCACAGCACTGGTGGGAACTTTTCTACGGCTCCCCTTTAACTACATATATTTTTGGAGTTTTATTTTCCTCTCATACGGTACTCAGGAGCTTGTCTCACCTATAACATGCACTCAGATAGTTTAAATAAACCTTTTACTTAGCAATCATGTTCGATTTTTTTCTCAAAGTCCTCTTGATTCTTTTCATCATGGAAAATAAAATATGCCTCCAATGTAAACTTCTCAGATGCCGGTGTCGTCTGCTAGAGCTATTATAATGTTTATTTTATGTATATTATAATGCATTAATCTGTCTCAGTTTTTAATTGATTAATACCAAGTATGACATAAAAATTCCTTAATAATCGTTTACCGAAATGAGATAAAGCTACTCTATCATACATTAAAATAGCTTTCTAGGGTAATTAGAGATTTTCCGCTTGTGCAAATATTTGTTCTAATTCATAATTGGGGCTCAATGCAGTAGAAGTTTTTAAAATGACGAATATGAGAACTTTTATACCATGCAAGACCTGCAGATGCAGCAGAGAGCACAATGAAATGTTTATTTAAACGCCGGGGCTTAATACTGACGTTCTTTCTGATTCATAGAGTTCAGATAATGAATGAAATAATAAAATTAAGGAAGATGCATACATTCTAGTTTCGGAACATTTTGTGGGGGCAGATGTTCTGATGCACAGCAATTGACCATGGTCAATGTCAATCATGCATGATGTAGGCAGAAACAAGTCCCAGCTTATTTACCTATAAAATTTTTAGAAATGCGAAAATAACAAAATTGCTTGGTGTTACACATTGCTCAAACAAAATTTGCGTTCCAAAACGTTTGGCTCACTCAAAACGTGATAACTCTGTATCAAAGCCGCAAAATCACCGAAAAACAATGTATTAGTATTGGGAGATCGCCATCGTACGCCAAGTGTTCGCATTTGAGTACGAAGCACAAGCCGAGTGGATTTCAAAAGTGATGCAGAAATCGATGTTTGTTTTTTAAGCATTCCACCGCATTAATACGACGCGATTTTGGCTGTAACAGCATATTCAATGTTGCAGTTATAAATTGGGTTGATTGTTATTGAAATATTTTCAAGTTCACCATTTTAATCATCGTAAATTCTGGCAAATAGGCCATTTACAGATGAATGTGTATCTTTGGCTTAAGAAATACGTAACCTTTGGCGTTGAAGATCCATTGTAATTTGATATACTAATTTCGGGGAAAATGCTTTGCCCTCGGAAACGGGAAATACGGTATGTTATGGCCCCTTTGAGGTATGCAATTGTAAATACACCTCTGAATAATGAATTTCCGATTAACGAATAGTAAAAAATTCGGTCCCGTCGCTTTCGTTAAATAGAGGTTCTGGTGTATAGTATTATGTTCTACAAAACTCAAAAAGGGCAAAAAGGGGACGGATAGGAAGGATCCATCCCACGAAACGAGGCGGAAGACAGGGTAGGTTTTACAAAAATAAATCAATTCAATTTATGGTAAAATAGTTTAATGTTGAGGAAAGTTGGAAAACATATCCATCTCCAGACCCATAGAATGAAAAATGTCTAAATGTAAAGAAAAGATAATCTTTCCTTAAAATATTGAGTGGGGTGTATGGAACTCCCCACCCAAACACGTTACAAAAATTGCACTGTAGGGTTAATCATATCATCAGTGGATAAATGAAGGAGTTCACAATATATGGAAACAAAAGACAGAAACATCAACACCTCCAGCCTCAAGCCATTGAAACTGAAATTATCGTTAGCGAGATAAATAGAGCTACAATTAGATAAATAAATGGATTGAAAATACAAAAATAATATGCTTAATAATATTAGAACAGATATAGGTATGGAGTGGTGAACCGACTGAATGAGACTACTCATAAGTGAAACAAAATTAAGAAGTAAACTATTACACATATTGTAAGTTATCCAGTGAATTTGTGTTTAATAGGATCATTTTCTTTCTTCTGCATCAAAATGTTACTTATTCACAGATATTAGTAGCCCTTGTACTCGTTTAACTCACAGGCTGCAGCAAAGAGTCTTCTTATGTTTGGAGATAAGCTTTGATTAATGTTCACAGGAAGGTTGACATGCAGACCCATGTGCGAAACGGTTCTCCTAATTCTTGTTTTTCTAAACATTTCGTCCTTGTTGATTTTTCAGATGAATTTGACTACAATTCCAGATGACTTATTTTCTCTTTTGCCCATTGGATAACAGGAGTCCACAGTTTCATCAGATTTTTGGATGTCAAGTGCAGCATCCTCCTTTTTAACTACTTCTAGAACATCCTCATTTTCAACCTGCGGTACTCCGTGAATTTCTTATACATTTCTACGGGTGTTCTGTGTCTTCCACTTGTCTTTCTAATAATAGCACTCGTTCATTTAATCTAGTGTTAGCTAGCATTCCATAGCATCCATATAACTGTCTATTTTTGAGCAGTCATCTTCTAGCACTTTCTTGTTATCATCAATTTTTTATGTATAAATTCGATAGAATTATGTAATTCTACTTTCATACGATTTCTGTCCTGTTTGGCTTTCTTAAGCATTTGAATAATTCAAGAAACTCACGAGTGACTCAGCACCTTCCGAATCTGATGCAGAACAAGTTGGACTGCGCCGAATTTGTTTTTATTTTATTATAATATCCAGGTAGACTTTGGAAATGTTGACACAGTTAGTGTGGAACTAAATTTTACACTCGCTACAAGCAATTTTTAAATGAAGACTTGCAGTGATGGGAAAAGTACTGAAAAAATGTAATTGGGCTCAATTACAATTACTCTGTCTGCTGATTACTTTTTGAAAAAGTAATCAGTAGGATTACAATTACAATTACGTTTTATTTTGCTCCTGTAGATTATGCAATCTCAGTCAAAATGTTTTTCAAACAGGGAGTACTAACATGCAATCTAACATTTGAATTTAATGCCACAGCATTAAAGTTTAATTGAAATTATGATTACTACAGTAATTACAGTGCCTAACTATTTATGTTCCAGTAAAATTTACACATGTGGATGAAGATGGATTCTAAGATCAACGGCATGCAAATAAATAGAGAGCTCTCTCAATATCAGAAATATATTTTAGAAAAAAATCAATTAATTATGTGATTTCAATTTGCAATACAATTGCATTTTAAAATTTTTGTCTGATATGTTGCCACTTTTTGGTGGCAAAATATCTTTGCTTATGCTAAATGGCCGCTGGAGTGCTGGATGTTAGGGAAGCGTTTCATTTAAGCAATGTTTCTTTATAAACGGGAATTGGTTAATTGACTCAATTGTCTTTGAGGTACAGAGCAAGTACTTATTTACTTCATCAGAAGCTGGGGAAACTTCCCCTCTTTTTTCAATATTTAAAAGTATAGCTTCCTCATCGCTTGTATCACACGAGTCTCATGTTTGTGTTCAGGAGACTTTTCATTTAACACTTTTTCTTCTTTAAAAATATGTAAAGCCTCTTCTTTTTCCTCTCCCTCAAGCCACGTGAACTTTAAAGAAGCTATCAGCCCTGCTACAATGGTTAGTTTATTTTCCTTTAGTGCGTTGCAAAATCTTGTTTCAACTCCTTGAAGCAACGCTCTTGCCAGTTGCCTACAGTACACAGGGGCATTGTCAAGGGCTCTCTTATCAAGTTCAAGTAATAATCCTTTGATGGTTGGCTAAAGAAACCAAATAAACATATTCTTCTCTGCTTGCAAAATTGTTAGGGCAACAACTATTGGCTTCATTATCTGGGTACGATGATCTTTTCGGCCAGCTTAGCCTCGAGACCACTCAAATACATCTGTAGTTATTCTTCCGAAGAAGGACTTACCGTGTTTAGTCCTCGTAGGAAACTCCTTTATACAATTTTGTATTTCTACGGCTATCCACTTCTGAGAAAAAGTTGTTTCCCAAAATCGACAACAACTTTTTATCGTTTCATACAAATATTTTGAAAATTCGTATTTTAATTAAGAATAAACGTATTAATATTCTTTCAAAATATCTTTGTGATTGAAGTAATAGCGTTTGAGGAACAAACGTTCAAAAAGAGCACTCCGTGAAACAGCTCGTAAAAATGGGCACTTTTCCGTTCCATCTATGATAAACACCAAATGTTATGAAAACAGAAATGATTAGCTTATATGGTTACACGCGCAATAGAACGTACTAAACGTTGATGTCACTTGTTTTTTTGTGCCATTTCTACTTTAAATTTTACAAGACTTCAAATTTGAATTTTTAATGAAAAAAAAGGAATTCAGGCGTCAAGAACCGAAGAATAAACATACCTTTCTGATTTTGTTAATTGTAGAAGTTCTAACCGGTCAAATGATATAAAAATGACTTTAATACCTTCACAAAATATATATTTATTAAATAAAATGTTCAGAGAACGAATTCCTTTACAAATGTGTTCAAAAATGAGATCTAAAGAGGTGGGTACCCGGGTACCCCGGGTGCCCAACAACGTAGGTAAAGTTGGGTGCCTACACAAGGGTTAATAGTGAAATAATTAAAATTTTTGTTTATTTGACCTTAGAAAAATAATTTATAACATTTAAATTCGTAAAAATTAATTGTAGATATTAAACATACTTTACATCTTTAAACTTTCTTAGGATGCATAATGATACAATCGCAATATATCTTTATAAATAATTAACCATCGTACATAAAATTGTTATATTTTTAACAGTTGCATAAATAATATATATTGAAATTAACAATGTATTTTTAGCTGTTCAATATTTTTTTAATTTTCTTTTTGTACAGAAATTAAATATTACCATTAATTTGCAACAAATTTTTAGTTATTTATCTCTCTTACATATAATTTCAATTTTATAACAAATAAATTGTGCCTGTTATATTGACTCGAACATTGAATATATACATTATCCATTACAACACTATATAAAAATGATTTTTGAGAACTAGTTCTGTACAAACATGTATTAAATTATTAAGAGAATTAAATTTACATTTAATTCTCTTAATGTAACTAAATATTTTTACAAATCTAGTAACAAATGTAATTTTTTTACAATTTATCATAATGTAATACGCCTCAAAACAATGAATAACACTAAGTGCATTCCGAGACATAAATCGCAATACTGCATAGCTTGTTTTCTTTTACATTTCCCTTTTCCTTTTTCTGAGCATTGGGATGGTAATATGCTGCAAACAGTACAATTAGGTTGTTGTTTTTTATCCTCAAATTGTTTGGGAAAATGGCGCTCAGTTAGCCTCGGAAGTATTTTTGGACTGCATTTGTTCCTACTCTCCTTCCTGTATCCTTCAAAGAGGCCATCTATCACACATACTCTGAATTTCCTTTGCGTTAATTTATTGTTTTTATTTTGCAAATTGTATGCAATCCAACCATTTACTAGTGCTACCTCGATGACAAAAGGCCAAAGTGTCTGGTACCACTATTTTGATCTTCTGTTGTAAGGGTATGTGGAGCAGAACTGATCAAACCTATCTACTCCTCCCATACCTTTATTATAACGCATTTGAATTACAGGCTTCCTCACAGCTCTCTTCCCCTTCCTTGAATTTATATCCACAGATTCTGTTCCGTCATTCCCTGTGGTCGAAATCATATTGACTCAACTGAAATCTTGCCATGTACACGCGAGCATGTTTTTTTCCGAATTCAACCAAAATATTGGTTCTTCACCCCGCTTTAATTTTACCGTTTTCATATCTTCAAGTAATCCTCTCCTATTTATTCTGACTGTTCCAGTAGCTCCTATTTTTCTTCCCTTCAGTATGTCATACAGTTGCTCACTCAAATAAAAATTGTCTATAATCGACCTGGCCTTTCATCTCAGAACACCTCAACAATGACTGCACAACTTTAGTCCCTAATCCTCTCTCCTTGATATTAGAGGTATTTTTACCTGTATAATTATCAAACTTAAGTAGAAAACCAGTTTGGGAATCGCATAATGACCATACTTTGATGTCCCATTTTGTAGAGGGCTTGGATGGCATATATTGTTTAAAAATGATCTTTGTCCTTGCAAACTGCACAATAAAAATGTTTCACAGCATCAATTATTTGCCTAACTTTGTAAAGCCTGTCTTCCCCTGTTTCGCTCCCATTATCAACAACATGCAAGAATGAGCGTATCAATTGATACCTATTTCTAAAAAAAGATAGATCCAAATCCAGGTGTCAGCCAGGAGTCCTAAAAATAGCTGTCAATTGAAGGTTTGTGCACTAATCCCATCCCGATTTCTGTAGCAATAAATTTCTAAAGGCGTTACATCTTTCCACTGAATTAACCTTGACCTAGATGGTAATGGACTTGCCTTATCAGGGAATGTAGCTGCATAATTATTAGTTGATTTCGGAACGTAATCAAATAACTCATTTGGAAAAAAATTTGGAAGCATTCATTTGGAGTTAGATGTTCTAATCCGAATACTTCAGCATTCCCGGTAGACTCGGGTATGGAATGCAGCACTACTAAACGTTTTCTTTTCTAATCAAGCCTTTTCCAGTGAGGACCTCTGGATGAAGATGTTGATGGACCCTCGTTAATTGCTTCTAGATCTTCGTTGGTAGTACTTTTCACTTCATCTGAAAATTGATCATCTTCGTGCTCCGAGTCTGACACTAAAGTTATTTTTTCAATTTCATCTGCTGAAAGATCGGAATCCCGTTTTCGTTTCAGATACCTTTTCTCAATTCCTGACATTAAAGCCATTGTAAACATAAAAAGACGTATTATTATAATTAGCTGAAACTTAATAAATTGATATAAAAATATATAAACAACCTAACTAACCGATAAATTTTATATTTAACAGTATCACCATTAACATTAGTAAGGTAGAAAATGAATGATATCATACGATTGTTGAGAATCAAATGGCATCCAAAACTGAACGATAAAAAGTTAGCATGAAAGAAATATGTAGCCCGAAAGGGATCAATAGAAAAAAATCGGGAAAACGAAAAGAATTATTGAGATTATTTATGGAAATATTTACGTATATGCTACCGATAAATAAGAAAAACGAATCATAACCTGTTTATAACAGGAAATTCTTGACCGCTAGCGTAAGTGTGAAAATGAGGTAAAATTACGACACAGAGAAAAATACCTCCAACGACTGTAACAAGTGGAACACCAGGAAGTTTTTAAACATTTTAGAAAGGAGCAATAAAAGCTATCTATCTATTTAAGTAAAAAATATGAATATCAAGTATTGAAAGGTAGTATACATCTTCAACAAAAAATTGTGCAGATGGTACGGAAAACTATATAAATTAAATTTAATTGATTTAAATCATAATACATGATATGTGAAGGATTTATAAATGACTAACCTGATAAAGAGTGAGGATATCCAGTGACTAAGTTTGTATCTTCAATCGATGCAAGACGAAAATTATCACTCCAAGGATAACTATCACTTCCCTCTGGCTAACAGACGGAAACTAATATTTTCTCTCAAAATAATTCCAAGGAATTCACAGGTGTGACTGAAGTATATATGGCAAAAAGGCCCCTACTTTTTCCATTGTAAATAGATCGTAAAAATTCAGATCGGTCAAGGGGCTAAGGGTAGTCGGCGGTGTTGTCTCCAAAGCCTTATTGCTCTGTAGATGCCTAGCCGACTCAAGACAACGGCTCCATACTCGTAATGGGATTTATTGACCTGAGGAAGCTAAAATGCACATCCGTGTTCACAAATGCCCTCCAAAAGCATGAGAGAAGGATAAGAAATGCGCAGAAAGTTTTTTTCAGAGCATGGGGTGGATCGGCTTTCGGCAGCTAAGGGTAGTAGAAGACAGAGCGGATATATCCGCCTTCGGCAGCTAAAGGGTTAAATGAAATATTTCCCTCGCCAAATTTTTTTAAATTGTAGAGGAGGGTTTGTATGCACAACATATAAAAAATGAGAAAAATCGAAGATATAGCTACACCGTCAAAAATCGATTTGAAAATTTTAAATTGTTATAAACTATATTAAATTGTTTAAATTTTATAAAACCTTCCTATAAATATCTTTCCCAACACAAGACCTTTAAATTAAGCTAAGTTGTGTATGTTTAGCTTCTATATTACCGGAGATATGGCTTCGAATACGAAGGCACTTTTGTAAAATTTCAATTTTTAAACATTGCAATATTTCGTAAATAATTGCGTTAATTACAAAACGGCTTGGAATGACCCATATATATATATATATATATATATGGGTCATTCCATGCCAATTCGACAAGGTGATGTCCCTTGAGGTGACCGATTTTGACCAAATTTGGCAGGTCGGTTTGATTTGATAACAAACTGAAAACCCCCAAGCCGTTTTGTAATTAACGCAATTATTTACGAAATATTGCAATGTTTAAAAATTGAAATTTTACAAAAGTGCCTTCGTATTCGAAGCCATATCTCCGGTAATATAGAAGCTAAACATACACAACGTTTGAGTTGATGAGTTTAGTAATTATGAGTAATAAATTTATGCCAGAGTCTAATGTCATTCTGCGCTATTTTTGGGATTTATAAACTTTTGTGAGCTTCTTTTATTCATTACTTTCTATTACATTATGGTTATCTGCAATAATGTTTTCAGTCTTAAAAAAAATCATTGCGTGGCAAATTTTTCTCCCTTAGACTCTTTCTTTTAATGAATGAATAATTTTTACCAACAGTGGATTCTAATTTAATATTCTGTTTGATAGGCCCTCACTCCACTGGGCATTGGAGTTGCAACTGGGGAAATGTGCTGTAATCGTGTCATGTTCAAGCAGTTTCTTACCACAGGAGCAGTGCAGTATTGCCAGATTGATTCTTGTCGGATTGGAGGAGTTAATGAAATTTTAGCTGTTTATTTGATGGCAAAGAAACTAAACAGTGAGTATCATTGCAAAATGAATGAGCTAAAAATTATGCTGGCCTGGATTTATAATTTCCTACTTAATAGTTGAGATAGGAGTACATTGAAATGAATGTCTCTCAGATAATTAAGCAAATATGACCTTATTTAAGGTAAAAGTGAGGCTTTGCAGTCCTGTCTTGCATTAGACCTTTTCATTAGATATAGAGGGAAGGAAACAGTGAAAAGTTCATCAGCAATTAAAATTAGCAGTTAAGTAAGAGGAATAGTAAAGGTATTCCATTAGCTGAGTTAAGATGCTATAAAAGTTAAAATTACTAATTATGTAAGTATACTCTTGTAAGGGTAAATCATTGTATATTAATGTGATAATTAGTTTATTTTCACTCAGAAGGAAAAAGAGAAATACAATATCAACAATGATGCATTATACAAATTATGAAGAAATCAAGATAAGAAATTGTTGAAGATTATGAGAGATTCAATCAAGTCTATCTGAGTCAATTGAGGTTTGTTTCAGAAAGATAAACTTCGCTTCTCAAATATGGGTTGTGTTTGAGGATACTGAACATGTAATGGAGAGCTCCATAAGCTTCAAGCAGAAACATGGAATAATTTACTGTACATTTTATTCTTACTTCCATATTTTGAGATGATATTACTCCTGGTGAAACTTAGATGAGTCGAGAAATGTCTGTATTATAAAAATATACCCAAGAAACCACAACTTCCAGAAATAGAAAGTTGGAACAGAACTTAGGTCTTTGGTATTCTTATAGTAGGTGATTATACCAGGAAGATGTCAGTATCTCCAAGTGCCTTCTTCCCTAGCTCTGTTACTTGAATTTGGCTTTACATACTTAATTTGCAAATGTAATTCAAATTTGATCTATTTCCAGTACCAGTTTGTCCCCATGCTGGAGGAGTCGGCTTAAGTGAAATGGTGCAGCATCTTCAAATATTTGACTATGTCTGTTTGTCTGGTACTATGGAAGGGCGGCTAATAGAAAGCGTGGATCAAGAGAAACACCATTTTGAAGATCCGGCCATCGTAGCTAATGCCCACTATGTAGCTCCTCAGGTAATTTCTTCAGACATATTTTAGAATAAAAATTTTGGTCATGGTAGTTTGATTTTTTAAATTATAGCTTTAATTCGGAAAGTAGAAATGAAAAGGAGTGATCAAAATGTTGAAATGAAAGCTCTCTAGATCTACTTGAGATATTTTATGTTAGAGCATTTATATTTAACATTTTTGGGGGCTGTGGAATCCTATGAAATGTTCTTCAGAGTGTGAACTCCTTAAATTATGATTGCTGATAAGCAATAAATAAAGGGTATGCCTAATTGAATTCACATAAAAATATATTTTCCATTATTTCTTTTCAATCCGACGTCAAATGTAGGCCTCCCCAAGTACTTTCCAATTTTCTCTGTCCTGAGCTTTTCGTTGCCACATTAGACCTAAGTACTTGATGATGTCTCTATTCCACCTGTCCATAGGCCTTCTTCTTGGTCTCTTCACATCTCTTGGTATCCAGTTGAGAACTGCAGATGTCCAACAGTTGTCATTTCTTCTCGCAACATGCCCTGCCCACCTCCATTTTAGTGATTTACTTTTACATTTAAACCCTGCAATCATCCCCTCAGATCTACTGGCTAACTTTTCTAATATGTATGTTTTTCTTGAAATAGTTGTTTTATCGAGGGATTGTAACGTCTAGTTCAGTCTGCCCAAGCGACTTTCTTTTCCCGGAGTGTAATGACTCCGATTGGTTTCATCAGTCGGGGTGAAGGGAATTAAAGGGTCGGTTAATATTGGTTGAACAGTTAAAATTGGTGAAAAGCAGATGGAAGAATAAGCGAGCTGAGATATGAAAAGCCACACTTCCGCACACTTTGAAGTCGATAGCATGCCGGGAAGTACCTAAATTTTGTTTCCGTTTTCTCCGTAAGAAATGCATTGAGAATTGCAAATGGCCCTCTGGGATCAAACCAAGGACAATCTGCGACCATGTAAAATTTGATTATGAAATATATTCATGATATCTATCCACGTGCCAAGTTTCAAGTATCTATGTTATCGGAAAAGGATTCAAAAAAAATCTTCAAAATCGCCACAATGCATTTTAAACGGCCGATTTTTGCCCCGACCTAGCATAGAACCATGGACTATATTCTAAGATGTCTTTCTGATTTTCGTTGGATACGCACGGCTTCTAGCGATCCCTTGAGTTTCAACTCTTTCTTTCTCCGGGAAGTGCCTCAAAAAATTTTCGAAAATCCTCACCATGTATCCTTATGGAGAAAATTGCGACTTTGGGGCCTTCTGGAATCGAACCCATGGCACTGAGGTTCAAAGTCAGATTTTTTCTGGAGGTTACACGTTATGGCCAATACGTCGTAAAAATTTCAAGTCAGTGGCACTTGTGGAACATGGTTAGAATTTTGATCCCCTATGAATGAATGTGTATATAGGTATATCCGGAGAAGCGTCTATATATAATAGATATATATATATAAGTATATCCGGAGAAGCGTATATATATCATACGAGTAAAATGTTGCTTGCATACTGCAAGCAGATCAACAACACTATTTTCATGTCGGCATCATATCGGGACGGCCATCAAAAGAAAAAAGTGGATTGAAATTTTTCTTAAAATTCGCTGAAATTCCATCCTCTGGCATTGAACCCGGGTATTACTGGTGAACCTACCATGAAACACAATAGAACATCACTATCTCTAACTATGTGTGAAAATTCAAGCAGAAATATGGGCTACAACTGCCTCAAAAGACGTTCTAATTTTCACGAATTTAAATGGCTCTCTGGATTCGAACCAAGGACGATCTTGGTAATCTAAAACATATTACTGATAGTTATTTATGATCTCTATCTATATGCCGAATTTGAAGTTTCTATATTAATGGGAAAGGGTTCAAAATAGTTCCTAAAAATTTAATCAATTACTGATTGTAGAGACACCTGGTGTCGAACTCAGGACCTACTGGCAGCTGCGAAAACACATATTGACTTGGATTGAACTGATCTTATTAAATGCAAAGTTTGAAGTCAACAACTTGCCAGGAAGTACCTAAAATTTGCTTCCGTAATCTCCATAAGAAATGCATTGTAGGATGTAAATGGCCCTCTGGGATCGAACCAAGGACCATCAGCGAGTTCTAAAATTATATTATGAAATATATTTATGATATATATCCACGTGCCAAGTTTCAAGTTTCCAAGTCATCTGTAAGTAATTAAAAAAAATCTTAAAAATCGCAATGTAAATTAAACGGGAGAATATTTGCCCTGGCCTAGCATCGAACCAAGGATAATATTTGTAGATGTCTTTGTGGTTTCCTTTAGATATACACAGCATCTAGCGATCTCTTGAATTTCAACTCTCAACGCTTCCGGGAAGTGCCTCAAAAAATTTTCGAAAATCCCCGCCATGTATCCTTATGGGGAAAATCGGGACTTTGGGGCCTTCTGGAATCGAACCCATGACACCGAGGTTCAATGTCAATATATATGTATATATAAATATATATATATATATATATATATATATATATATATATATATACGAGTAAAATGTTGCTTGCATACTGCAAGCACATCGATAACAAAATTTTTTTGTCGGCATCACATAGAGTGAGTCCTAAAAAGAAAAAAAAATGGTTGGAAAATATTCTTAATTTCCGCTGCAATTTATTCGTCTGGCATCGAACCCAGGTCTTCCCGGTCTTACTTACTATACAGAACCATAGAAGATCACCATCTGTAACTATGTGTGAAAATTCAAGTAGAAATATTAACTGCAACTGCCTCAAACGACGTCCTACGTTTCCCTTATATTCCATATGAGAGAAATGCTAATGTGCTCTGGCATCGAACCCAGGAATAGTACGGTGTTATCTAATTTTTTTTCTAAAACCAATTCTTTTCATACATCTTCCAGCCGAGTACGAACTTCCTATCATTTCGATAAGTGCATCAAAAAAATAATGAAATACTAAACCAATGTATTTTAAACGGGAGACATATTTGCCGCCCGGCATCGAACCCGGATCTTTCTGGTAATTCTTCCTATGCAACATAATAGAAGATCACTATCTCTAACTATGTGTGAAAATTCGAGCAGAAATATTGGCTGCAACTGACTCAAACGACGCCCTACTTTTCCCTTATATTCCTTATGAGAGAAATAATAATGTGCTCTGGCATCGAACCCAGGAATAGTACGGGCTTAAGAAATTTTTTATCTTAAACTAATTCTTAATATATATCTTCTAGCTGAGCGAAAAGTTCCTTATATTCCGGTAAGTGCATCAAAAAAATTAATGATAAACTATCCCCATGCATTTTAAATGCGGGATTTTTGCATCGTCCTAGCATCGAACCCAGGACGTTCTCATTAGTAATCATTAATGTTTATAATATTTCTTGACCATATCTGTAAGCTCCTTGAATTTCGATTCTCTACCTGTCCGGGAAGTATTATTTAAAAAATTTTGAAAATCGCCACCATGTATCCTTATGGAGAAAATCGGGACTTTGGGGCCTTCTGGAATCGAACCCATGAACTAGATGAGGTTACCCTTCATGGCCATAATGTCGTAAGAATTTCAAGTCGGTGGCACTTGTGGAACATGGTTAAACTTTTGATCCCCTATGAATGAGTGTATATATATACGAGTAAAATGTAGCTTGCATACTGCAAGCAGATCGACAACACTAATTTCATATCGGCATCATATCGGGACGGACATCAAAAGAAAAAAAAAATTCAAAATATTCGTAGAATTCGCTGCAATTTAATCACCTGGCAGCGAACCCCGGTCTTCCTGGTGTACTTACTATGCAGCAAAATAGAAAATTACCATATCAAACTATGTGTGAAAATTCAAGCAAAACTATTAGGTGCAACTACCTCAAACGACGTCCTACTATTCACATACACTCCTTATTTGAGAAATTATAATGTGCTCTGGCATCGAACCCAGGAACAGCATGGTCTTATCTATTTTTTTTTCTTAAACAAAGTGTTAATATACATCTTCCATCTAAGCAAGAGCTCCCTTACATATCGATAAATGCATAAAAAAATTATGAAAAGATACCCCATAGTATTATATATGGGTGATATTTTTACCGCCCGGCATCGAACCCGGGTCTTTCAGGCAATACTTTCTATGCAGCACAAAAGAAAAACACCATCTCTAACCGCGTATGCAAATTCAAGCAGAAATATTGGTTACAACTGCCTCAAATGACGTCCTACTTTTCCTTTATATTCCTTATGAGAGAAACGTTATTGTGCTCTGGCTTCGAACCCAGGAACAGTACGGTCTTATGAAAATTTTTTTCTAAAACTTATTCGTACCATACATCTTCCAGCCAAGCACGAACATCCTATCATTTCGATAAGTGCATCTAAAAAAATAATGAAAAACGGCTCCCATGTATTTTAAAGGGCAGATCTTTGCATCGTCCTAGCATCGAACCCAGGATAACTTTTGTAAAAGTCATTGATGTTTTCAAAAGTCCAAGACCATAAATATAGGCACCTTGAGTTTTACTTCTCTACCTATCCAGAAAGTATTTTTTTTTAATTCCCGAAAATCACGGCAATGCATTCAAACGGGAAAAATCGGGACTTTGGGGCCCTCTGGAATCGAACCTATGACACTGAGGATCAAAGTCTCTTTTTTCCTGGGGGTTTCACGTTATGGCCAATATGTCATAAAAATTTCAGATCAATGACGCTTGTAGTTTAGGCTGTGAATTTGTATCCTATCTATCTATATAGGTATATATATGAATGAATCCGGAGAAGCATCTATATATAATAGATAGGTATATCCGGAGAAGCGTCTATATATAATAGATATATAGATAATATATATATATATATATATATATATATATATATATATATATAATATCCGGAGAAGCGTCTATATATAATAGATATATAGATAATATATATATATATATATATATATACGAGTAAAATGTAGCTTGCATACTGCAAGCAGATCGGCAATACTAATTTCATATCGGCATCATATCGGGAATGTCCTCAAAAGAAAATAAAAGGATTGAAATTTTTCTTAAAATTCGCTGAAATTTCATCGTCTGGCATCGAACCCGGATCTTACTGGTGAACTTTCTATGTAGCACAATAGAAGATTACCATCTCTAACTATGTGTGAAAATTCAAGCAGAAATATTGGCTACAACTGCCTCAAAAGACGGTCTAATGTTCACGAATGTAAATGGCTCTCGGGACTTGAACCAAGGACGATCCTTGAAATTTAAAAAATGTTTCTGAAATTTATTAATGATCTCAATCCATATGCCAAATTTCAAGTTTCTATATTATTGGAAAAGGTTTCAAAATAATTCCTAAAAATCGGATCAACTTCTGATTGCAGAGACACCTGGTGTCGAACCCAGGACACATTGATAGCTATGAATGGATAGTTTGATTTGTTAAGACTGGTTCTTCTATCACGCTAAGTTTTAAGTCGATAGCATGCCGGGAAGTACCTAAAATTTGTTTCCGTTATCTCCATAAGAAATGCATTGAGAAATGTAAATTGCGCCCTGGGATCGAACCAAGGACCATCAGCGAATATGTAAAATTTGATTATGAAATATATTTATAATCTCCAACTCCATGCCAAATTTCAAGTTTCCATGCCATCGGGAAGGGGTCCAAAAAAAATCATAAAAATCGCCACAATACATTTTATACGGCAGATTTTTGCATCGACCTAGCATCGAACCCAGGTTATTTTCCGTAAAACTCATTTATGTTTTCGATAGATCATGACCATATATAAAGGCTCCCTGAGTTTTGATTCTCTACCTATCCGGGAAGTATTTTTTTTTAATTCCCGAAAATCAAAGCAATGCATTTAAACGGGAAAAATCGGGACTTTGGAGCCCCCTGGAATCGAACCCATGACACTGAGGATCAAAATCGCAATTTTTCTGGAGGTTATACGTTATGGCCAATATGTCGTAAAAATTTCAGCTCAATCACTCTTGTGGTTTAGGCTGTGAGTTTGTATCCTCTCTATATATATATATATATGGATACATGAATGAATCCGGAGAAGCATCTATATATAATAGATATATATATATATATATATATATATATATATATATATATATATATATATATATATATATATATATATATATATATATAATAAAGTATATCCGGAGAAGCGTCTATATATAATAGATATATATATATAATAATAATATATATATAGACGCTTCTCCGGATATACCTATAAGTCATATATATATATATACGAGTAAAATGTAGCTTGCATACTGCAAGCAGATCGGCAATACTAATTTCATATCGGCATCATTTCGGAACGCTCCTCAAAAGAAAAAAAAAAGGATTGAAATTTTTCTTAAAATTCGCTAAAATTTCATCGTCTAGCATCGAACCCGGGTCTTACTGGTGAACTAACTATGCAGCACAATAAAAGATCATCATCTAATCATCTAACATCATCTGGGTTCGACACCAGGCGTCTCTACAATCAGTAACTGATCCTATTTTCAATAATTATTTTGAACCCTTTCCCAATGATATAGAAACTTGGAATTCGGCATATGGATAGAGATCTTAGATAAATATCAAAAATATGTTTTAGATTTCCTAGATAGTCCTTGGTTCAAATTCAGAGAGCCATTTACATTCGTGAAAAGTAAAACGTCTTTTGAGGCAGTTTTAGCAAATATTTCTGTTTGAATTTTCACACATAGTTATAGAAGGTGATCTTCTGTTTTGCTGCATAGTAAGTTCACCTGGAACACCTGGGTTCGATGCCAGAAAATAAAATTGTAGAGAATTATTAACATATTTTCAATTTTTTTTTTCTTTTGAAGACCGTCCTGATAGGATGCCGACAAGAAATTTGTGTTGTCGATCTGCTTGCAGTATGCAAGCTACATTTTACTCGTATAATAGATAGATATAGGGGATCAAAAGTTTAAGCATGTTCCACAAGTGCCAACGACTTGAAATTTTTAGGACGTATTGGCCATAACGTGTAACCTCCAGGAAAAAGCCGACATTGAACCTCGGTGTCATGGGTTCGACTCCAGAAGGCCCCAAAGTCGCGATTTTCTCCATAAGGATACATGGCGGGGATTTTCGAAAATTTTTTTGGTGCACTTCCCGGGAAAGTAGAGAGTTGAAATTCGAGGGATCGCTAGATGCCAAAGATATCTAAAGAAAACCATAAAGACATCTATGAATATTATCCTTGGTTCGATGCTAGGTCGGGGCAAAAATCGGCCGTTTAAAATGCGTTGCGGCGATTTTGAAGATTTTTTTTGGATCCTTTCCCGATAACATGGATACTTGAAACTCAGCACGTGGATAGATGTCACAAATATATTTCATCATCAAATTTTACATGTTCGCTGATGGTCCTTGGTTCGATCCCAGAAGGACAATTTCACTTCTCAATGCATTTCTTACGGAGATAACGGAAACAAAATTAACGTACTTCCCGGCATGCTATCGACTTCAAACTTTGCATGATAGAAGAGCCTGTTCTTACAAATCAAACTTTGTATTCACAGCATAGAATATTTCCTGGGTTCGACACCAGGTGTCTCCGCAATCAGAAGTTGATCCGATTTTAAGGAATTACTTTAAAACCTTTCCCAATAATATAGAAACTTGAAATTCGGCATATAAATAGAAATCATATATAACTTTCAGAAACATGTTTTAGATTTCAAAGATTGTCCTTGGTTCGAATCCAGAGAGCCATTTACATTCGTGAAAATTAGAACGTCTTTTGAGGCTGTTGCAGCCAATATTTCTGTTTGAATTTTCACACATAGTTAGAGATGGTGATCTACTAATGTGCTGCATAGTAAGTTCACAGTAAAGACCCGGGTTCGATGCCAGACGATGAAATGTCAGCGAATTTTAAGAAAAACTTCAATCCTTTTTTTTTCTTTTGAGGATCGTCCCGATATAATGCCGCTATAAAATTAGTGTTGTCGATCTGCTTGCAGTATGCAAGCTACATTTTACTCGTAATAATATACGAGTAAAATGTAGCTTGCATACTGCAAGCAGATCGACAACACTAATTTCATATCGGCATCATATCGGGACGGACATCAAAAGAAAAAAAAAATTCAAAATATTCGTAGAATTCGCTGCAATTTAATCACCTGGCAGCGAACCCCGGTCTTCCTGGTGTACTTACTATGCAGCAAAATAGAAAATTACCATATCAAACTATGTGTGAAAATTCAAGCAAAACTATTAGGTGCAACTACCTCAAATGACGTCCTACTATTCACATACTCCTTATTTGAGAAATTATAATGTGCTCTGGCATCGAACCCAGGAACAGCATGGTCTTATCTATTTTTTTTCTTAAACAAAGTGTTAATATACATCTTCCATCTAAGCAAGAGCTCCCTTACATATCGATAAATGCATAAAAAAAATATGAAAAGATACCCCATAGTATTATATATGGGTGATATTTTTACCGCCCGGCATCGAACCCGGGTCTTTCAGGCAATACTTTCTATGCAGCACAAAAGAAAAACACCATCTCTAACCGCGTATGCAAATTCAAGCAGAAATATTGGTTACAACTGCCTCAAATGACGTCCTACTTTTCCTTTATATTCCTTATGAGAGAAACGTTATTGTGCTCTGGCTTCGAACCCAGGAACAGTACGGTCTTATGAAAATTTTTTTCTAAAACTTATTCGTACCATACATCTTCCAGCCAAGCACGAACATCCTATCATTTCGATAAGTGCATCTAAAAAAATAATGAAAAACGGCTCCCATGTATTTTAAAGGGCAGATCTTTGCATCGTCCTAGCATCGAACCCAGGATAACTTTTGTAAAAGTCATTGATGTTTTCGAAAGTCCAAGACCATAAATATAGGCACCTTGAGTTTTACTTCTCTACCTATCCGGAAAGTATTTTTTTTTAATTCCCGAAAATCACGGCAATGCATTCAAAAGGGAAAAATCGGGACTTTGGGGCCCTCAGGAATCGAACCTATGACACTGAGGATCAAAGTCTCTTTTTTCCTGGGGGTTTCACGTTATGGCCAATATGTCATAAAATTTTCAGATCAATGACGCTTGTAGTTTAGGCTGTGAATTTGTATCCTATCTATCTATATAGGTATATATATGAATGAATCCGGAGAAGCATCTATATCTATTATATATAGACGCTTCTCCGGATATACCTATATATAAGTTATATATATATATATATATATATATATAGGGGATCAAAAGTTTTACCATGTTCCACAAGTGCCAAAGACTTGAAATTTTTACGACGTATTGGCCATAACGTGTAACCTCCAGGAAAAAGCCGACATTGAACCTCGGTGCCATGGGTTCGATTCCAGAAGGCCCCAAAGTCCCGATTTTCTCCATAAGGATACATGGTGGCGATTTTCAAAATTTTTTTAATAATACTTCCCGGACAGGTAGAGAATCGAAATTCAAGGAGCTTACAGATATGGTCAAGAACTATTATAAACATTAATGATTACTAATGAGAACGTCCTGGGTTCGACGCTAGGACGATGCAAAAATCCCGCGTTTAAAATGCATGGGGATAGTTTTTCATTAATTTTTTTGATGCACTTACCGGAATGTAAGGAACTTTTCGCTCAGCTACAAGATATATATTAAGAATTGGTTTAAGAAAAAAATTTCTTAAGCCCGTACTATTCCTGGGTTCGATGCCAGAGCACATTAACATTTCTCTCATAAGGAATATAAGGGAAAAGTAGGACGTCGTTTGAGGCAGTTGCAGCCAATATTTCTGCTCGAATTTTCACACATAGTTAGAGATGGTTATCTTCTATGGTTCTGCATAGTAAGTTTGACCGGGAAGACCTGGGTTCGATGCCAGACGAATAAATTGCAGCGGAAATTAAGAATATTTTCCGTCCATTTTTTTTCTTTTGAGGACTCACTCTATGTGATGCCGACAAAAAACTTTTGTTATCGATGTGCTTGCAGTATGCAAGCAACATTTTACTCGTATAATAGATAGACGCTTCTCCGGATATACCTATAAGTTATATATATATATATATATATATATAGGGGATCAAAAGTCTAACCATGTTCCACAAGTGCCACCGACTTGAAATTTTTACCACGTTATGGCCATGACATGTAACCTCCAGGAAAAAGCCGACATTGAACCTCGGTGTCATGGGTTCGATTCCAGAAGGCCCCAAAGTCGCGATTTTGTCCATAATAATACATGGCGGGGATTTTCAAAATTTTTTTGAGGCACTTCCCGGAAAAGGAGAGATTTGAAATTCAAGAGATCGCTAGATGCCGTGCATATCTAAAGGAAACCATAAAGACATCTACGAATATTATCCTTGGTTCGATGCTAGGTCGGGGCAAATATCGGCCGTTTAAAATGCATTGTGGCGATTTTTAAGATTTTTTTTTGACACTTTCCTGTTGGCATAGAAATTTGAAATTCGGTATGAGGTTAGATACCATAAAAATATATCATAATCAAATTTTAAATATTCGCTGATGGTCCTTGGTTCGATCCCAGAGGGACATTTAAATTCCTCAATGCATTTCTTACGGAGATAACGGAAACAAATTTTAGGTACTTCCCGGCACGATATCGACTTCAAACTTTCCATATAGAAAGATCAAGTCCATACAAATCAACCAGTGCATTCACAGCTATCAATGTGTCCTGGGTTCGACACCAGGTGTCTCTGCAATCAGAAGTTGATACGATTTTTAGGAATTATTTTGAAATTTTGCCAATAATATAGAAACTTCAAATTCGGCAGATAGATAGAGATCATAAATAACTTTCAGAAACATTTTTTAGATTTCCAAGATCGTCCTTGGTTCGAATCCAGAGAGCCATTTAAATTCGTGAAAATTAGAACGTCTTTTGAGGCAGTTGTAGCCCATATTTCTGATTGAATTTTCACATATAGTTAGAGATGGTGATCTGCGATTGTGCTGCATAGTAAGTTTACAGTAAAGACCCGGGTTCGATGCCAGACGATGAAATTTCAGCGAATTTGAAGAAAATGTTCAATCCATTATTTTCTTTTGATGGCCGTCCCGATATGATGCCTACATGAAAATAGTGTTGTCGATCTGCTTGCAGTATGCAAGCTACATTTTACTCGTATATATATATACTTTGAATCATTGGTCCGATGCCAGAAGACCCCGAAGTCCTGATTTTGTTTCTATTATTTATTCCATTGCGGGGATTTTCAAAACTTTTTTGGGGCACTTTCTGGCAAATTAGAGAGTTGAAAACAAGAGATTGCTGGAAGCCGAGCATATCTGACAAAATATCATACATAAAATACATATGAAAACCATAAATATATTTTAGGAATAACTGACTTGTTTCGTCACACGCTAATTTCGACTGATTTCCTGTACTGTGGGAGATGCTATGAGCAGAAAGAGCCATGGGATCCCCACTCTCGTCTGCAGCTGCCAACTTATTCATGGAACAGATCGAGGAGGAGACCCTCAAAACCGCTCCATACCAACCAAAATGTTTCTTCCGTTACGTCGACAATATAATTAATAAAATACAGTAATTTGGCAGCATGGAAAGGAAATTGGACGTGTTTTTCAACTATTTGAATTGCAGTCAGAAAAACATCCAATTCACAATGGAGGTCGAAGAGAACAGCTGCCTTCCATTTCTAAACGTACTCGTAACACGAAGATCCGATGGCAATCTAGGCCATAGCATATACTGGAAACCGATGTACACGGACCTCAATTTGAATAGGTGCAGCCATAATCACCCTTTCAACGGTTCTCTACACTCTAATTCATTGTACGCACGTCATCTCTCACCAAGAAAATATTTCCAATGCACTTAAACACCTTAAGATGAAGTTCCTTCAAAATGGACACCTGATAAAGGAAGTAAACCTTAAAAGGAGCATTTCCAGAAATGACAAGGAGGGCAAAGGACAGGAAGAGAAGCCCATGGCCCCCTGCAGCCTTCTTACCAAAGTAAAGGATCAACTGAATCTAAAGACTCCAGGAGTATATAGTGTGATTGTTGTGCAGTACCTGTGATTGTTGAGCAGTATATATTGGCAAAACAGCAACAACTGTTGAGATGCAAAGCAATGAACATTCGCACCACATCAGACTGAAACAAGCGGAGAAATCAGCAGTTGTGGAGCATTGTCTATAGCAACAGCACCAAGTTAACTTTGAAGACACTAAAGTTATATGCAAAGCACAGCGTTTCTGGGACCAGCTGATCAAGGAATTGTTGATTGAAATTGAACCATAAGAAAATAACATCAATAGAAATGGAGGGTACTCCCTCCACAAGACATGGAAGCCGATCTTGTGGAAAATCGCAGAGAGCCGACAGCCAACAAGATCAAGTCACTCCTATGGCTAATCAAAAAAGTGAAAGGGACAGATATATATATACCGGGCCATATCCTACACTCAGCACTTCACCCCTGAAGATGGCTAGTGGGACTACATGTTGGGACTATTCCTGCATCCTGAAGATGGCTAGTGGCTGACACGTTGGGACTACTCCTGCACACAACCGGTTGGAAACCCAAGAAAATTTCCTACAGCAGCTGCGCCAGGAAAGCACTAAATCCTTATTTTAGTTTGTTTTCGGTATGATACCTACTTCAAGCCATTGAATGCTTCAATCCTGCAATAGAATAATCCTGCATTACTTTTATTGAATTTTGACCATGCAATGCAATTATTGAAGTATTCAATTTAAAGGGAACAAAGCATTTAAAATTTCAATAATACTCCATAGTAAGAACTGTTATGTATGAAAGTGCTATTATGTCTTTAGATGTGATCCTTTTTATGCTAAACAACATTCCTCGAAGCAAATTCGTAAATTTGTTTTGTATGATGTATAATTTATTCATTGATTTCTTGAGTTTACAGTTCATCATTTCATTTTTTCCTAAATCAAATTTCTGATTGAAAATGTTATTTGTATTTTAGAATGTGGGGTATAGCACCAGTCTTAAGCCTGAAGCCCTGGAGAGTTACGAGTACCCCAATGGCAAGGAGTGGCAGCTTTTAATCAAGTCTGGAAAGCATAAGGTGTCTTAAGAGTGTCAATTAAATGTTTTTTAAATCCAAAATAATTTTCAAGGTATGGGTATCATTTGATTATTCTAATGAAGAATATAGTTTTTGTGGGTATTATCTATTTTTTGAATGTTATTAAATCAATTTATGTATGTTTTTCTAATCCTTATAAATTTTTGTCAGTTCTATTATCAGCAATTATTATAAATAACCAAAATTCTTTCAAATGTATTCCTATCTTGTTTTTTATAACCTGACTACATACTACATAGGTAATTGTGTTTTACTTCCAAATTCTCACAAATTCGAAGGGAGGCAATATTCTACGACCAAAATAAGAATCTTCATTCCACATCCTTTCTTCAGGTGAACGACCATTATTTCTAATTTAATTTTATTAAAGAAAAGTACCCTGCGAATGATAACATTTTCTTCCATGTATTTCTTATGGAAACTCTTTGACTATCTGGAGTCGAAGTGAGTACAGTTGGGTCAACAAAAAGTAGCCTATCATTTGTGCAGGGGAGGCTTCTAATTTTGTACGAATTTTGAAATTTTGAAAATATTTAGCTTGAGAGTTATAGCGTGAAACAGATATTTGACCCCAACTGGGGACAAACTGGAGACAGCTAGGTGGATAAAAGGTAACCTATGTTGGAAGTTGGATGACAAATGACCATCATGCCAAATTTCATCAAAATCGGTTGGATAGTTTTTGAGTGATTCTGTAACCTACAGACATACAGACAGACAGATGGATATGAAAATTTCTAAAAGGTGTTTTGGACTCAGGAACAACCCTAGTTGCAATACAACTTTTTTTGAAATCGGATCAATGTACAGACACGACCCCCTCTACCGATTTATTATATACTAGCGGAGTGCCCGTTGATTCTCAACAGAAAAATGAATGTAAATCGAAAGTCATGAAATTTAGATATGAAAATATTTAGGTATGAAAAGTGTTACACTTATGAAAAAAACAATACTTCTCTCCATCCTATTTGACTTACGAAATCACAAAAACTGCTACACAAATGTAAATCATAGACTAAACTAATGATACACCAGTCGCTACAATAAATAGAGGAAACAACTAAGAACCAAATGTATCGAGACAAAATCACAAAAATAGCCTCACATATCTTGTGAACCACAAACGAAAATAAATGAACCAGTCGCTTAGCACGTCCAATATGTCTGACAGACAGCAAGCCAGTGAAATCATCGCAACTATCAAATAAACGAATAAACAAATAAATGCCGCAAACAAATTGCAATAAAAAGGAATTAATCGAATTAGAAGTCGTCCTTTTATGAATTAACACCTAATTTATTCTTTAAGTTGGCGTTGGATGTTCTTTAATCAAATTACTTAACACTTCATAATTAACCCTCTGCTGTTAAATAAACTATAAGAATTGTGAAGAAATTTCCTATTATCCTATTAAGAATGAAAGCGGCGCATCTGTTTAATTATATCGCAATTATAATTTGACCATTATGTTGCAAAATCAGAGTGAACTCTTACCTCTTCTCTTGAATAGGATTTAATTTAATTTCAATGATTTCAGATTCCGTTGACGAAAAATACTGTCTTCCGATATTTTTATAAACGTGGAATGAGGAAACTTAATCCAAGTGAAAGTAGACATTCAAACTTATGGAAGTTATCTCATTTAAGCGATGTAATCGGTAGTGATAAGAAATGCTCGCAAGTTTTTCTCGCGAACTTTCCTCAAAAATTCGTGAATTTCAAATAACAAAAATTAATTACATTTCCTTTAATTGGCCATTTATTTTTCTGCCTAATTTGCATGATTTTAACTCGCAACCAAGAGCAAATACTATAAATTCTGCTTTAACCTCACAGGATCTCTAAAACCAACACCAATAGAAAGAAGATGTACCAATAAGAGAAAAACCAATTGTCAATATAAATATAAAAATGATTAAATTTTGTCAATTATGTTAATCATATGCGATTGTTTTTGGTGATATCGGCAAATAATTGAAATTCAAGGACATGATACCTATAGTCAAATATTCGAAGATGATATTTTCATATATAGAGTAACTTATCGTATCTGAAAAAAATTACTGAGTTCAATATTGGACTAATGATAAACCATATACCAGCAATACTTCTTACTAGAGGAGATTTCTATAGTGTATGTTACTGAAAATGTGAAGTATATTGACGAAAAAGATTTCGAAAGTGAAATATCTTGTTAGAGGTCATTCTTCGAAATGATTTATTTTCATCCATTTAAACATATTATTTAAGATATTACAAGATACGAATGAGTTTGACTATAACCATTAACAAAAGATATAGGTGGATTGTATCTATATTTAAATACACCAATAGATGATCCACTAAAACATTTCTTGGTTTAATTTCCAATTCTATATCTAAAAGCACAAAATTCGTTTACCTTATTCCAGTCACTTATAAAAGCATTGTCATTCCTTGCTGCTTTAAATCCAATACTTTACACTTCAATGGAAGCAATCACTGAATTCAGGGTTATTTCAATGATCTTGATTGATTCATTAAATGCACGGCGGGACGCTAAATGAAATGATTACTATTTAGATAGGAAAATAAGAATGAGAAAGTTATAAACTTACCAAGCTAAGAAGATATAATTACTTTATATGAGAAAAGAAGATTCATTTAATATGACGCTAAACATTAATTTCACGTAAAGAATCAACAAACACTGGTGTTGCTATAAACAAAACTTGGTTGTTGATGATGCGCTAATGCTAACGAATTTGAATTTAAAGATATAGAGATTGGCCTTGACGACGGGTTGTTTACAATGTCAGATTCTCATATAATATTCGTATTTTACTTCCTAATTCTCACAACTTCGAATATCTTTCTTCGGTCATATCACGATAAAAGGAGGAAAATTAAAGAAAAAAAGGGAAAAAATTGAATTTTCGCTAAAATAATCAGTTTTGTTGCTTTTTTCGGTCATATCTCGATAAAATGAGGAAAATTAAGGAAAAAAGGGGAAAGAATTGCAATTTCGCTGACATTAATCGTTTTTGATTCTTTTTTCGGTCATATCACGATAAAATGAGGTAAATTAAAGAAAATAAAGAGGAAAAAAATGGAAATTTCGATAAAATCATCCGTTTCTGTTACTTTTTTCGGTCATATCTCGATAAAACGAGGAAAATTAAGGAAAAAATGATATTTCGCAAAAATAATTCGTTTTTATTGCTTTTTTTGGTAATATCTCGATAAAATGAGGAAAATTAAGTAAAAAAGAGGGAAAAAATGAAATTTCGCTGTACTTATTCGCTTTCGTTGCATTTTTTGATAATATCTCGAAAAAATTAGGAAAATTAAGGAAAAAAAGGGGAAAAAATTGAAATTTCGCTAAAATTAATCGTTTTTGATTCTTATTTCGGTCATATCACGAAAAATGAGGAAAATTAAAGAAAAAAAGAGGAAAAAAATTGAAATTTCGATAAAATTATCCGTTACGGTTGCTTTTTTCCGTCATATCTCAATAAAATGAGGTAAATTAAGGAAAAAATGATATTTCGCTAAAATTATTCGTTTTTGTTTCTTTTTTTGGTAATATCTCGAAAAAATGAGGAAAATTAGGGGAAAAAAGAGGAAAAAATGAAATTAACATAAAATTATTCGTTTTTGATTCTTTTTTCGGGATTTTCACGATAATATGAGGAAAATTAAAGAAAAAAGAGGAAAAAAATTGAAATTTCGCTAAAATTATCTGTTTCTGTTGCTTTTTTAAGTCATGTCTCATAGGAAAATTAAGGGAAAAAAGAGGGAAAAAATGAAATTTCGCTATAATTCTTCACTTTTGTTGCATTTTTTGATTATATCTCGATAAAATGAGGAAAATTAAGTAATAAAAAGAGAAAAATTATATATTCCGCTATAATGATTCGTTTTTGTTGCTTTTTTCGGTCATATCTCGATAAAATGACAAAAATTAAGGAAAAAAAAAGAGGAAAAAAATTGAAATATCGCTAAAATTATCTGTTTTTTTTTTGGCTTATTTCGATAATATCTCAATGTAATGTGGAAAATTAAAGAAAAAAATAGGAAAAAAATCGAAATTTCGTAAAAAGTATTAGTTATTGTTCCTTTTTACGATAATATCTCGATAAAATGAGAAAAATTAAGGAAAAAATGGAAAAAATGAAAAGTACGCTAAAATTATTCGTTTTTGTTGGTTTTTTCGATAATATTTCGATAAAATGAGAAAAAGTAAGGAAAAAAAGAGGAAAAAAATTGAAATTTTGCCAAAATTATTCGTTATTGTTTCTTTTTTCGATTATATCTCGATAAAATGAGGAAAAATAAGGAAAAAAAGGGGAAAAAATAAAAATTTCACTAAAATTATTCGTTTTTTTTTCTTTTTTCTATAATATCTCGATAAAATGACGAAAATTAAGGAAGAAAGGAGGAAAACAATTGAAATTTCGCTGAAAATATTCGTTTTTGTTTCTTTTTTCGATAATTTCTCGATAAAATGACGAAAATTAAGGAAAAAAGGAGGAAAACAATTGAAATTTCGCTGAAAATATTCGTTTTTGTTTCTTTTTTCGATAATATCTCAATAAAATGACGAAAATTAAGGAAAAAAAGAAGAAGAAGTTGAAATTTCGCTGAAAATATTCGTTTTTGTTTCTTTTTTCGATAATATCTCGAAAAAATGAGGAAAATTGAGGAAAAAAGGGGAATAAAATTGAAATTTCGCTAAAATTATTCTTTTTTGTTTCTTTTTGCGATAATTACTCGAAAAAATGATAAAAATTAAGGAAAAATGACGAAAATTGAGGAAAAAATGGAAAAAATTATTATTACGCAAAAATTATTCGTTTTTTTTTTGGCTTATTTCGATAATATCTCAATGAAATGTGGAAAATAAATGTGAAAAAAAGAGGAAAAAAATCGAAAATTGGAAAAATTATTAGTTATTGTTCCTTTTTACGATAATATCTCGATAAAATGAGAAAAATTAAGGAAAAAATGGAAAAAAATTAAAGTACGCTAAAATTATTCGTTTTTGTTGGTTTTTTCGATAATATTTCGATAAAATGAGGAAAATTAAGGAAAAAAAGAGGAAAAAAATTGAAATTTTGCCAAAATTATTCGTTATTGTTTCTTTTTTCGATAATATCTCGATAAAATGACGAAAATTAAGGAAAAAAAGAGGAAAAAAAATTGAAATTTCGCTGAAAATGTTCGTTTTTGTTTATTTTTTCGATAATATCTCGAAAAAATGAGGAAAATTAAGGAAAAAGGGGAATAAAATTGAAATTTTGCTAAAATTATCCTTTTTTGTTTCTTTATTCGATAATTACTCGAAAAAATGATTAAATTAAGGGAAAATGACGAATATTAAGGAAAAAATGAAAAAATTAATATTACGCTAAAATTATTCGTTTTTGTTGGCCTTTTCGATAATATCTCGATAAAGTGATGAAAATTAAGGAAAAAATCTGATGTGGCCAGCACATGACTTTCTCCACATATATAAGATGTAAATATTTATCTACGACAGTATTTACAAACTCTATATTCAATCAAAACTTGGAAGATAAGTGATTAATTTCTTTCATATTATCTTTTACGTCAAAAAGATTATAAATAATGTTTTTCGGGACATGTTCGATGAAAAAAGATGAAGCGGCCTTTAGGAAAAGCGCCCAGAGCGCCCACAACGTACATAATCAGCAACTTCCGGTTTATCAGTATTTCTGAAATAACTCCTACACAATCAGTGATACAAAGATATGTTTCGTACAAAAGTTATAGTAAATTTTATTTTCTAAAACTTTTATTGAAAATAGTATATACCTAAATATCATATTTACGGAGATATTTTGAAAACCGGAAATGATCTTTGAAGAATGAAGCTCAACTTCCGGTTGACCGATTTACTCCAAAAACTAATCAACTCTAACGACATTAACCAAATTAGTATTTATAAAATTTCGTGTTGATCCAACGAATAGTTTTCATGATAGAGCGCCCACAAAGTACATAATCAGATACTTCCGCTTTATCAGTATTTCACGAATAACTCCTAATCAACCGGTGATACAAAAATATGTTAAATACAAAAGTTATAGTAAAAAAGATTATCTAAAACTTTTATAAGGTATACAATTTACCTATATATTATATTTATGGAGATATTTTGAAAACCGGAAATGAGCTTTAATCAATAAAGCTCGACTTCCGGTTGACCGATTTACTCCAATAACTTATCAACTCTGACAGCAGACACCACAGTACTATATATGAAGTTTGATATTGATACGACCAATAGTTTTCACGTTAGAGCGCCCACTATCACACACACACATACACACACACACACACACACACACACACACACACACACACACACACATACACACAGACATCATTCCGAAAATGGTCAAAACGTGTTCTAGGGACCCCAAAACATGTATTTCCGTTGAAATCTCGAAGTCGAATTTTTTCATGAAAACAATACTTTCTCTATACTTCGTATATGGAGAAAGTAAAAAAGAGGAATAAAATGGAAATTTCGCTAAAATTATTCTTTTTTGTTTCTTTTTTCGATAATTACTCGAAAAAATGATTAAAATTAAGGAAAAATGACGAAAATTAAGGAAAAAATGGAAAAAATTAAAATTACCCCAAAATTATTCGTTTTTTACTTTCTCCATATACGAAGTATAGAGAAAGTATTGTTTTCATGAAAAAATTCGACTTCGAGATTTCAACGGAAATACATGTTTTGGTGTCCGTAGAACACGTTTTGACCATTTTCGGAATGATGTCTGTGTGTATGTATGTGTGTGTGTGTGTGTGATAGTGGGCGCTCTAACGTGAAAACTATTAGTCGTATCAATACCAAACATCATATATAGTACTGTGGTGTGTGCTGTCAGAGTTGATTAGTTTTTGGAGTAAATCGGTCAACCGGAAGTCGAGCTTTATTCATTAAAGCTCATTTCGGGTTTTCAAAATATCTCCATAAATATGATATATACGTAAATTGTATTACTTATAAAAGTTTTAGATAATATAATTTACTATAACTTTTGTTTTTAATATATTTTTGTATCACCGGTCGATTAGGAGTTATTCGTGAAATACTGATAAACCGGAAGAAGATGATTATGTAATTTGTGGGCGCTCTAACATGAAAACTATTTGTCGGATCAAAACCAAATTTCATAAGTAGTACCTTTATTATAGTCGTTAGAGTTGGTTAGTTTTTGGAGTAAATCGGGCAACCGGAAGTTCAGCTTCATTCTTCAAAGCTCATTTCCGGTTTTCAAAATATCTCCATAAATATGATATTTAGGTATATACAATTGTTTACAAATGTTTTAGAAAATGTTATTTACTATAACTTTTGTATGAAACATATTTTTTATCACTGATTGTTTAGGAGTTATTGATGAAATACTGATAAACCGGAAGTTGCTGATTATGCACTTTGTGGGCTCCCCCGGCTCTATGGGCGAAAGGCCAAATTCATCTTTTTTCATCGAGCATGTCCAGAAAAACATTATTTATAATGTTTGAGACATAAAAGATAATAATATATAAATTAATCACTCATCTTCCAAGTTTAGATGGATTATAGAGTTCGAAATTACTGTCGTAGATAAATATTTACATCTTATATATATGGAGAAAGTCATGTGCTGGCCACATCAGATTTTTTGGCTTATTTCGATAATATCTCAATGAAATGTGGAAAATTAAAGAAAAAAAGAGGAAAAAAATCGAAATTTCGTAAAAATTATTAGTTATTGTTCCTTTTTACGATAATATCTCGATAAAATGAGAAAAATTAAGGAAAAAATTAAAAGTACGCTAAAATTATTCGTTTTTGTTGGTTTTTTCGATAATATTTCGATAAAATGAGAAAAAGTAAGGAAAAAAAGAGGAAAAAAATTGAAATTTTGCCAAAATTATTCGTTATTGTTTCTTTTTTTGATTATATCTTGATAAAATGAGGAAAAATAAGGAAAAAAAAGGGGAAAAAATAAAATTTTCTCTAAAATTATTCGTTTTTGTTTCTTTTTTCGATAATATCTTGATAAAATGACGAAAATTAACGAAAAAAAGAGGAAAACAATTGAAATTTCGCTGAAAATATTCGTTTTTGTTTCTTTTTTCGATAATATCTCGATAAAATGACGAAAATTAAGGAAAAAAGGGGAATAAAATTATAATTTCGCTAAAATTATCCTTTTTGTTTCTTTTTTCGATAATTACTCGAAAAAATGATTAAAATTAAGGAAAAATGAAGAAAATTAAGGAAAAAATGGAAAATTTAATATTACCTTAAAATTATTTGTTTTTGTTGGTTTTTTTCGATAATATCTCGATAAAGTGATGAAAATTAAGGAAAAAAAAAGAGGAAAAAAAATGAAATTTCGCTAAAAATAATCGTTTTTGTTACTTTTTTTGGTTACATCTCGATAAAATGAGGAAAAATAAGGAATAAAAAGAGGAAAAATAAAAATTTTACTAAAATTATTCGTTTTTGTTTCTTTTTTCGATAATATCTCGATAAATTGACGAAAATTAAGGAACAAAAGAAGAAAAAAATTGAAATTTCGCTAAAATTATCCTTTTTTGTTTCTTTTTTCGATAATTGCTCGATTAAATGACGAAAATTAAGGAAAAAAGAGGAAAAAATTAAAACATTTCACTAAAATTATTCGTTTTTGATTATTTTTTCGATAATATCTCGATCAAATGACGAAAATTAAGGAAAAAAACAGGAAAAAATTGAAATTTCACTTAAAACATTCGTTTTTGTTTATTTTTTCGAAAATATCTCGAAAAAATTAAAATGATTACAAGTTTTACTATTTTTGGTCAATATTTAGCAAAATATGGAAAAAACCTGAAATTACACCGATATTTTCGAGTTTTCGACGTTTCTTGGGTTAACTGCTCTAAAAAATGGAATATTTCTAACAAATTTGTATAGGTCGCTGCAATAGCATTAAATTTAATCAAACGACAACTATTTTTTCTTAATTTTGAACGAAATATGTGAAAAAACTGAAATTTCACCAATTTTTTTCGATACTTCGACGTTTTTTGTGTTAACCGCTGAAAAAAATTTCATATTTCTTCTTTATTTGGATATATCCTGTAAAAAACTTCCAAATAAGTCAAAGGTTCAGTAGTTTAGGCAAATATTTAGCATAATATTGCAAAAAACCTGAAATTTCACAAAATGTTTTCGAGTTTTCGACGTTTTATGGGTAAACTGCTTGGAAAAATTGAATCACTTTTTTGCGTTTTAAGATCTCTTCAAAAGCATTAATATTAATCCAATGTTGACTAGATTCCTTCAATGTTTAGAAAAATATGGCAACAAACTTGAAATTTCACCGATATTTTTCGAGTTCTCGACGTTTTTTGAGTTATCTGCTAAAAATAATAATATATCTCTGCTAAATATGGACAGATCTCGTCAAGAACTTAAAATTGAATCCAAAGTTGACTAGTTTTGCTCATTTTTCACAAAAATATGGCCAAACACCTGAAATTTTACTGAGATTTTGACGTTTTGATAGATTACATTAATAACATATATTTTGTTTTAAACATCTTTGAAAAATCTCGTTTAGATTTTCAACAGGAATCCAAATTTGATTAGATTAAGGATAGGAGCAAGGAAAAGTATGAAAAATTGCCCATTTTTTCGGATTTTCCCGTAAATTGATACGGAAAATTTAATTTTTATCTCATATTTTGACTGACATTGATTAGATTATAAGGAGTAGTCCTAATTCCAAATAAAATTTTTTGAATTTTAGAACAATTCTCTTCAACATATTTAAACAATTCCAGCAAATGCCCCCTTTGGCCGATTAAACCTTTAATTAAAAGATAAATATGAAATTTGTTTTCAAACCCTTTAAAATTCTTGTTAAGATATTCAAAACTAGTCCAAATTCGATTAGGTTTTTCGAGTTTTTTGCAAAATACAGCCGTAAAACAGTCAACTTTCGTAAAAATGCCTAATTAAAGACGAAGTTTCGGTAAATGTACAAAAATTGACCTTGAAAGGTCTGGAGCGAAACACCGATATTTGTCTTCCCGGTATTCGAGCACTCCGAGTTGATCCATCCGAATCTACATAGCAGAACTGTCCTCTTGGAATTGACCTCCCGTAATCAACATTGCGGAGTCAACCTCCCACAGTCGACCTCCCGGAGTCGACCTCACGGAGTCGAACTCACGGAGTCGACCTTCCGGAGTCGACCTCCCGGTGTGTACCTCCCGGAGTCGACCTCCCGGAGTCGAACACCCGGAGTCGACCTCCCGGAATCCACCTCCCGGAGCCAACCTCCCGGAGTCGAACTCCCGGAGTCGACCTCCCGGAGTTGTCACCCCAGAGTCGACGGCGGATCAACGACATTTTGTCATCAACCTCTGGTCATTGAGCTCGTGTTATCGACCTCGGTTCATCGACCCAGGGTCATTGACCTCGGGTCATCGACCTCGGTTCATCGACCTTGGGTCATCAATCTCAGGTCATTGACCTCGGGTCATCGAACTCGGGTCATCGATCTCAGGTCATCGACCTCAGGTTATTGACCTCGGATGATCGACCTCGGGTCATCGACTTCGGGTCAATGACCTTGGGACACACCCCTCATGTCATCGATGTTGGGTCTTAATCCTTGGGTTATATACATTATAGATCCTATTGACCTGCCAAAAAAGAATGATTATTCAAAATTTCGAAATTCCTATAAAATGAATACATTACGGAGTTTATATCTAGAGTTGAAATTAAATTTTAAATGTTTTCTATATTTGCTCAATTTTTAGCAAAATATGGCCAAAAACATGAAATTTCAGGGTTATTTTTCGAGTTTTTGAATTTACTTTGGTTTACGGAATTGTAAACTCTAAAAGTTCTACTGAATATTGATAGATCTCGTCTAAACCATTAAAATTAATCCAGCGTTGACAAATTTTGCTCAATTTTGAACAAAATATGCAAAAAAAAACGAAATTTCTCTGATATTTATCGATATTTCAACGTTTTTTGGGTTAATTGCTACAAGAAATCGACCATTTCTTCTAAATTTGGGTAGATAAAGACTAAATAATTATGATGAATCGATACTAACTAGTTTCGCTCAATAATTGTCAAATATTTGCAAAAAACCTGAAATTTCACCTTTTTTCTTCGTGTTTTCGACGTTTTTTTTGTGTTTACTACTAAGAATAATTGAACATTTCCTCAAAATTTGGATGGATCTCGTCGAGAAAATTAAAATGAGAAGAAAATTTACTATTATTGCTCAATATTTAGCAAAAGATGGAAAAAACCTGAAATTACAGCAATATTTTCGAATTTTCGACGTTTTTTGGTTTAACTGATTCGATAAATGGAACATTTCTCACGCATTCTTATAGGTCTATTCAAAAGCTTTAAAATTATTCCAACATTGACTAGTTTTGCACAATTTTGAACGAAATATGTAAAAAAATTGAAATTTCACCAATTGTTTTCGAGATTTCAACGTTTTTTGTGTTAACCGCTGAAAAAATTGAATATTTTTTCTTTTTTTGGATAGATCTTGTTAACAAACTTTCAAATAAGTCAAAAGTTTATTAGTTTTGGCAAATATTTAGCATAATATTGCAAGAAACATGAAATTTCCCAGAATGTTTTCGAGTTTTCAACGTTTTTTGTTTTAATTGCCTTGTAAAATTGAGTATTTCTACTAAGTATGGATAGATCTTGCCAAAAACTTTAAATTGAGTCCCAAGTTGACTAGTTTTGCTTCAGGTTTAGCAAAATATGACCAAAAACTATAAAATTCACCAATATTTTATGAGTTCTCCACCTTTTTTGAGTTATCTGCTAAAAATAAAAATATATATTTCTGCAGAATTTGGATAGATCTTGTCAAAACCTTTAAATTGAGTCCCAAGTTGAGCAGTTTTGATCAATAATTAGTAAACATGGCTGCAACCATAATGCCCCCTTTTCGCCGATTAAACCTTTAATTAAAAGATAAATATGAAATTTGTTTTCAAACCATTTAAAATTCTTGTTAAGATCTTCAAAACTAGTCCAAAGTCGATTAGGTATTTCGAATTTTTTGCAAAATACAGCCATAAAACAGTCCAATTTCGTTAAAATGCCTAATTTAAGACGAAGTTTCGGTAAAATGTACAAAAACAGACCTTGCAAGGTCTGGAGCGAAACACCGATATTCGTCTTCACGGTATTCGACCACTCCGAGTTGATCTATCCGAATCGACATCGCAGAACTGTCCTCTTGGAATTGACCTACCGTAATCAACATCGCGGAGTCAACCTCCCGGAGTCGACCTCCCGGAGTCGACCTCCCGGAGTCGACCTTCCGGAGTAGACCTCCCGGAGTCGAGCTCCCGGAGTCGACCTCCCGGAGTCAACCTCCCGGAGTCGACCTCCCGGAGTTGTCACCACAGAGTCAACGGCGGATCAACGACATTTTGTCATCAACCTCTGGTCATTGAGCTCGTGTTATCGACCTCGGTTCATCGACCCAGGGTCATTGAACTCGGGTCATCGACCTCGGGTCATCGACCTCAGGTCATTGACCTCGCGTCGTCAAACACAGGTCATTGACTTCAGGTCATCGACCTCGGGTCATAGACCTCGGGTTATCGACCTCGTGTCATCGACCTTGGGTCATCGACCTCAAGTCATCAACCTTGGGTCATCGACCTCGTGTCATCGACCATAGGTCAACGACCTCCAGTCATTGACCACGGGTAATCGTCCACGGGTCTTTGACCTCAGCTCTTCGACTTCGGGTCAATGACCTTGGGATTCACCCCTCCAGTCATTGACGTAGGGTCTTAATCCTCGGGTTATATACCTTATAGATCTTATTGACCTGCAAAAAAAGAATGATTGTTCAAAATTTCGAAATTCCTTTAAAATGAAATCATTGCGGAGTTTATTTCTAGAGTTGTAATTAAATTTTAAATGTTTTCTATATTTGCTCAATTTTTAACAAAATATGGCCAAAATCATGAACTTTCATGGATATTTTTCGAGTTTTTGATTTTACTTTGGTGTACTGCAATGAAAACTCTAAATTTTCTACTGAATATTGATAGATCTTGTGTAAATCATTAAAATTGATCCAGCGTTGACTAATTCTGCTCAATTTTGAACAAAATATGCAAAAAAAACTGAAATTTCACTGATATTTTTTGAGATTTTACGATTTTTGGGTTAATTGCAACAAGAAATCGACCATTTCTTCTAAATTTGGATGGATATCGACAAAACAATTAAGATGAATCGATACTGAATAGTTTCGCTCAATAATTGTCAAATATTTGCAAAAAAACCTGAATTTTCACCTTTTTTCTTCGTGTTTTCGACGTTTTTTGGGTTTACTGCTAAGAAAAATTGAAAATTTCCTCAAAATTTGGATAGATCTCGTCGAAAAAAGCAAAATGAGAAAACAATTTACTATTAATGCTCAATATTAAGCAAAATATGGAAAAAACCTGAAATTACAGCAATATTTTCCAATTTTCAACGTTTTTTGGTTTAACTGATTCGATTTATGGAATATTTCCCACGTCTTTTTATAAGTCTATTCAAAAGCATTAAAATTATTCTAACGTTGATTGGTTTTGAACAATTTTGAACGAAATATGTGAAGAAATTATAATTTCACCAAATTTTTTCAAGATATCGTCGTTTTTTGTGTTAACCGCTGAAAAAATGAATATCTCTTCTTTATTTGTATATATCCTGTTAAAAAACTTATAAATAAGTCAAAAGTTTAGTAGTTTTGGCAAATATTTAGCATAATATTGCAAAAAACCTGAAATTTCACCAATATTTTTGATTTTTCAACGTTTTTTGGTTTAACTGCTTCGATTTATGGAATATTCCTCCCGAAATTTGATACGTCTATTCAAAAGCATTAAAATTATTCCAACGTTGACTAGTATTCCTCAATTTTGAACGAAATATGTGAAAAAATTGAAATTTCACCAAATTTTTTCGAGATTTCGACGTTTTTTGAGTAAACCGATGAAAAAATTGAATATTTTTTCTTTATTTGGATAGATCTTGTTATAAAACTTTCAAATAAGTCAAAACTTTATTATTTATCGACATCTACACATATTAGGATTCGACATCGCGGAACTGTCCTCTTGGAATTGACCTCCCCGAGTCGACCTCCCGGAGTCGACCTCCCGGAGTCGACCTCCCGGAGTCGACCTCCCGGAGTCGACCTCCCGGAGTCGACCTCCCGGAGTCGACCTCCCGGAGTCGACCTCCCGGAGTCGACCTCCCGGAGTCGCCCTCCCGGATTCGATTTCCCCGAGTCGACCTCGGATCAACGACGTTTTTTCATCAACCTCTGGTCATTGAGCTCTGGTTATCGACCCTTGTTCATCGACCTAGGGTCATTGACCTCGGGTCATCGACCTTAGGTCATTGACCTCGGGTCATCGAACTCGGGTCATCGACCTCAGGTCATTGACCTCGGATGATCGACCTCGGGTCATTGACCTCAGGTTATTGACTTCGGGTCATCGATCTCGGGTCATTGATCTCGGGTCATCGACCTCAGGTCATTGACCTCGCGTCGTCAAACACAGCTCATCGACCTCAGGTCATCGACCTCGGGTTATAGACCTCGGGTTATCGACCTCGTGTCAACGACCTTGGGTGATCGACCACAAGTCATCGACCTTGGGTCATCGACCTCGTTTCATCGACCATAGGTCACTGACCTCGAGTCATTGACCACGGGTAATCGTCCTTGGGTCTTCAACCTCAGGTGTTCGACTTCGGGTCAATGACCTTGGGATTCATCCCTCCAGTCATCGACGTTGGGTCTTAATCCTCGGGTTATATACCTTATAGATCGTATTGACCTGCTAAAAAAGAATGATTGTTCAAAATTTCGAAATACCTATAAAATGAAATCATTGCGGAGTTTATTTCTAGAGTTGAAATTAAATTTTAAATGTTTTCTATATTTGCTCAATTTTTAACATAATATGGCCAAAAACATGAAATTTCATGGATATTTTTCGAGTTTTTGATTTTACTTTGGTGTGCTGCAATGAAAACTCTAAAATTTCTACTGAATATTGATAGATCTTGTCTAAAGCATTAATATTGATCCAGCGTTGACTAATTCTGCTCAGTTTTGAACAAAATATGCAAAAAAAACTGAAATTTCACTGATATTTTTTGAGATTTTACGATTTTTGGGTTAATTGCAACAAGAAATCGACCATTTCTTCTAAATTTGGATGGATATCGACAAAACAATTAAGATGAATCGATACTGAATAGTTTCGCTCAATAATTGTCAAATATTTGCAAAAAAACCTGAATTTTCACCTTTTTTCTTCGTGTTTTCGACGTTTTTTGGGTTTACTGCTAAGAAAAATTGAAAATGTCCTCAAAATTTGGATAGATCTCGTCGAAAAAAGCAAAATGAGAAAACAATTTACTATTAATGCTCAATATTAAGCAAAATATGGAAAAAACCTGAAATTACAGCAATATTTTCCAATTTTCAACGTTTTTTGGTTTAATTGATTCGATTTATGGAATATTTCTCACGAATTTTATAGGTCTATTCAAAAGCATTAAAATTATTCCAACGTTGACAAGGTTTCCTCAATTTTGAACGAAATATGTGAAAAAAATAAAATTTCACCAAATTTTTTTCAAGATTTTGACGTTTTTTGTGTTAACCGCTGAAAAAATTGAATATCTCTTCTTTAATTGCATATATCCTGTTAAAAAACTTTCAAATAAGTCAAAAGTTTAGTAGTTTTGGCAAATATTAAGCATAATATTGCAGAAAACATGAAATTACACCAATATTTGCGATTTTTCAACGTTTTCTGGTTTAACTGATTCGATTTATGGAATATCTCTCCCGAATTTTGATAGGTCTATTCAAAAGCATTAAAATTATTCCAACATTGACAAGTTTTCCTCAATTTTGAACGAAATATGTGAAAAAAATAAAATTTCACCAAATTTTTTTCATGATTTTGACGTTTTTTTGGTTAACCGCTACGAAAAATTGAAGGTTTCTATCGAATTTAAGTAGACCCATTTAAATGCATTTAAACGAACCTAATGTTGACTAGATTCCTTCAATTTGTCGATAAATATGGCCTAAAACTTGAAATTTAACCGATTTTTGACGTTTTTTGGGTTTTCCGGTATGAGAAATTGAATGGATCTAATGATTTAGTATATATCTCTTCAAAGGCATTAAAAGGATTCTAATATTGACTAGATTACTTGAATTGTTAGCAAAATATGGCCAAAAACCTGAAATTTCACCTATGTTTTTCGAGTTTTCGAGGTATTTTATATTTACCGCTAGGAAAAATTGAATACTTCCACTGAATTTGTATATACCTATTTCAGGACATGAAAACGAATCTAATGCTGACTAGATTCCTTCAATTTTTAGAAAAATATTGCGAAAAACCTGTAATTTCAACGATATTCTTCATGTTTTTCACGTTATTTTGTTTTACTGCAGCGAAAAATTTAAAATTTCTGCTGAATTTTGATAAATATCGTCTAAAGCATTAAAATTAATCCAGCAATAATTAATTTTGCTCAATTTTGAATAAGATTTGCCAAAAAAATTAAAAATTCAGTGATATTTTTCAGATTTCGACGTTTTTTGGGTTAACTGCTCCAAAAAATGGAATATTTCTAACAAAATTGTATAGGTCTCTGCAATAGCATTAAATTCAATCCAAAGACAACTAGTTTTTTCCAATTTTGAACGAAATATGTGAAAAAACTGAAATTTCACCAATTTTTTTCGATTTTTCGACGTTTTTTGTGTTAACCGCTGAAAAAATTTCATATATCTTCTTTATCTGGATATATCCTGTTAAAAACTTTCAAATAAGTCAAAAGTTTAATAGTTTTGGCAAATTCTTGGCATAATATTGCAAAAAACCTGAAATTTCACAAAATGTTTTCGAGTTTTCGACGTTTTATGGGTTAAACTGCTTGGAAAAATTGAATCACTTTCTTGCGTTTTTTAGATCTCTTCAAAAGCATTATTATGAATCAAATGTTGACTAGATTCCTTCAATGTTTAGAAAAATATGGCAACAAACTTGAAATTTCACCGATATTTTCGAATTCTCGACGTTTTTTGAGTTATTTGCTAAAAATAATAATATATCTCTGCTAAATATGGATAGATCTCATCAAGAACTTAAAATTTAATCCAAAGTTGACAATTTTTGCTCTCTTTTCGGTATAATATGGCCAAACACCTGAAATTTTACCTAGTTTTTGACGTTTTGATAGATTACATTATTAACATATATTTTGTTTTAAACACCTTTGAAAAATCTCGTTTAGATTTTCAACAGGAATCCAAATTTGATTAGATTAAGGATAGGAGCAAGGAAAAGTATGAAAAATTGCCCATTTTTTCGGATTTTCCCGAAAATTGATACGGAAAATCTAATTTTTATCTCATATTTTGACCGACATTGATTGGATTATAAGGAGGAGTCCTAATTCCAAATAAAATTTTTCGAATTTTAGAACGATTCTCTTTAACAAATTGAAACAATTCCAACAAATGCCCCCTTTTCGCCGATTAAACCTTTAATTAAAAGATAAATATGAAATTTTTTTCGAAACCTTTTAAAATTCTTGTTAAGATATTCAACACTAGTCCAAATCGATTAGGTTTTTCGAGTTTTTTGCAAAATACAGCCATAAAACAGTCAAATTTAGATAAAATTTCTAATTTAAAACGAAGTTTTGGTAAAATGTACAAAGACAGACCTTAAAAGGTCTGGAGCGAAACACCGATATTCGTCTTCCTGGTATTTGACCACTCCGAGTTGATCGATCCGAATCGACATCGCAGAACTGTCGTCTTGGAATTGACCTCCCGTAATCAACATCTCGGAGTCGACCTCCCGGAGTCGACCTCCCGGAGTCGACCTCCCGGAGTCGACCTCCCGGAGTCGACCTCCACAAGTTGTCTACCCGGAGTCGAACTCGGATCAACGACGTTTTGTCATCAACCTCTGGTCATTGAGCTCTGGTTATCGACCTCGGTTCATCGACCCAGGGTCATTGACCTCGGGTCATTTACCCCGGGTCATTGACCTCGTGCATTCGACCTCGATCAACGACCTCGGGTCATCGACCTTAGGTCATTGACCTCGGGTCATCGAACTCGGGTCATCGACCTCAGGTCATTGACCTCGGATGATCGACCTCGGGTCATTGACCTCGGGTCATTGACCTCGGGTCATCGACCTCCCAGAGTCGTCCTCCCGGAGTCGACCTCCCGGAGTTGACCTCCCGGAGTCCACCTCCTGGAGGTGACCACCCATAGTTGTCCACCCGGAGATGACCTCGGATCAACGACGTTTTTTCATCAACATCTGGTCATTGAGCTCTGGTTATCAACCTCGGTTAATCGACCCAGGGTCATTGACCTCGGGTCATCGAACTCAGGTCATTGACCTCGGTTGATCAACCTCGGGTCATTGACCTCGGAACATCGACCTCCCGGAGTCACCCACCTTTAAATTGAGTCCCTAGTTGACCAGTTTTGATCAATATTTAGCAAAATATGGCAGAAAACCTGAAATTCGCCTATATTTTTCGTGTTCTCGACGATTTTTGTTTTCAATGCTACGGAAATTTGAATATTTCTGTTGAATATGGATAGATCTTGTCAGAACCTATAAATTGAGTCCCAAGTTGACTAGTTTTGCTCAAGTTTTAGCAAAATATGAACAAAAACCTGAAATTTGAATTATATTTTTCGAGTTTTCGACGTTTATTAGGTTAACTGCTACGAAAAATGGAAGGTTTCTAATAAATTTGTGTAGACCCATTTAAATGAATTAAAACGAACCTAATGTTGACTAGATTCCTTCAATTTTTCGATAAATATGGCCTAAAACTTGAAATTTAACCAATTTTTTTCGAGTTTTTGACGTTTTTTGGGTTTTCCGGTATCAGAAATTGAATGAATCTAATGATTTAGTATATATCTCTTCAAAGGCATGAAAAGGATTCTGATATGGACTAGATTACTTGAATTTTTAGCAAAATATGGCCAAAAACTTTAAATTTCACCGATATTTTTCATGTTTTCGACGTTTTTTGGATTTAACGCTAGGAAAAATTGAATACTTCCACTGAATTTGTATATACCTTTTTCAGGACATGAAAACGAATCTAATGTTGACTAGATTCCTTCAATTTTTAGAAAAATATTGCGAAAAACCTGTAATTTCAACGATATTCTTCATGTTTTTCACGTTATTTTGTTTTACTGCAGCGAAAAATTTAAAATTTATGCTGAATTTTGATAAATATCGTCTAAAGCATTAAAATTGATCCAGCAATAATTAATTTTGCTCAATTTTGAACAAGATTTGCCAAAAAAATAAAAATTCAGTGATATTTTTCAGATATCGACGTTATTTGGGTTAACTGCTCCAAAAAATGGAATATTTCTAACAAAATTGTATAGGTCTCTGCAATAGCATTAAATTCAATCCAAAGACAACTAGTTTTTTCCAATTTTGAACGAAATATGTGAAAAAACTGAAATTTCACCAATTTTTTTCGATTTTTCGACGTTTTTTGTGTTAACCGCTGAAAAAATTTCATATTTCTTCTTTATCTGGATATATCCTGTTAAAAACTTTCAAATAAGTCAAAAGTTTAGTAGTTTTGGCAAATTCTTGGCATAATATTGCAAAAAACCTGAAATTTCACAAAATGTTTTCGAGTTTTCGACATTTTATGGGTTAAACTGCTTGGAAAAATTGAATCACTTTCTTGCGTTTTTAAGATCTCTTCAAAAGCATTATTATGAATCAAATGTTGACTAGATTCCTTCAATGTTTAGAAAAATATGGCAACAAACTTGAAATTTCACCGATATTTTCGAATTCTCGACGTTTTTTGAGTTATCTGCTAAAAATAATAATATATTTCTGCTAAATATGGATAGATCTCGTCAAGAACTTAAAATTTAATCCAAAGTTGACAATCTTTGCTCTCTTTTCGGTATAATATGGCCAAACACCTGAAATTTTACCTAGTTTTTGACGTTTTGATAGATTACATTATTAACATATATTTTGTTTTAAACACCTTTGAAAAATCTCGTTTAGATTCTCAACAGGAATCCAAATTTGATTAGATTAAGGATAGGAGCAAGGAAAAGTATGAAAAATTGCCCATTTTTTCGGATTTTCCCGAAAATTGATACGGAAAATCTAATTTTTATCTCATACTTTGACTGACATTGATGAGATTATAAGGAGGAGTCCTAATTCCAAATAAAATTTTACCAATTTTAGAACAATTCTCTTCGACAAATTGAAACAATTCCAACAAATGCCCCCTTTTCGCCGATTAAACCTTTAATTAAAAGATAAATATGAAATTTTATTCGAAACCTTTTAAAATTCTTGTTAAGATCTTTAAAACTAGTCCAAATCGATACGGATCTTCGAGTTTTTTGCAAAATACAGCCATAAAACAGTCAAATTTAGATAAAATTTCTAATTTAAAACGAAGTTTCGGTAAAATGTACAAAAACAGACCTTAAAAGGTCTGGAGCGAAACACCGATATTCGTCTTCCTGGTATTTGACCACTCCGAGTTGATCGATCCGAATCAACATCGCAGAACTGTCGTCTTGGAATTGACCTCCCGTAATCAACATCTCGGAGTCAACCTCCCGGAGTCGACCTCCCGGAGTTGACCTCCCGGAGTCGACCTCCCGGAGTCGACCTCCACAAGTTGTCCACCCGGAGTCGAACTCGGATCAACGACGTTTTGTCATCAACCTCTGGTCATTGAGCTCTGGTTATCGACCTCGGTTCATCGACCCAGGGTCATTGACCTCGGGTCATTTACCTCGGGTCATTGACCTCGTGCATTCGACCTCGGGTCAACGACCTCGGGTCATCGACCTTAGGTCATTGACCTCAGGTCATTGACTTCGGGTCATCGAACTCGGGTAATCGACCTGAGGTCATTGACCTCGGATGATCGACCTCGGGTCATTGACCTCGGGTCATCGACCTCACGGAGTTGACCTCCCGGAGTCAACCTCCCGGAGTCGACCTCCCGGAGTCAATATCCCGGAGTCGACCTCCCGGAGTCAACCTCCCGGAGTCGACCTCCCGGAGTCGACCTCCCGGAGTCGACCTCCCGGAGTCGACCTCCCGGAGTCGACCTCCCGGAGTCGACCTCCCGGAGTCGACCTCCCGGAGTCGACCTCCCGGAGTCGACCTCCCAGGATCGACCTGCCGGAGTCGACCTCCCGGAGTCGAACTCCCGGAGTCGATCTCCCGGAGTCGACCTCCCGGAGTCGACCTCCCGGAGTCGACCTCTGGGAGTAAACCTCCCAGCGTCGACCTCCCGGAGTCGACCTCAGATCAACAACGTTTTTTCATCAACCTCTGGTCATTGAGCTCTGGTTATGGACCTTGATTCATCGATCCAGGGTCATTGACCTCGGGTCATCGACCTCGGGTCATTGACCTTGTGCATTCGACCTCGGGTCATTGACCTCATGTCATTGACTTTGAATGATCAATCTCGGGTCATTGACCTCAGGTTATTGACCTCGGTTCATCGATCTCGGGTCATTGATCTCGGGTCATCGACCTCAGGTCATTGACCTCGGGTTATCGACCTCGTGTCATCGACCTTTGGTTATCGACCACAAGTCATCGACCTTGGGTCATCGACCTCGTGTCATCGACCATAGGTCCCTTACCTCGAGTGGTAGACCACGGGTAATCGTCCTCGGGTCTTCGACCTCAGGTGTTCGACTTCGGGTCAATGATCTTGGGACTCACCCCTCCAGTCATCGACGTTGGGTCTTAATCCTCGGGTTATATACCTTATAGATCGTATTGACCTGCAAAAAAGAATGATTGTTCAAAATTTCGAAATACCTATAAAATGAAATAATAGCGGAGTCAATTTCTATAGTTGAAATTAAATTTTAAATGTTTTCTATATTTGCTCAATTTTTAACATAATATGGCCAAAAACATGAAATTTCATGGATATTTTTCGAGTTTTTGATTTTACTTTGGTGTACTGCAATGAAAACTATAAATTTTCTACTGAATATTGATAGATCTTGTGTAAAGCATAAAAATTGATCCAGCGTTGACTAATTCTGCTCAATTTTGAACAAAATATGCAAAAAAAACTGAAATTTCACTGATATTTTTTGAGATTTTACGATTTTTGGGTTAATTGCAACAAGAAATCGACCATTTCTTCTAAATTTGGATGGATATCGACAAAACAATTAAGATGAATCGATACTGAATAGTTTCGCTCAATAATTGTCAAATATTTGCAAAAAAACCTGAATTTTCACCTTTTTTCTTCGTGTTTTCGACGTTTTTTGGGTTTACTGCTAAGAAAAATTGAAAATTTCCTCAAAATTTGGATAGATCTCGTCAAAAAAAGCAAAATGAGAAAACAATTTAGTATTAATGCTCAATATTAAGCAAAATATGGAAAAAACCTGAAATTACAGCAATATTTTCCAATTTTCAACGTTTTTTGGTTTAACTGATTCGATTTATGGAATATTTCTCACGAATTTTATAGTCCTAATTCCAAATAAAATTTTTCGAATTTTAGAACGATTCTCTTTAACAAATTGAAACAATTCCAACAAATGCCCCCTTTTCGCCGATTAAACCTTTAATTAAAAGATAAATATTAAATTTTTTTCGAAACCTTTTAAAATTCTTGTTAAGATCTTCAAAACTAGTCCAAATCGATTAGGTTTTTCGAGTTTTTTGCAAAATACAGCCATAAAACAGTCAAATTTAGATAAAATTTCTAATTTAAAACGAAGTTTTGTTAAAATGTACAAAAACAGACCTTAAAAGGTCTGGAGCGAAACACCGATATTCGTCTTCCTGGTATTTGACCACTCCGAGTTGATCGATCCGAATCGACATCGCAGAACTGTCGTCTTGGAATTGACCTCCCGTAATCAACATCTCAGAGTCAACCTCCCGGAGTCGACCTCCCGGAGTCGACCTCCCGGAGTCGACCTCCCGGAGTCGACCTCCACAAGTTGTCCACCCGGAGTCGAACTCGGATCAACGACGTTTTGTCATCAACCTCTGGTCATTGAGCTCTGGTTATCGACCTCGGTTCATCGACCCAGGGTCAATGACCTCGGGTCATTTACCCCGGGTCATTGACCTCGTGCATTCGACCTCGATCAACGACCTCGGGTCATCGACCTTAGGTCATTGACCTCGGGTCATCGAACTCGGGTCATCGACCTCAGGTCATTGACCTCGGATGATCGACCTCGGGTCATTGACCTCGGGTCATTGACTCCGGGTCATTGACCTCGGGTCATCGACCTCCCAGAGTCGTCCTCCCGGAGTCGACCTCCCGGAGTTGACCTCCCGGAGTCCACCTCCTGGAGGTGACCACCCATAGTTGTCCACCCGGAGTCGAACTCGGATCAACGACGTTTTGTCATCAACCTCTGGTCATTGAGCTCTGGTTATCGACCTCGGTTCATCGACCCAGGGTCATTGACCTCGGGTCATTTACCCCGGGTCATTGACTTCGTGCATTCGACCTCGATCAACGACCTCGGGTCATCGACCTTAGGTCATTGACCTCGGGTCATCGAACTCGGGTCATCGACCTCAGGTCATTGACCTCCGATGATCGACCTCGGGTCATTGACTCCGGGTCATTGACCTTGGGTCATCGACCTCCCAGAGTCGTCCTCCCGGAGTCGACCTCCCGGAGTTGACCTCCCGGAGTCCACCTCCTGGAGGTGACCACCCATAGTTGTCCACCCGGAGATGACCTCGGATCAACGACGTTTTTTCATCAACATCTGGTCATTGAGCTCTGGTTATCAACCTCGGTTAATCGACCCAGGGTCATTGACCTCGGGTCATCGAACTCAGGTCATTGACCTCGGTTGATCAACCTCGGGTCATTGACCTCGGAACATCGACCTCTCGGAGTCACCCACCTTTAAATTGAGTCCCAAGTTGACCAGTTTTGATCAATATTTAGCAAAATATGGCAGAAAACCTGAAATTCGCCTATATTTTTCGTGTTCTCGACGATTTTTGTTTTCAATGCTACGGAAATTTCAATATTTCTGTTGAATATGGATAGATCTTGTCAGAACCTATAAATTGAGTCCAAAGTTGACTAGTTTTGCTCAAGTTTTAGCAAAATATGAACAAAAACCTGAAATTTGAATTATATTTTTCGAGTTTTCGACGTTTATTAGGTTAACTGCTACGAAAAATGGAAGGTTTCTAATAAATTTGTGTAGACCCATTTAAATGAATTAAAACGAACCTAATGTTGACTAGAATCCTTCAATTTTTCGATAAATATGGCCTAAAACTTGAAATTCAACCAATTTTTTTCGAGTTTTTGACGTTTTTTGGGTTTTCCGGTATGAGAAATTGAATGAATCTAATGATTTAGTATATATCTCTTCAAAGGCATTAAAAGGATTCTGATATTGACTAGATTACTTGAATTTTTAGCAAAATATGGCCAAAAACTTTAAATTTCACCGATATTTTTCATGTTTTCGACGTTTTTTGGATTTAACGCTAGGAAAAATTGAATACTTCCACTGAATTTGTAAATACCTTTTTCAGGACATGAAAACGAATCTAATGTTGACTAGATTCCTTCAATTTTTAGAAAAATATTGCGAAAAACCTGTAATTTCAACGATATTCTTCATGTTTTTCACGTTATTTTGTTTTACTGCAGCGAAAAATTTAAAATTTATGCTGAATTTTGATAAATATCGTCTAAAGCATTAAAATTGATCCAGCAATAATTAATTTTGCTCAATTTTGAACAAGATTTGCCAAACATATAAAAACTCAGTGATATTTTTCAGATATCGACGTTATTTGGGTTAACTGCTCCAAAAAATGGAATATTTCTAACAAAATTGTATAGGTCTCTGCAATAGCATTAAATTCAATCCAAAGACAACTAGTTTTTTCCAATTTTGAACGAAATATGTGAAAAACTGAAATTTCACCAATTTTTTTCGATTTTTCGACGTTTTTTGTGTGAACCGCTGAAAAAATTTCATATTTCTTCTTTATCTGGATATATCCTGTTAAAAACTTTCAAATAAGTCAAAAGTTTAGTAGTTTTGGCAAATTCTTGGCATAATATTGCAAAAAACCTGAAATTTCACAAAATGTTTTCGAGTTTTCGACGTTTTATGGGTTAAACTGCTTGGAAAAATTGAATCACTTTCTTGCGTTTTTAAGATCTCTTCAAAAGCATTATTATGTATCAAATGTTGACTAGATTCCTTCAATGTTTAGAAAAATATGGCAACAAACTTGAAATTTCACCGATATTTTCGAATTCTCGACGTTTTTTGAGTTATCTGCTAAAAATAATAATATATTTCTGCTAAATATGGATAGATCTCGTCAAGAACTTAAAATTTAATCCAAAGTTGACAATTTTTGCTCTCTTTTCGGTATAATATGGCCAAACACCTGAAATTTTACCTAGTTTTTGACGTTTTGATAGATTACATTATTAACATATATTTTGTTTTAAACACCTTTGAAAAATCTCGTTTAGATTTTCAACAGGAATCCAAATTTGATTAGATTAAGGATAGGAGCAAGGAAAAGTATGAAAAATTGTCCATTTTTTCGGATTTTCCCGAAAATTGATACGGAAAATCAATTTTTATCTCATATTTTGACCGACATTGATTGGATTATAAGGAGGAGTCCTAATTCCAAATAAAATTTTTCGAATTTTAGAACGATTCTCTTTATCATATTGAAACAATTCCAACAAATGCCCCCTTTTCGCCGATTAAACCTTTAATTAAAAGATAAATATGTAATTTTTTTCGAAACCTTTTAAAATTCTTGTTAAGATCTTCAAAACTAGTCCAAATCGATTAGGTTTTTCGAGTTTTTTGCAAAATACAGCCATAAAACAGTCAAATTTAGATAAAATTTCTAATTTAAAACGAAGTTTTGGTAAAATGTACAAAAACAGACCTTAAAAGGTCTGGAGCGAAACACCGATATTCGTCTTCCTGGTATTTGACCACTCCGAGTTGATCGATCCGAATCGTCATCGCAGAACTGTCGTCTTGGAATTGACCTCCCGTAATCAACATCTCGGAGTCAACCTCCCGGAGTCGACCTCCCGGAGTCGACCTCCCGGAGTCGACCTCCCGGAGTCGACCTCCACAAGTGGTCCACCCAGAGTCGAATTTGGATCAACGACGTTTTGTCATCAACCTCTGGTCATTGAGCTCTGGTTATCGACCTCGGTTCATCGACCCAGGGTCATTGACCTCGGGTCATTTACCCCGGGTCATTGACCTCGTGCATTCGACCTCGATCAACGACCTCGGGTCATCGACCTTAGGTCATTGACCTCGGGTCATCGAACTCGGGTCATCGACCTCAGGTCATTGACCTCGGATGATCGACCTCGGGTCATTGACCTCGGGTCATTGACTCCGGGTCATTGACTCCGGGTCATTGACCTCGGGTCATCGACCTCCCAGAGTCGTCCTCCCGGAGTCGACCTCCCGGAGTTGACCTCCCGGAGTCCACCTCCTGGAGGTGACCACCCATAGTTGTCCACCCGGAGATGACCTCGGATCAACGACGTTTTTTCATCAACATCTGGTCATTGAGCTCTGGTTATCAACCTCGGTTAATCGACCCAGGGTCATTGACCTCGGGTCATCGAACTCAGGTCATTGACCTCGGTTGATCAACCTCGGGTCATTGACCTCGGAACATCGACCTCCCGGAGTCACCCACCTTTAAATTGAGTCCCAAGTTGACCAGTTTTGATCAATATTTAGCAAAATATGGCAGAAAACCTGAAATTCGCCTATATTTTTCGTGTTCTCGACGATTTTTGTTTTCAATGCTACGGAAATTTGAATATTTCTGTTAAATATGGATAGATCTTGTCGGAACCTATAAATTGAGTCCCAAGTTGACTAGTTTTGCTCAAGTTTTAGCAAAATATGAACAAAAACCTGAAATTTGAATTATATTTTTCGAGTTATCGACGTTTATTAGGTTAACTGCTACGAAAAATGGAAGGTTTCTAATAAATTTGTGTAGACCCATTTAAATGAATTAAAACGAACCTAATGTTGACTAGATTCCTTCAATTTTTCGATAAATATGGCCTAAAACTTGAAATTTAACCAATTTTTTTCGAGTTTTTGACGTTTTTTGGGTTTTCCGGTATGAGAAATTGAATGAATCTAATGATTTAGTATATATCTCTTCAAAGGCATTAAAAGGATTCTAATATTGACTAGATTACTTGAAGTTTTAGCAAAATATGGCCAAAAACCTGAAATTTCACCTATGTTTTTCGAGTTTTCGAGGTATTTTGGATTTACCGCTAGGAAAAATTGAATACTTCCACTGAATTTGTATATACCTATTTCAGGACATGAAAACGAATCTAATGCTGACTAGATTCCTTCAATTTTTAGAAAAATATTGCGAAAAACCTGTAATTTCAACGATATTCTTCATGTTTTTCACGTTATTTTGTTTTACTGCAGCGAAAAATTTAAAATTTCTGCTGAATTTTGATAAATATCGTCTAAAGCATTAAAATTAATCCAGCAACAATTAATTTTGCTCAATTTTGAACAAGATTTGCCAAAAAAATGAAAATTCAGTGATATTTTTCAGATTTCGACGTTTTTTGGCTTAACTGCTCCAAAAAATGGAATATTTCTAACAAAATTGTATAGGTCTCTGCAATAGCATTAAATTCAATCCAAAGACAACTAGTTTTTTCCAATTTTGAACGAAATATGTGAAAAAACTGAAATTTCACCAATTTTTTTCGATTTTTCGACGTTTTTTGTGTTAACCGCTGAAAAAATTTCATATTTCTTCTTTATCTGGATATATCCTGTTAAAAACTTTCAAATAAGTCAAAAGTTTAATAGTTTTGGCAAATTCTTGGCATAATATTGCAAAAAACCTGAAATTTCACAAAATGTTTTCGAGTTTTCGACGTTTTATGGGTTAAACTGCTTGGAAAAATTGAATCACTTTCTTGCGTTTTTTAGATCTCTTCAAAAGCATTATTATGAATCAAATGTTGACTAGATTCCTTCAATGTTTAGAAAAATATGGCAACAAACTTGAAATTTCACCGATATTTTCGAATTCTCGACGTTTTTTGAGTTATCTGCTAAAAATAATAATATATCTCTGCTAAATATGGATAGATCTCGTGAAGAACTTAAAATTTAATCCACAGTTGACAATTTTTGCTCTCTTTTCGGTATAATATGGCCAAACACCTGAAATTTTACCTAGTTTTTGACGTTTTGATAGATTACATTATTAACATATATTTTGTTTTAAACACCTTTGAAAAATCTCGTTTAGATTTTCAACAGGAATCCAAATTTGATTAGATTAAGGATAGGAGCAAGGAAAAGTATGAAAAATTGCCCATTTTTTTGGATTTTCCCGAAAATTGATACGGAAAATCTAATTTTTATCTCATATTTTGACCGACATTGATTGGATTATAAGGAGGAGTCCTAATTCCAAATAAAATTTTTCGAATTTTAGAACGATTCTCTTTAACAAATTGAAACAATTCCAACAAATGCCCCCTTTTCGCCGATTAAACCTTTAATTAAAAGATAAATATGAAATTTTTTTCGAAACCTTTTAAAATTCTTGTTAAGATCTTCAAAACTAGTCCAAATCGATTAGGTTTTTCGAGTTTTTTGCAAAATACAGCCATAAAACAGTCAAATTTAGATAAAATTTCTAATTTAAAACGAAGTTTTGTTAAAATGTACAAAAACAGAACTTAAAAGGTCTGGAGCGTAACACCGATATTCGTCTTCCTGGTATTTGACCACTCCGAGTTGATCGATCCGAATCGACATCGCAGAACTGTCGTCTTGGAATTGACCTCCCGTAATCAACATCTCGGAGTCAACCTCCCGGAGTCGACCTCCCGGAGTCGACCTCCCGGAGTCGACCTCCCGGAGTCGACCTCCCGGAGTCGACCTCCACAAGTTCTCCACCCGGAGTCGAACTCGGATCAACGACGTTTTGTCATCAACCTCTGGTCATTGAGCTCTGGTTATCGACCTCGGTTCATCGACCCAGGGTCATTGACCTCGGGTCATTTACCCCGGGTCATTGACCTCGTGCATTCGACCTCGATCAACGACCTCGGGTCATCGACCTTAGGTCATTGACCTCGGGTCATCGAACTCGGGTCATCGACCTCAGGTCATTGACCTCGGATGATCGACCTCGGGTCATTGACCTCGGGTCATTGACTCCGGGTCATTGACCTCGGGTCATCGACCTCCCAGAGTCGTCCTCCCGGAGTCGACCTCCCGGAGTTGACCTCCCGGAGTCCACCTCCTGGAGGTGACCACCCATAGTTGTCCACCCGGAGTCGAACTCGGATCAACGACGTTTTGTCATCAACCTCTGGTCATTGAGCTCTGGTTATCGACCTCGGTTCATCGACCCAGGGTCATTGACCTCGGGTCATTTACCCCGGGTCATTGACCTCGTGCATTCGACCTCGATCAACGACCTCGGGTCATCGACCTTAGGTCATTGACCTCGGGTCATCGAACTCGGGTCATCGACTTCAGGTCATTGACCTCGGATGATCGACCTCGGGTCATTGACCTCGGGTCATTGACTCCGGGTCATTGACCTTGGGTCATCGACCTCCCAGAGTCGTCCTCCCGGAGTCGACCTCCCGGAGTTGACCTCCCGGAGTCCACCTCCTGGAGGTGACCACCCATAGTTGTCCACCCGGAGATGACCTCGGATCAACGACGTTTTTACATCAACATCTGGTCATTGAGCTCTGGTTATCAACCTCGGTTAATCGACCCAGGGTCATTGACCTCGGGTCATCGAACTCAGGTCATTGACCTCGGTTGATCAACCTCGGGTCATTGACCTCGGAACATCAACCTCCCGGAGTCACCCACCTTTAAATTGAGTCCCAAGTTGAACAGTTTTGATCAATATTTAGAAAAACATTGCAGAAAACCTGAAATTCGCCTATATTTTTCGTATTCTCGACGATTTTTGTTTTCAATGCTACGGAAATTTGAATATTTCTGTTAAATATGGATAGATCTTGTCAGAACCTATAAATTGAGTCCCAAGTTGACTAGTTTTGCTCAAGTGTTAGCAAAATATGAACAAAAACCTGAAATTTGAATTATATTTTTCGAGTTTTCGACGTTTATTAGGTTAACTGCTACGAAAAATGGAAGGTTTCTAATAAATTTGTGTAGACCCATTTAAATGAATTAAAACGAACCTAATGTTGACTAGAATCCTTCAATTTTTCGATAAATATGGCATAAAACTTGAAATTTAACCAATTTTTTTCGAGTTTTTGACGTTTTTTGGGTTTTCCGGTATGAGAAATTGAATGAATCTAATGATTTAGTATATATCTCTTCAAAGGCATTAAAAGGATTCTGATATTGACTAGATTACTTGAAGTTTTAGCAAAATATGGCCAAAAACTTTAAATTTCACCGATATTTTTCATGTTTTCGACGTTTTTTGGATTTAACGCTAGGAAAAATTGAATACTTCCACTGAATTTGTATATACCTTTTTCAGGACATGAAAACGAATCTAATGTTGACTAGATTCCTTCAATTTTTAGAAAAATATTGCGAAAAACCTGTAATTTCAACGATATTCTTCATGTTTTTCACGTTATTTTGTTTTACTGCAGCGAAAAATTTAAAATTTATGCTGAATTTTGATAAATATCGTCTAAAGCATTAAAATTGATCCAGCAATAATTAATTTTGCTCAATTTTGAACAAGATTTGCCAAAAAAATAAAAATTCAGTGATATTTTTCAGATATCGACGTTATTTGGGTTAACTGCTCCAAAAAATGGAATATTTCTAACAAAATTGTATAGGTCTCTGCAATAGCATTAAATTCAATCCAAAGACAACTAGTTTTTTCCAATTTTGAACGAAATATGTGAAAAAACTGAAATTTCACCAATTTTTTCGATTTTTCGACGTTTTTTGTGTTAACCGCTGAAAAAATTTCATATTTCTTCTTTATCTGGATATATCCTGTTAAAAACTTTCAAATAAGTCAAAAGTTTAATAGTTTTGGCAAATTCTTGGAATAACATTGCAAAATACCTGAAATTTCACAAAATGTTTTCAAGTTTTCGACGTTTTATGGGTTAAACTGCTTGGAAAAATTGAATCACTTTCTTGCGTTTTTAAGATCTCTTCAAAAGCATTATTATGAATCAAATGTTGACTAGATTCCTTCAATGTTTAGAAAAATATGGCAACAAACTTGAAATTTCACCGATATTTTCGAATTCTCGACGTTTTTTGAGTTATCTGCTAAAAATAATAATATATCTCTGCTAAATATGGATAGATCTCGTGAAGAACTTAAAATTTAATCCAAAGTTGACAATTTTTGCTCTCTTTTCGGTATAATATGGCCAAACACCTGAAATTTTACCTAGTTTTTGACGTTTTGATAGATTACATTATTAACATATATTTTGTTTTAAACACCTTTGAAAAATCTCGTTTAGATTTTCAACAGGAATCCAAATTTGATTAGATTAAGGATAGGAGCAAGGAAAAGTATGAAAAATTGCCCATTTTTTCGGATTTTCCCGAAAATTGATACGGAAAATCTAATTTTTATCTCATATTTTGACCGACATTGATTGGATTATAAGGAGGAGTCCTAATTCCAAATAAAATTTTTCGAATTTTAGAACGATTCTCTTTAACAAATTGAAACAATTCCAACAAATGCCCCCTTTTCGCCGATTAAACCTTTAATTAAAAGATAAATATGAAATTTTTTTCGAAACCTTTTAAAATTCTTGTAAAGATCTTCAAAACTAGTCCAAATCGATTAGGTTTTTCGAGTTTTTTGCAAAATACAGCCATAAAACAGTCAAATTTAGATAAAATTTCTAATTTAAAACGAAGTTTTGTTAAAATGTACAAAAACAGACCTTAAAAGGTCTGGAGCGAAACACCGATATTCGTCTTCCTGGTATTTGACCACACCGAGTTGATCGATCCGAATCGACATCGCAGAACTGTCGTCTTGGAATTGACCTCCCGTAATCAACATCTCGGAGTCAACCTCCCGGAGTCGACCTCCCGGAGTCGACCTCCCGGAGTCGACCTCCCGGAGTCGACCTCCACAAGTTATCCACCCGGAGTCGAACTCGGATCAACGACGTTTTGTCATCAACCTCTGGTCATTGAGCTCTGGTTATCGACCTCGGTTCATCGACCCAGGGTCATTGACCTCGGGTCATTTACCCCGGGTCATTGACCTCGTGCATTCGACCTCGATCAACGACCTCGGGTCATCGACCTTAGGTCATTGACCTCGGGTCATCGAACTCGGGTCATCGACCTCAGGTCATTGACCTCGGATGATCGACCTCGGGTCATTGACCTCGGGTCATTAACTCCGGGTCATTGACCTCGGGTCATCGACCTCCAAGAGTCGTCCTCCCGGAGTCGACCTCCCGGAGTTGACCTCCCGGAGTCCACCTCCTGGAGGTGACCACCCATAGTTGTCCACCCGGAGTCGAACTCGGATCAACGACGTTTTGTCATCAACCTCTGGTCATTGAGCTCTGGTTATCGACCTCGGTTCATCGACCCAGGGTCATTGACCTCGGGTCATTTACCCCGGGTCATTGACCTCGTGCATTCGACCTCGATCAACGACCTCGAGTCATCGACGTTAGGTCATTGACCTCGGGTCATCGAACTCGGGTCATCGACTTCAGGTCATTGACCTCGGATGATCGACCTCGGGTCATTGACCTCGGGTCATTGACTCCGGGTCATTGACCTTGGGTCATCGACCTCCCAGAGTCGTCCTCCCGGAGTCGACCTCCCGGAGTTGACCTCCCGGAGTCCACCTCCTGGAGGTGACCACCCATAGTTGTCCACCCGGAGATGACCTCGGATCAACGACGTTTTTTCATCAACATCTGGTCATTGAGCTCTGGTTATCAACCTCGGTTAATCGATCCAGGGTCATTGACCTCGGGTCATCGAACTCAGGTCATTGACCTCGGTTGATCAACCTCGGGTCATTGACCTCGGAACATCGACCTCCCGGAGTCACCCACCTTTAAATTGAGTCCCAAGTTGACCAGTTTTGATCAATATTTAGCAAAATATGGCAGAAAACCTGAAATTCGCCTATATTTTTCGTGTTCTCGACGATTTTTGTTTTCAATGCTACGGAAATTTGAATATTTCTGTTAAATATGGATAGATCTTGTCAGAACCTATAAATTGAGTCCCAAGTTGACTAGTTTTGCTCAAGTTTTAGCAAAATATGAACAAAAACCTGAAATTTGAATTATATTTTTCGAGTTATCGACGTTTATTAGGTTAACTGCTACAAAAAATGGAAGGTTTCTAATAAATTTGTGTAGACCCATTTAAATGAATTAAAACGAACCTAATGTTGACTAGATTCCTTCAATTTTTCGATAAATATGGCCTAAAACTTGAAATTTAACCAATTTTTTTCGAGTTTTTGACGTTTTTTGGGTTTTCCGGTATGAGAAATTGAATGAATCTAATGATTTAGTATATATCTCTTCAAAGGCATTAGAAGGATTCTGATATTGACTAGATTACTTGAAGTTTTAGCAAAATATGGCCAAAAACTTTAAATTTCACCGATATTTTTCATGTTTTCGACGTTTTTTGGATTTAACGCTAGGAAAAATTGAATACTTCCACTGAATTTGTATATACCTTTTTCAGGACATGAAAACGAATCTAATGTTGACTAGATTCCTTCAATTTTTCGAAAAATATTGCGAAAAACCTGTAATATCAACGATATTCTTCATGTTTTTCACGTTATTTTGTTTTACTGCAGCGAAAAATTTAAAATTTATGCTGAATTTTGATAAATATCGTCTAAAGCATTAAAATTGATCCAGCAATAATTAATTTTGCTCAATTTTGAACAAGATTTGCCAAAAAAATAAAAATTCAGTGATATTTTTCAGATATCGACGTTATTTGGGTTAACTGCTCCAAAAAATGGAATATTTCTAACAAAATTGTATAGGTCTCTGCAATAGCATTAAATTCAATCCAAAGACAACTAGTTTTTTCCAATTTTGAACGAAATATGTGAAAAAACTGAAATTTCACCAATTTTTTTCGATTTTTCGACGTTTTTTGTGTTAACCGCTGAAATAATTTCATATTTCTTCTTTATCTGGATATATCCTGTTAAAAACTTTCAAATAAGTCAAAAGTTTAATAGTTTTGGCAATTTCTTGGAATAACATTGCAAAATACCTGAAATTTCACAAAATGTTTTCAAGTTTTCGACGTTTTATGGGTTAAACTGCTTGGAAAAATTGAATCACTTTCTTGCGTTTTTAAGATCTCTTCAAAAGCATTATTATGAATCAAATGTTGACTAGATTCCTTCAATGTTTAGAAAAATATGGCAACAAACTTGAAATTTCACCGATATTTTCGAATTCTCGACGTTTTTTGAGTTATCTGCTAAAAATAATAATATATTTCTGCTAAATATGGATAGATCTCGTCAAGAACTTAAAATTTAATCCAAAGTTGACAATTTTTGCTCTCTTTTCGGTATAATATGGCCAAACACCTGAAATTTTACCTAGTTTTTGACGTTTTGATAGATTACATTATTAACATATATTTTGTTTTAAACACCTTTGAAAAATCTCGTTTAGATTTTCAACAGGAATCCAAATTTGATTAGATTAAGGATAGGAGCAAGGAAAAGTATGAAAAATTGCCCATTTTTTCGGATGTTCCCGAAAATTCATACGGAAAATCTAATTTTTATCTCATATTTTGACCGACATTGATTGGATTATAAGGAGGAGTCCTAATTCCAAATAAAATTTTTCGAATTTTAGAACGATTCTCTTTAACAAATTGAAACAATTCCAACAAATGCCCCCTTTTCGCTGATTAAACCTTTAATTAAAAGATAAATATGAAATTTTTTTCGAAACCTTTTAAAATTCTTGTTAAGATCTTCAAAACTAGTCCAAATCGATTAGGTTTTTCGAGTTTTTTGCAAAATACAGCCATAAAACAGTCAAATTTAGATAAAATTTCTAATTTAAAACGAAGTTTTGTTAAAATGTACAAAAACAGACCTTAAAAGGTCTGGAGCGAAACACCGATATTCGTCTTCCTTGTATTTGACCACTCCGAGTTGATCGATCCGAATCGACATCGCAGAACTGTCGTCTTGGAATTGACCTCCCGTAATCAACATCTCGGAGTCAACCTCCCGGAGTCGACCTCCCGGAGTCGACCTCCCGGAGTCGACCTCCACAAGTTGTCCACCCGGAGTCGAACTCGGATCAACGACGTTTTGTCATCAACCTCTGGTCATTGAGCTCTGGTTATCGACCTCGGTTCATCGACCCAGGGTCATTGACCTCGGGTCATTTACCCCGGGTCATTGACCTCGTGCATTCGACCTCGATCAACGACCTCGGGTCATCGACCTTAGGTCATTGACCTCGGGTCATCGAACTCGGGTCATCGACCTCGGGTCATTGACCTCGGGTCATTGACTCCGGGTCATTGACCTCGGGTCATTGACCTCGGGTCATTGACTCCGGGTCATTGACCTCGGGTCATCGACCTCCCAGAGTCGTCCTCCCGGAGTCGACCTCCCGGAGTTGACCTCCCGGAGTCCACCTCCTGGAGGTGACCACCCATAGTTGTCCACCCGGAGATGACCTCGGATCAACGACGTTTTTTCATCAACATCTGGTCATTGAGCTCTGGTTATCAACCTCGGTTAATCGACCCAGGGTCATTGACCTCGGGTCATCGAACTCAGGTCATTGACCTCGGTTGATCAACCTCGGGTCATTGACCTCGGAACATCGACCTCCCGGAGTCACCCACCTTTAAATTGAGTCCCAAGTTGACCAGTTTTGATCAATATTTAGCAAAATATGGCAGAAAACCTGAAATTCGCCTATATTTTTCGTGTTCTCGACGATTTTTGTTTTTAGTGCTACGGAAATTTGAATATTTCTGTTGAATATGGATAGATCTTGTCAGAACCTATAAATTGAGTCCCAAGTTGACTAGTTTTGCTCAAGTTTTAGCAAAATATGAACAAAAACCTGAAATTTGAATTATATTTTTGGAGTTTTCGACGTTTATTAGGTTAACTGCCACGAAAAATGGAAGGTTTCTAATAAATTTGTGTAGACCCATTTAAATGAATTAAAACGAACCTAATGTTGACTAGATTCCTTCAATTTTTCGATAAATATGGCCTAAAACTTGAAATTTAACCAATTTTTTTCGAGTTTTTGACGTTTTTTGGGTTTTCCGGTATGAGAAATTGAATGAATCTTATGATTTAGTATATATCTCTTCAAAGGCATGAAAAGGATTCTGATATTGACTAGATTACTTGAATTTTTAGCAAAATATGGCCAAAAACTTTAAATTTCACCGATATTTTTCATGTTTTCGACGTTTTTTGGATTTAACGCTAGGAAAAATTGAATACTTCCACTGAATTTGTATATACCTTTTTTAGGACATGAAAACGAATCTAATGTTGACTAGATTCCTTCAATTTTTAGAAAAATATTGCGAAAAACCTGTAATTTCAACGATATTCTTCATGTTTTTCACGTTATTTTGTTTTACTGCAGCGAAAAATTTAAAATTTCTGCTGAATTTTGATAAATATCGTCTAAAGCATTAAAATTGATCCAGCAATAATTAATGTTGCTCAATTTTGAACAAGATTTGCCAAAAAAAATAAAAATTCAGTGATATTTTTCAGATATCGACGTTATTTGGGTTAACTGCTCCAAAAAATGGAATATTTCTAACAAAATTGTATAGGTCTCTGCAATAGCATTAAATTCAATCCAAAGACAACTAGTTTTTTCCAATTCTGAACGAAATATGTGAAAAAACTGAAATTTCACCAATTTTTTTCGATTTTTCGACGTTTTTTGTGTTAACCGCTGAAAAAATTTCATATTTCTTCTTTATCTGGATATATCCTGTTAAAAACTTTCAAATAAGTCAAAAGTTTAGTAGTTTTGGAAAATTCTTGGCATAATATTGCAAAAAACCTGAAATTTCACAAAATGTTTTCGAGTTTTCGACGTTTTATGGGTTAAACTGCTTGGAAAAATTGAATCACTTTCTTGCGTTTTTAAGATCTCTTCAAAAGCATTATTATGAATCAAATGTTGACTAGATTCCTTCAATGTTTAGAAAAATATGGCAACAAACTTGAAATTTCACCGATATTTTCGAATTCTCGACGTTTTTTGAGTTATCTGCTAAAAATAATAATATATTTCTGCTAAATATGGATAGATCTCGTCAAGAACTTAAAATTTAATCCAAAGTTGACAATCTTTGCTCTCTTTTCGGTATAATATGGCCAAACACCTGAAATTTTACCTAGTTTTTGACGTTTTGATAGATTACATTATTAACATATATTTTGTTTTAAACACCTTTGAAAAATCTCGTTTAGATTCTCAACAGGAATCCAAATTTGATTAGATTAAGGATAGGAGCAAGGAAAAGTATGAAAAATTGCCCATTTTTTCGGATTTTCCCGAAAATTGATACGGAAAATCTAATTTTTATCTCATATTTTGACTGACATTGATGAGATTATAAGGAGGAGTCCTAATTCCAAATAAAATTTTACCAATTTTAGAACAATTCTCTTCGACAAATTGAAACAATTCCAACAAATGCCCCCTTTTCGCCGATTAAACCTTTAATTAAAAGATAAATATGAAATTTTATTCGAAACCTTTTAAAATTCTTGTTAAGATCTTTAAAACTAGTCCAAATCGATACGGATCTTCGAGTTTTTTTGCAAATACAGCCATAAAACAGTCAAATTTAGATAAAATGCCTAATTTAAGACAAAGTTTCGGTAAAATGTACAAAAACAGACCTTAAAAGGGCTGGAGCGAAACACCGATATTCGTCTTCCTGGTATTTGACCACTCCGAGTTGATCGATCCGAATCGACATCGCAGAACTGTCCTCTTGGAATTGACCTCCCGTAATCAACATCGCGGAGTCAACCTCCCGGAGTCAACCTCCCGTAGTCGACCTCCCAAAATTTTCCATCCGGAGTCGACCTCTGATCAACGACGTTTTGTCATCAACCTCTGGTCATTTAGCTCTGGTAACCAACCTTGGTTCATCGACCCAGGGTCATTGACCTCGGGTCATCGACCCCGGGTCATTGACCTCGTGCATTCGACCTCGGTTCAACGACCTTGGGTCATCGACCTTAGGTCATTTACCTCGGATCATTTACCTCGGGTCATCGACATCAGGTCATTGACCTCGGATGATCGACCTCGGATCATTGACCTCGGGTCAATGACCTCGGGTCATTGACTTCGGGTCATCGAATTCCCGGATTCGACCTCCCGGAGTCGACCTCCCGGAGTCGACCTTCTGGAGTCTACCAGCCGTAGTTTTCCACCCGGAGTTGACCTCGGATAACGACGTTTTTTCATCAACCTCTGGTCATTGAGCTCTTGTTATTGACCTTGGCTCATCGACCCAGGGTAATCGACCTCGGGTCATTCACCTCGGGTCATTGACCTCGTGCATTCAACCTTGGGTCAATGACCTTGGGTCATCGAACTCACGTCATTCGACCTCAGATCAATGACCTTGGGTCATCGAACTCAGGTCATTGACCTCAGATGATCAACCTCGGGTCATTGACCTCAGATCATTGACCTCGGGTCATCGACCTCCCGGAGTTGACCTCCCGGAGTCGACCTCCTGGAGTCGACCTCCCAGAGTCGACCTCCCGGAGTCGACCTCCCGGAGTCGACCTCCCGGAGTCGACCTCCCGGAGTCGACCTCCCGGAGTCTACCTCCCGGAGTCGACCTCCCGGAGTCGACCTCCCGGAGTCGACCTCCTGGAGTCGACCTCCCCGAGTCGACCTTCCGGAGTCGACCTCCCGGAGTCGACCTCCCGGAGTCGACCTCCAGGAGTTGACCTCCCGGAGTCGACCTCCCGGAGTCGACCTCCCGGAGTCGACCTCCCCGAGTCGACCTTCCGAAGTCGACCTCCCGGAGTCGACCTCCCTGAGTCGACCTCCCCGAGTCGACCTTCCGAAGTCGACCTCCCGGAGTCGACCTCCCGGAGTCGACCTCCCTGAGTCGACCTCACCGAGTCGACCTTCCGGAGTTGACCTCCCGGAGACGACTTCCCGGTAAGTTTCGGTAAAATGTACAAAAACAGACCTTAAAAGGGCTGGAGCGAAACACCGATATTCATCTTCCTGGTATTTGACCACTCCGAGCTGATCGATCCGAATCGACATCGCAGAACTGTCCTCTTGGAATTGACCTCCCGTAATCAACATCGCGGAGTCAACCTCCCGGAGTCAACCTCCCGGAGTCGACCTCCAAAAATTTTCCATCCGGAGTCGATATCTGATCAACAACGTTTTTTCATCAACCTCTGGTCATTGAGCTCTTGTTATTGACCTTGGCTCATCGACCCAGGGTCATCGACCTCGGGTCATTCACCTCCGGTCATTGACCTCGTGCATTCAACCTCGGGTCAATGACCTTGGGTCATCGAGCTCAGGTCATTGGACGTCAGGTCAATGACCTTGGGTCTTCGAACTCAGGTCATTGACCTCGGATGATCAACCTAGGGTCATTGACCTCAGGTCATTGACCTCAGGTCATTGACCTCGGGTAATCGACCTCCCGAAGTCGACCTCCCAGGGTCGACCTCCCGGAGTCGACCTCCCGGAGTCGACCTCCCGGAGTCGACCTCCCGGAGTCGACCTCCCGGAGTCGACCTCCCGGAGTCGACCTCCCGGAGTCGACCTCCCGGAGTCGACCTCACCGAGTCGATCTTCCGGTGTCGACCTCCCGGAAACGACTTCCCGGAGTCGACCTCCCCGAGTCGACCTCCCCGAGTCGACCTACCGGAGTCGACCTCCCGGAGTCGACCTCCCGGAGTCGACCTCCAGGAGTTGACCTCCCGGAGTCGACCTGTCGGAGTCGACCCCTCGGAGTCGACCACCCGGAGTCGACCTCCCCGAGTCGACCTTCCGAAGTCGACCTCCCGGAGTCGACCTCCCGGAGTCGACCTCCCTGAGTCGACCTCACCGAGTCGACCTTCCGGAGTTGACCTCCCGGAGACGACTTCCCGGAGTCGACCTCCCTGAGTCGACCTCCCCGAGTAGACCTTCCGAAGTCGACCTCCCGGAGTCGACCTCCCGGAGTCGACCTCCTGGAGTCGACCTCCCCGAGTCGACCTCCCCGAGTCGACCTTCCGGAGTCGACCTCCCGGAGTCGACCTCCAGGAGTTGACCTCCCGGAGTCGACCTCCTGGAGTCGACCTCCCTTTAGTCGACCTCCCGGAGTCGACCTCCCCGAGTCTACCTTCCGAAGTCGACCTCCCGGAGTCGACCTCCCGGAGTCGACCTCCTGGAGTCGACCTCCCAGAGAAAACTTCCCAGAGTCGACCCCCTGGAGTCGACCTCGGATCAACGACATTTTTTCATCAACCTCTGGTCATTGAGCTCTGGTTATCGACCTTGGTTCTTCGACCCAGGGTCATTGACCTCGGGTCATCGAACTCGGGTCATTGACCTTTGGCATTCGACCTCGGGTCATCGACCTCAGGTCATTGACTTTGGATGATCGATCTTGGGTCATTGACCTCAGGTTATTGACCTCGGGTCATCGATCTCTGGTCATCGATCTTGGGTCATCGACTTCAGATCATTGACCTCGCGTCGTCAAACACAGCTCATCAACCTCAGGTCATCGACCTTCGGTCATAGACCTCGGGTTATCGGCCTCGTGTCATCGACCTTGGGTCACTGACCTCGAGACATTGACTGCGGGTAATTTTCCTTGGGTCTTAAACCTCAGGTGTTCGACTTCGGGTCAATGACCTTGGGATTCACCCCTCCAGTCATCGACGTTGGGTCTTAATCCTCGGGTTATATACCATATAGATCGTATTGACCTGCTAAAAAAGAATGATTGTTCAAAATTTCGAAATACATATAAAATGAAATCATTTCGGAGTTTATTTTTAGAGTTGAAATTAAATTTTAAATATTTTCTAAATTTGCTCAATTTTTAACATAATATGGCCAAAAACATGAAATTTCATGGATATTTTTCGAGTTTTTGATTTTACTTTGGTGTACTGCAATGAAAACTCTAAAATTTCTACTGAATATTGATAGATCTTGTCTAAAGCATTAAAATTGATCCAGCGTTGACTAATTCTGCTCAATTTTGAACAAAATATGCAAAAAAAACTGAAATTTCACTGATATTTTTTGAGATTTTAACGATTTTTTTGTTAATTGCAACAAGAAATTCGACCATTTCTTCTAAATTTGGATGGAAATCGACAAAACAATTAAGATGAATCGATACTGAATAGTTTCGCTCAATAATTGTCAAATATTTGCAAAAAAACCTGAATTTTCACCATTTTTCTTCGTGTTTTCGACGTTTTTTGGGTTTAATGCTAAGAAAAATTGAAAATATCCTCAAAATTTGGAGAGATCTCGTCGAGAAAATTGAAATGAGAAAAAATTTACTATTAATGCTCAATATTTAGCAAAATATGGAAAAAACCTGAAATTACAGCAATATTTTCGAATTTTCAACGTTTTTTGTTTAAACTGATTCGATTTATGGAATATTTCTCAAGAATTTTATAGGTCTATTCAAAAGCATTAAAATTATTCCAACGTTGACAAGTTTTCCTCAATTTTGAACGAAATATGTGAAAAAAATAAAATTTCACCAAATTTTTTTCAAGATTTCGACGTTTTTTTGTGTAAACTGATGAAAAAATTGAATATTTTTTCTTTATTTGGATAGATCATGTTTAAAAACTTTCAAATAAGTCAATAGTTTATTAGTTATGGCAAATATTTAGCATAATATTGCAAAAAACCTGAAATTTCACAGAATGTTCTCTAGTTTTCGACGTTTTTTCTTTTAATTGCTACGTAAATTGAGTATTTCTACTCAGTATGGTACTTATGGTATGGTATCAGTACTTATATCTTTTCAATAACTTTAAATTGAGTCCCAAGTTGACTAGTTTTGCTTCAGTTTTAGCAAAATATGCCTAAAACCATAAAATTTACCAATATTTTTCGAGTTCTGCACCTTTTTTGAGTTATCTGCTAAAATTAAAAATATAGAATTCTGCTGAATTTGGATAGATCTTGTCAAAACCTTTAAATTGAGTCCCAAGTTGACCAGTTTTGATCAATATTTAGCAAAATATGGCAGAAAACCTGAAATTTCGCGTACATTTTTCGAGTTTTTGACGTTTTTTGTTTTCAATGCTATAAAAAATTTGAATATTTCTGTTGAATATGGATAGATCTTGTCAGAACCTATAAATTGAGTCCCAAGTTGACTAGTTTTGCTCAAGTTTTAGCAAAATATTACCAAAAACCTGAATTTTGAATTATATTTTTCGAATTTTCGACGTTTTTGGGTTAACTCCTAAGAAAAATGGAAGGTTTCTAATAAATTTGTGTAGACCCATTTAAATGCATTAAAACGAATCTAATGTTGACTAGATTCCTTCAATTTTTCGCAAATATGGCCTAAAACTTGGAATTTAACCGATTTTTTTCGAGTTTTTGACGTTTTTTTGGTTAACCGCTACGAAAAATGGAAGATTTCTATCTAATTTAAGTAGACCCATTTAAATGCATTAAAACGAACCTAATGTTGACTAGATTCCTTCAATTTTTCGATAAATATGGCCTAAAACTTGAAATTTCACCGATATTTTTCGTGTTTTCGACGTTTTTTGGATTAACCGCTAGGAAAAATTGAATACTTCCACTGAATTTGTATATACCTATTTCAGGACATGAAAACGAATCTAATGTTGACTAGATTCCTTCAATTTTTAGCAAAATATTGCGAAAAACCTGTAATTTCAACGATATTCTTCGGGTTTTTCACGTTATTTTGTTTTACTGCAGCGAAAAATTTAGAATTTCTGCTGAATTTTGATAGATTTCGTCTAAAGCATTAAAATTAATCCAGCAATAATTAATTTTGCTCAATTTTGAACAAGATATGCCAAAAAAATGAAAATTCAGTGATATTTTTCAGATTTCGACGTTTTTTGGGTTAACTGCTCTAAAAACTCGAATATTTCTAAGAAAATTGTATATGTCTCTGCAATAGCATTAAATTTAATCCAAAGACAACTAGTTTTTCTCCAATTTTGAACGAAATATGTGAAAAAACTGAAATTTCACCAATTTTTTTTCGATATTTCGACATTTTTTGTGTTAACCGCTGAAAAAATTTCGTATTTCTTCTTTATTTGGATATATCCTGTTAAAAAACATTCAATTAAGTCAAAAGTTTAGTATTTTTGTCAAATATTTAGCATAATATTGCAAAAAACCTGAAATTTCACAAAATGTTTTCGAGTTTTCGACGTTTTATGGGTAAACTGCTTCTCAAAATTGAATCACTTTTTGCTTTTTTTAGATCTCTTCAAATGCAATAATATGAGTACAATGTTGACTAGATTCCTTCAATGTTTAGAAAAATATGGCGACAAACTTGAAATTTCACCGATATTTTCGAATTCTCGACGTTTTTTGAGTTATCTGCTAAAAATAATAATATATTTCTGCTAAATATGGATAGATCTCGTCAGGAACTTAAAATTTAATCCAAAGTTGACAAGTTTTGCTCTCTTTTCGGTATAATATGGCCAAACACCTGAAATTTTACCTAGTTTTTGACGTTTTGATAGATTACATTATTAACATATATTTTGTTTTAAACACCTTTGAAAAATCTCGTTTAGATTTTCAACAGGAATCCAATTTTGATTAGATTAAGGATAGGAGCAAGGAAAAGTATGAAAAATTGCCCATTTTTTCGGATTTTCCCGAAAATTGATACGGAAAATCTAATTTTTATCTCATATTTTGACTGACATTGATGAGATTATAAGGAGGAGTCCTAATTCCAAATAAAATTTTACCAATTTTAGAACAATTCTCTTCGACAAATTGAAACAATTCCAACAAATGCCCCCTTTTTGCCGATTAAACCTTTAATTAAAAGATAAATATGAAATTTTATTCGAAACCTTTTAAAATTCTTGTTAAGATCTTTAAAACTAGTCCAAATCGATAAGGATCTTCGAGTTTTTTGCAAAATACAGCCATAAAACAGTCAAATTTAGATAAAATGCCTAATTTAAGACAAAGTTTCGGTAAAATGTACAAAAACAGACCTTAAAAGGGCTGGAGCGAAACACCGATATTCGTCTTCCTGGTATTTGACCACTCCGAGTTGATCGATCCGAATCGACATCGCAGAACTGTCCTCTTGGAATTGACCTCCCGTAATCAACATCGCAGAGTCAACCTCCCAGAGTCGACCTCCCAAAATTTTCCATCCGGAGTCGACCTCTGCTCAACGACGTTTTGTCATCAACCTCTGGTCATTGAGCTCTGGTTACCAACCTCGGTTCATCGACCCAGGGTCATTGACCTCGGGTCATCGACCCCGGGTCATTGACTTCGTGCATTCGACCTCGGGTCAACGACCTCGGGTCATCGACCTTAGGTCATTTACCTCGGGTCATCGAACTCGGGTCATCGACCTCAGGTCATTGACCTCGGATGATCGACCTCGGATCATTGACCTCGGGTCATTGACCTCGGGTCATTGACCTCGGGTCATTGACCTCGGGTCATCGAATTCCCGGATTCGACCTCCCGGAGTCGACCTCCCGGAGTCGACCTCCCGGAGTCGACCTCCTGGAGTCGACCACCCATAGTTTTCCACCTGGAGTTGACCTCAGATAAAGACGTTTTTTCATCAACCTCTGGTCATTGAGCTCTTGTTATTGACCTTGGCTCATCGACCCAGGGTCATCGACCTCGGGTCATTCACCTCCGGTCATTGACCTCGTGCATTCAACCTCGGGTCAATGACCTTGGGTCATTGAACTCAGGTCATTGACCTCGGATGATCAACCTCGGGTCATTGACCTCAGGTCATTGACCTCAGTTCATTGACCTCGGGTAATCGACCTCCCGAAGTCGACCTCCCAGGGTCGACCTCCCGGAGTCGACCTGCAGGAGTCGACCTCCCGGAGTCTACCTCCCGGAGTCGACCTCCTGGTGTCGACCTCCAGGTGTCGACCTCCCAGAGTCGACCTCCCGGAGCCGACCTCTCGGAGTCGACCTCCCGGAGTCGACCTCCCTGAGTCGACCTCCCTGAGTCGACCTCACCGAGTCGACCTCCTGGAGTCGACCTCCCGGAGTCGACCTCCCGGAGTCGACCTCCCCGAGTCGACCTTCCGAAGTCGACCTCCCGGAGTCGACCTCCCGGAATCCACCTCCCCGAGTCGACCTCCAAGAATCGACCTCCTGGAGTCGACCTCCTGGAGTCGACCTCCCAGAGAAACTTTCCCAGAGTCGACCTCCTGGAGTCGACCTCGGATCAACGACATTTTTTCATAAACCTTTGGTCATTGAGCTCTGGTAATCGACCTTGGTTCTTCGACCCAGGGTCATTGACCTCGGGTCATCGATCTCGGGTCATTGACCTTGGGCATTCGACCTCGGGTCATTAACTTTTGGCATTCGACCTCGGGTCATCGACCTCAGGTCATTGACTTTGGATGATCGATCACGGGTCATTGACCTCAGGTCATCGACCTTGGATCATCGACCTTGTGTCATTGACCCTAGGTCACTGACCTCGGGTCATAGACCTTGGGTTATCGACCTCGTGTCATCGACCTTGGGTCATCGACCACAAGTCATCGACCTTGGGTCATCGACCTCGTGTCATTGACCATAGGTCACTGACCTCGAGAAATTGACCACGGGTAATCGTCCTTGGGTCTTCAACCTCAGGTGTTCGACTTCGGGTCAATGACCTTGGGATTCAACCCTCCAGTCATCGACGTTGGGTCTTAATCCTCGGGTTATATACCTTATAGATCGTATTGACCTGCTAAAAAAGAATGATTGTTCAAATTTTCGAAATACTTATAAAATGAAATCATTACGGAGTTTATTTCTAGAGTTGAAATTAAATTTTAACTGTTTGCTAAATTTGCTCAATTTTTAACATAATATGGCCAAAAACATGAAATTTCATGGATATTTTTCGAGTTTTTGATTTTACTTTGGTGTACTGCCATGAAAACTACAAAATTTCTACTGAATATTGATAGATCTTGTCTAAAGCATTAAAATTGATCCAGCGTTGACTAATTCTGCTCAATTTTGAACAAAATATGCAAAAAAAACTGAAATTTCACTGATATTTTTTGAGATTTTAACGATTTTTTTGTTAATTGCAACAAGAAATCGACCATTTCTTCTAACTTTGGATGGATTTCGACAAAACAATTAAGATGAATCGATACTGAATAGTTTCGCTCAATAATTGTCAAATATTTGCAAAAAAACCTGAATTTTCACCTTTTTTCTTCGTGTTTTCGACGTTTTTTGGGTTTACTGCTAAGTAAAATTGAAAATTTCCTCAAAATTTGGAGAGATCTCGTCGAGAAAATTGAAATGAGAAAAAATTTACTATTAATGCTCAATATTTAGCAAAATATGGAAAAAACCTGAAATTACAGCAATATTTTCGAATTTTCAACGTTTTTTGTTTAAACTGATTCGATTTATGGAATATTTCTCAAGAATTTTATAGGTCTATTCAAAAGCATTAAAATTATTCCAACGTTGACAAGTTTTCCTCAATTTTGAACGAAATATGTGAAAAAAATTAAATTTCACCAAATTTTTTTCAAGATTTCGACGTTTTTTGTGTAAACCGATGAAAAAATTGAATATTTTTTCTTTATTTGGATAGATCATGTTTAAAAACTTTCAAATAAGTCAATAGTTTATTAGTTATGGCAAATATTTAGCATAATATTGCAAAAAACCTGAAATTTCACAGAATGTTCTCTAGTTTTCGACGTTTTTTCTTTTAATTGCTACGTAAATTGAGTATTTCTACTCAGTATGGTACTTATGGTATGGTATCAGTACTTATATCTTTTCAATAACTTTAAATTGAGTCCCAAGTTGACTAGTTTTGCTTCAGTTTTAGCAAAATATGCCTAAAACCATAAAATTTACCAATATTTTTCGAGTTCTGCACCTTTTTTGAGTTATCTGCTAAAATTAAAAATATAGATTTCTGCTGAATTTGGATAGATCTTGTCAAAACCTTTAAATTGAGTCCCAAGTTGACCAGTTTTGATCAATATTTAGCAAAATATGGCAGAAAACCTGAAATTTCGCGTACATTTTTCGAGTTTTTGACGTTTTTTGTTTTCAATGCTACAGAAATTTGAATATTTCTGTTGAATATGGATAGATCTTGTCAGAACCTATAAATTGAGTCCCAAGTTGACTAGTTTTGCTCAAGTTTTAGCAAAATATTACCAAAAACCTGAAATTTGAATTATATTTTTCGAATTTTCGACGTTTTTTGGGTTAAATCCTAAGAAAAATGGAAGATTTCTATAGAATTTAAGTAGACCCATTTAAATGCATTAAAATGAACCTAATGTTGACTAGATTCCTTCAATTTTTCGATAAATATGGCCTAAAACTTGAAATTTAACCGATTTCTTTCGAGTTTTTGACGTTTTTTGGGTTTTCCGGTATGAGAAATTGAATGAATATAATGATTTAGTATATATCTCTTCAAAGGCATTAAAAGGATTCTAATATTGACTAGATTCCTTCAATTTTTCGATAAATATGGCCTAAAACTTGAAATTTCACCGATATTTTTCGTGTTTTCGACGTTTTTTGGATTATCCGCTAGGAAAAATTGAATACTTCCACTGAATTTGTGTAAACCTATTTCAGGACATGAAAACGAATCTAATGTTGACTCGATTCCTTCAATTTTTAGCATAATATTGCAAAAAACCTGAAATTACACCAATATTTTCAATTTTTCAACGTTTTTTGGTTTAACTGCTTCGATTTATGGAATATTTCTCCCGAATTTTGATAGGTCTATTCAAAAGCATTAAAATTAATCCAAAGTTGACTAGTTTTCCTCAATTTAGAACGAAATATGTGAAAAAATTGAAATTTCACCAAATTTTTCGAGATTTCGACGTTTTTTGTGTAAACCGACGAAAAAATTGAATATTTTTTCTTTATTTGGATAGATCTTGTTAAAAAACTTTCAAATAAGTCAAAAGTTTATTAGTTATGGCAAATTTTTAGCATAATATTGCAAAAAACCTAAAATTTCACAGATTGTTTTCGAGTTTTTGATGTTTTTTCTTTTAATTGCTTCGTAAATTGAGTATTTCTACTCAGCATGGTACTTAAGGTATGGTATCAGTACTTATATCTTGTCAATAACTTTAAATTGAGTCCCAAGTTGACTAGTTTTGCTCAAGTTTTAGCAAAATATTACCAAAAACCTGAAATTTGAATTATATTTTTCGAATTTTCGACGTTTTTTGGGGTAACTCCTAAGAAAAATGGAAGGTTTCTAATAAATTTGTGTAGACCCATTTTAATGCATTAAAACGAATCTAATGTTGACTGGATTCCTTCAATTTTTCGCAAAATATGGCCTAAAACTTGAAATTTAACCGATTTTTTTCGAGTTTTTGACGTTTTTTTGGTTAACCGCTACGAAAAATGGAAGATTTCTATCGAATTTAAGTAGACCCATTTAAATGCATTAAAATGAACCTAATGTTGACTAGATTCCTTCAATTTTTCGATAAATATGGCCTAAAACTTGAAATTTCACCGATATTTTTCGTGTTTTCGACGTTTTTTGGATTAACCGCTAGGAAAAATTGAATACTTCCACTGAATTTGTATATACCTATTTCAGGACATGAAAACGAATCTAATGTTGACTAGATGTCTTCAATTTTTAGCATAATATTGCAAAAAACCTGAAATTACACCAATATTTTCAATTTTTCAACGTTTTTTGGTTTAACTGCTTCGATTTATGGAATATTTCCCCCCCGAATTTTGATACGTCTATTCAAAAGCATTAAAATTAATCCAAAGTTGACTAGTTTTCCTCAATTTTGAACGAAATATGTGAAAAAATTGAAATTTCACCAAATTTTTCGAGATTTCGACGTTTTTTGTGTAAACCGAGGTTCATCGACCTCGGGTTATTGACCTTGGCCATTCGACCTCGGGTCATTGACCTTGGGCATTCGACCTCGGGTCATCGACCTCAGGTCATTGACTTTGGATGATCGATCTCGGGTCATTGACCTCAGGTCATTGACCTTGGGTCATCGAACACAAGTCATCGACCTTGGGTCATCGACCTCGTGTCATTGACCATAGGTCACTGACCTCGGGTCATAGACCTCGGGTTATCGACCTCGTGTCATCGACCTTGGGTCATCGACCACAAGTCATCGACCTTGGGTCATCGACCTCGTGTCATTGACCATAGGTCACTGACCTCGAGAAATTGACCACGGGTAATCGTCCTTGGGTCTTCAATCTCAGGTGTTCAACTTCGGGTCAATGACCTTGGGATTTAACCCTCCAGTCATTGACGTTGGGTCTTAATCCTTGGGTTATATACCTTATAGATCGTATTGACCTGCTAAAAAAGAATGATTGTTCAAATTTTCGAAATACTTATAAAATGAAATCATTTGGAGTTTATTTCTAGAGTTGAAATTAAATTTTAACTGTTTGCTAAATTTGCTCAATTTTTAACATAATATGGCCAAAAACATGAAATTTCATGGATATTTTTCGAGTTTTTGATTTTACTTTGGTGTACTGCCATAAAAACTCTAAAATTTCTACTGAATATTGATAGATCTTGTCTAAAGCATTAAAATTGATCCAGCGTTGACTAATTCTGCTCAATTTTGAACAAAATATGCAAAAAAAACTGAAATTTCACTGATATTTTTTGAGATTTTAACGATTTTTTTGTTAATTGCAACAAGAAATCGACCATTTCTTCTAAATTTGGATGGATATCGACAAAACAATTAAGATGAATCGATACTGAATAGTTTCGCTCAATAATTGTCAAATATTTGCAAAAAAACCTGAATTTTCACCTTTTTTCTTCGTGTTTTCGACGTTTTTTGGGTTTACTGCTTAGTAAAATTGAAAATATCCTCAAAATTTGGAGAGATCTCGTCGAGAAAATTGAAATGAGAAAAAATTTACTATTAATGCTCAATATTTAGCAAAATATGGAAAAAACCTGAAATTACAGCAATATTTTCGAATTTTCAACGTTTTTTGTTTAAACTGATTCGATTTATGGAATATTTCTCAAGAATTTTATAGGTCTATTCAAAAGCATTAAAATTATTCCAACGTTGACAAGTTTTCCTCAATTTTGAACGAAATATGTGAAAAAAATAAAATTTCACCAAATTTTTTTCAAGATTTCGACGTTTTTTGTGTAAACCGATGAAAAAATTGAATATTTTTTCTTTATTTGGATAGATCATGTTTAAAAACTTTCAAATAAGTCAATAGTTTATTAGTTATGGCAAATATTTAGCATAATATTGCAAAAAACCTGAAATTTCACAGAATGTTCTCTAGTTTTCGACGTTTTTTCTTTTAATTGCTACGTAAATTGAGTATTTCTACTCAGTATGGTACTTATGGTATGGTATCAGTACTTATATCTTTTCAATAACTTTAAATTGAGTCCCAAGTTGACTAGTTTTGCTTCAGTTTTAGCAAAATATGCCTAAAACCATAAAATTTACCAATATTTTTCGAGTTCTGCACCTTTTTTGAGTTATCTGCTAAAATTAAAAATATAGAATTCTGCTGAATTTGGATAGATCTTGTCAAAACCTTTAAATTGAGTCCCAAGTTGACCAGTTTTGATCAATATTTAGCAAAATATGGCAGAAAACCTGAAATTTCGCGTACATTTTTCGAGTTTTTGACGTTTTTTGTTTTCAATGCTATAAAAAATTTGAATATTTCTGTTGAATATGGATAGATCTTGTCAGAACCTATAAATTGAGTCCCAAGTTGACTAGTTTTGCTCAAGTTTTAGCAAAATATTACCAAAAACCTGAATTTTGAATTATATTTTTCGAATTTTCGACGTTTTTGGGTTAACTCCTAAGAAAAATGGAAGGTTTCTAATAAATTTGTGTAGACCCATTTAAATGCATTAAAACGAATCTAATGTTGACTAGATTCCTTCAATTTTTCGCAAATATGGCCTAAAACTTGGAATTTAACCGATTTTTTTCGAGTTTTTGACGTTTTTTTGGTTAACCGCTACGAAAAATGGAAGATTTCTATCTAATTTAAGTAGACCCATTTAAATGCATTAAAACGAACCTAATGTTGACTAGATTCCTTCAATTTTTCGATAAATATGGCCTAAAACTTGAAATTTCACCGATATTTTTCGTGTTTTCGACGTTTTTTGGATTAACCGCTAGGAAAAATTGAATACTTCCACTGAATTTGTATATACCTATTTCAGGACATGAAAACGAATCTAATGTTGACTAGATTCCTTCAATTTTTAGCAAAATATTGCGAAAAACCTGTAATTTCAACGATATTCTTCGGGTTTTTCACGTTATTTTGTTTTACTGCAGCGAAAAATTTAGAATTTCTGCTGAATTTTGATAGATTTCGTCTAAAGCATTAAAATTAATCCAGCAATAATTAATTTTGCTCAATTTTGAACAAGATATGCCAAAAAAATGAAAATTCAGTGATATTTTTCAGATTTCGACGTTTTTTGGGTTAACTGCTCTAAAAACTCGAATATTTCTAAGAAAATTGTATATGTCTCTGCAATAGCATTAAATTTAATCCAAAGACAACTAGTTTTTCTCCAATTTTGAACGAAATATGTGAAAAAACTGAAATTTCACCAATTTTTTTCGATATTTCGACATTTTTTGTGTTAACCGCTGAAAAAATTTCGTATTTCTTCTTTATTTGGATATATCCTGTTAAAAAACATTCAATTAAGTCAAAAGTTTAGTATTTTTGTCAAATATTTAGCATAATATTGCAAAAAACCTGAAATTTCACAAAATGTTTTCGAGTTTTCGACGTTTTATGGGTAAACTGCTTCGAAAAATTGAATCACTTTTTGCTTTTTTTAGATCTCTTCAAATGCAATAATATGAGTACAATCCCAGGCAGCACAACGTCACAAATTGCCCCAAAATATATATATATTATACAGATATTCAAGAGATATGGTTTACCTTAAGGGAAAGAATATCTGTATATGGAAGGGCAAAGTTAGAGATAAGGAAGGGCAATATCACAGATACATTTCCGGTTTTTAAGGGATATCATATCCCTAAAGGCGAAAGCAGCGCTACTAGGGGACGCTAAGAGAACTAACAGACGTTAGAGCAATTAGCTACGGAAGCAGCACCTAGTGGCTAAAATTTGAACTACCAACGTTTTGGCGCGCCTAATATGAACTGATGAGGCGCTGTTTAGGAAAACATTGTAATAGTAAAAAAATCGAAATCTAAAATATAAGAGCGGACAAGAAAAAGAATCTTGGTAAATATTTCCGCAAATCTATTTATACCTTGGAATCAACTACACATGAATAAAAAAGCTCAAAATAGAAACCATCTCATAGTATTTATTTCAACAAAGTAAAAGCAGATACATGATAAAAATACAGCATTAACACATCAATGAAGGAAAAATCAATAGGATAAAATTAAACAAGAAACCAGAAAGACAGCAAAAAACTTTATTTCAAGACTTGATAATATAAAATAATACAAAAACAGTATTAAAGATAGTAAAGCTAACAACCACTATGGATGAAAAGAGACGTTTTCACCTTAAAACAAAACCAGACATGGAAAACAGAATGACCTATAACCACTTTGGCAAGCATTGATAGAAAATCACATACAAGGAACCTACATAAAAGGAGCTTGCCTGAACACCAAAACATTTCAATGAGATGGATATGTTAAACTAATGATGGTTAGCAACAGCCATTCAATCAAGCAGTAAAGGAAGAATCTTAATCCATGCCATACTCTTTCTACTTACCACTCTTTAGGCCAGCAGAAGTGACTCCATTTCCCAAATTTACACTTCCTTCGACAAAGAATACTACCTAGCATGCCAAGAACCCTTCCATGATAGCATAACAAGATATACATGAAGCCATGACAATATAAAGAAACAGAGATACTAACACAATTAGGAAATAAAGAAAGATTAAGAGTACAGAAATCTAACTGAATGCACTTTTCATTGACCTGTATTTGAACAAGTATAGGCTTATTAAAAACACTCCTATCTCCCTATTTTCTCTTCATGTAGCATCAACTGGGATACACCTACTAGCAAACATTTAGGTTTAAAATCCTCCTAAAATTTTCAAGAAGAAATAAAGGAAATAATCTTTGAAATATTTGTATGTACTTTTACCACAAATTTATTTATAAAAAACAAAAACACGACCGGTTTCAACGATAGATCGTCATCTTCTGGTTTTTCAAGAAGAGTTCTTGAGTTAGGAGTGAAGGTATACCATAAAGGATATAAAGTTTTAGGTTTCTTTTTCCCATAGATATGTCTTTACTTCTCATTAACTTTTTTACTTAAAAATAGCAATAAATTACTCAAAGTTATCCATTCAACTTCATTAAAATCTATTAAGCATTGAAATATAGTAATACAACCAACTCACTCAGAAAAAGGTTGTTAGAAAACACTGCACGAGGATATGACTACATTTTGGTCTTAGAACATATATGTGAAATACTAAATAAAAAGAAGCCTAAAACAGAAAACTAGTTCTGAGAGACAGTATCATTGGCCCATTTAGAAATTTTGAGTAACAAAACAGAATAGACTAAAACTCAGAAAGAATACTAAGACTAATGATTTAAATGTGGAAGTCAAAACGTATCCTTTCTCCCTTAATGCTTTCATTTGCATTGTGTAACTACAACCCAATTACGTTTCCTTAAACTTAAAAATCAAATTAATTACCATTAGTACCTGAAAGCCTCTACAGATTATCTATAAAGCGAAGTCTATTTGATAGTTTTTTTCCATATTCTACAATCTCAAATTTCAGCAGATAAAATATTCAACAACAACTACTTCAATTCAGGAAGAAAAGATATTAACAGTATATAATTAATTAAACCTTTTCCATTAAACTAGTTAAGTAAAGAGAAGTTTTTCCATGATTAAGATGTGAAAAAAATTCTCCTTAAGAATATGAGAATCCATCCATCCTCCAAAATGATTCAAAATCATTACATGTGTCACTGTGTGACTCATGTAATGATTATACATACATCAACTGTGTCATTCTTCATAAATATGAATATGAATATATAAAATGTGTTTACAAGTTTTGATCTGGTGATCAAGGTTTTCAGGGAAAGAGCAATTTATATCTCAGCTTTTAGTCCATAAATGATGGATAAAGCCAACATACTCCATGCTAATAGCTGAATAGAACAGACCCAGCTAAAAATTTTTCAATTTTGAACCAAATAATATTTTAATCAGAGTCAGTTTTTACCTGCACTAGGTGACTTTAACTCTTATTCTAAAAAATATCTTAGAATAAAACTAGTATTAAAACTTATCACATCATAAAGAATGTCTAAATCCATGACAAGGGATAGATTAGGTTTGAAGGATAGTGAAAAAATGGTCATACATCACGATGATAAACTATATAAATGATCCACATATCTGAAAAATAATAGCTTTAGAACCAAAATTCATCTAAGTTCACCACTGCTTAAGAAAGATGTGCAATCAGATTCAACAAAAATCTATCATTCTAGGCAAAATAATGCATATAATTAGGTCTTCGCAGACTTTTTAGACAAAATTATAGCATTTTCAAGTAAATTAAATAAAAATATGTAAAAATCTATAGCTTCCTTTGTTAGAATTGAAAGGATACTGTCCTCAGGAGGCTTGTTTTCAGTGGAGTCCATCCCAGGAAGAACTGCTGCAACACATCTGAACAGCTACAAAATTAAACATACTTGATTAAAACAAATTGAACAGTTTATCTGATTAATTCACTTACTTAAATAATTAAAAACTAACTACCGTCATAATGACCATAGTATATAATATGACATTCTAAGATCTTCAATGATTTATGATATTCAAATTTCTTAAGTGTACAACCACTTACTATGTCTGATCATAGACTATATATTTTTATTATTTGCAAAAAAATCCATCCTTTACAGCTCCCAAGTTCAATGAAAATCTATTCCTTTCTCAGAATCCCCAAAACCTCTTTTTGGAGCACATCAACCCAATATACTCTTCTTAGAAAATATGCCCAACCAAGATTTCAAAGGCTTTCAGTCTTTTGGTGCACATTCCTTAGGGTCCATATTTACAATCACAGCTAATTTCTGTTCAAAGAATTGCTCTACAACAGCAGCTTTCTCTTTGTATGACATCCTCAGCTGTAGCTATTGATCTTAGAACATCTTATCAGTAATCTTTAATAACTCCTATAACTATTCAATACCAATCCTATTACACTAAGTAAAATTTTCCTTCACCTACCTTCCTTCTACCACCACAACTGATTTTACCTATCATTCACCCTTGGCAAATCTCAAAGTTTGTATGCTTTCATCAAAAAATACTTCCCTTTCATCATGTGGCCTCATATGGTTGCTGCTTATCTTATAGATTAACAAGAATTCCCTCTAAGCTTATGGAGATTGCTACTTCATAGTAGTTCCTTCTACTTAAAAAATCTGATAATAATCATTAACTAATTATTCATATCCTTCCCCAGAATCTTGCTGCAGCTACATAATCTAATTATCAATTTTGATCAGGTTAGACAAATAAAAATTCGTTACGAAATATAAACACAACGGTATTAACAATTTATTATAGAAATAATAGTAATATAGAGTGGTAATACCAAATCACGACACTGCTAAAACTATTTCCATTAACTCGATCCTAATGCTAAGTCGAATCATAAGTATTACAAAAACTAAGTGCCTTCAGATAAAACCAGTTAACTAGCCGATTAAAATAAAGTGCAATAATGGCAGGATGAACAGTAAGTCGAAGATTACTTCCTAAATATAACTCACCTGGTATGTATTATCAAAACAGACGCACATAAATCTGGTAATTAATGATGTCTTCCCAACTGTAAGAGAGGATTTCTCGGGATTAATTTAGCATAAAATCAAAACATACACATTCAAATAAAACAAAGGTTATGGCCATAAAACTGAACTTAAAAAAGAAATATCAATACTTTAGCCAAAGCTTTCAATACACATACGGATGAATCTAATTGTAAATTAATACTTTCATTACGATTACATCAGAAGGATCCACCATAGTTGAGAAAAAAGGAGTTAACTCTATAATTAACCCAGATCGTACGCGTTTTAGATTGCACGACCTCATGGTTAACGATGGGTTCATTCCGAGATAAAAAAGCACAGTAATAGAATAAATAATTATATATACTCACTTGAAATCTTGACGCAGAGATCCAAGCTCTACTAAAACTCTTCGTACAAAATAGCAACGCGTAGACTCCAGTTGCTTCTCTGTCTTGGGATATCTTCTTGCTCTTCTATCTTCGGCGACTAAAGCAAAAGAACATGAACGCCACATAACACCAATACTAATTTACAGCACAATGTTTGCCCTCTTAGTTATTGGGCGTTTTTTAAATTCCCAGCCCCATGGCTTCTAATTAAATTTTTCAATATTTCTCTGTCTTACTTAATTAAACCAATACGCCAATACTAAGATGACGGCTACAAGAAAATGGAGGAGTTTGCGACCATTTACTGCAAATAGCGCTGCATGTCTTCCGCTGTTAGCAGACATAGAAACGCGGTAGAGTACCCGATCTGCAGCATTGCAATACGTTGATGTAATTGCAGATAATTTTATGAGAATATATAAAAATCCTTTTTATTTTTGATTTTGGGAAACAAGATACCTAATGGGAAAAAGTTCTTCATATCTCTTAAACAATTACTCCGCAGAAATACTTATACGTGTATCGCGCTTTGTACTCCGTGTAAGCGACTTACAGAAGCTGAATTATGTATTTCAATCCACTGTTGGCCAAGAAAAGTAAATAATCGGCAGTTTTTCATAATGCATATATCGTCACAATCTCAATTCAGCTATTAGCAATGAATTAATGAAATTATACGGAATGGAACCTTCGAAGCGGATAAGATTGGGAAAATTTTTCCCCATTATATCCCTATCTCAGTCTTGGGGATATGCTTTCCCTATTATTGCCCTTTCCTATCCGTAAGAGATATCTGCTGTGCTGCCTGGGATGTTGACTAGATTCCTTCAATGTTTAGAAAAATATGGCGACAAACTTGAAATTTCACCGATATTTTCGAATTCTCGACGTTTTTTGAGTTATCTGCTAAAAATAATAATATATTTCTGCTAAATATGGATAGATCTCGTCAGGAACTTAAAATTTAATCCAAAGTTGACAAGTTTTGCTCTCTTTTCGGTATAATATGGCCAAACACCTGAAATTTTACCTAGTTTTTGACGTTTTGATAGATTACATTATTAACATATATTTTGTTTTAAACACCTTTGAAAAATCTCGTTTAGATTTTCAACAGGAATCCAATTTTGATTAGATTAAGGATAGGAGCAAGGAAAAGTATGAAAAATTGCCCATTTTTTCGGATTTTCCCGAAAATTGATACGGAAAATCTAATTTTTATCTCATATTTTGACTGACATTGATGAGATTATAAGGAGGAGTCCTAATTCCAAATAAAATTTTACCAATTTTAGAACAATTCTCTTCGACAAATTGAAACAATTCCAACAAATGCCCCCTTTTTGCCGATTAAACCTTTAATTAAAAGATAAATATGAAATTTTATTCGAAACCTTTTAAAATTCTTGTTAAGATCTTTAAAACTAGTCCAAATCGATAAGGATCTTCGAGTTTTTTGCAAAATACAGCCATAAAACAGTCAAATTTAGATAAAATGCCTAATTTAAGACAAAGTTTCGGTAAAATGTACAAAAACAGACCTTAAAAGGGCTGGAGCGAAACACCGATATTCGTCTTCCTGGTATTTGACCACTCCGAGTTGATCGATCCGAATCGACATCGCAGAACTGTCCTCTTGGAATTGACCTCCCGTAATCAACATCGCAGAGTCAACCTCCCAGAGTCGACCTCCCAAAATTTTCCATCCGGAGTCGACCTCTGCTCAACGACGTTTTGTCATCAACCTCTGGTCATTGAGCTCTGGTTACCAACCTCGGTTCATCGACCCAGGGTCATTGACCTCGGGTCATCGACCCCGGGTCATTGACTTCGTGCATTCGACCTCGGGTCAACGACCTCGGGTCATCGACCTTAGGTCATTTACCTCGGGTCATCGAACTCGGGTCATCGACCTCAGGTCATTGACCTCGGATGATCGACCTCGGATCATTGACCTCGGGTCATTGACCTCGGGTCATTGACCTCGGGTCATTGACCTCGGGTCATCGAATTCCCGGATTCGACCTCCCGGAGTCGACCTCCCGGAGTCGACCTCCCGGAGTCGACCTCCTGGAGTCGACCACCCATAGTTTTCCACCTGGAGTTGACCTAAGATAAAGACGTTTTTTCATCAACCTCTGGTCATTGAGCTCTTGTTATTGACCTTGGCTCATCGACCCAGGGTCATCGACCTCGGGTCATTCACCTCCGGTCATTGACCTCGTGCATTCAACCTCGGGTCAATGACCTTGGGTCATTGAACTCAGGTCATTGACCTCGGATGATCAACCTCGGGTCATTGACCTCAGGTCATTGACCTCAGTTCATTGACCTCGGGTAATCGACCTCCCGAAGTCGACCTCCCAGGGTCGACCTCCCGGAGTCGACCTGCAGGAGTCGACCTCCCGGAGTCTACCTCCCGGAGTCGACCTCCTGGTGTCGACCTCCAGGTGTCGACCTCCCAGAGTCGACCTCCCGGAGCCGACCTCTCGGAGTCGACCTCCCGGAGTCGACCTCCCTGAGTCGACCTCCCTGAGTCGACCTCACCGAGTCGACCTCCTGGAGTCGACCTCCCGGAGTCGACCTCCCGGAGTCGACCTCCCCGAGTCGACCTTCCGAAGTCGACCTCCCGGAGTCGACCTCCCGGAATCCACCTCCCCGAGTCGACCTCCAAGAATCGACCTCCTGGAGTCGACCTCCTGGAGTCGACCTCCCAGAGAAACTTTCCCAGAGTCGACCTCCTGGAGTCGACCTCGGATCAACGACATTTTTTCATAAACCTTTGGTCATTGAGCTCTGGTAATCGACCTTGGTTCTTCGACCCAGGGTCATTGACCTCGGGTCATCGATCTCGGGTCATTGACCTTGGGCATTCGACCTCGGGTCATTAACTTTTGGCATTCGACCTCGGGTCATCGACCTCAGGTCATTGACTTTGGATGATCGATCACGGGTCATTGACCTCAGGTCATCGACCTTGGATCATCGACCTTGTGTCATTGACCCTAGGTCACTGACCTCGGGTCATAGACCTTGGGTTATCGACCTCGTGTCATCGACCTTGGGTCATCGACCACAAGTCATCGACCTTGGGTCATCGACCTCGTGTCATTGACCATAGGTCACTGACCTCGAGAAATTGACCACGGGTAATCGTCCTTGGGTCTTCAACCTCAGGTGTTCGACTTCGGGTCAATGACCTTGGGATTCAACCCTCCAGTCATCGACGTTGGGTCTTAATCCTCGGGTTATATACCTTATAGATCGTATTGACCTGCTAAAAAAGAATGATTGTTCAAATTTTCGAAATACTTATAAAATGAAATCATTACGGAGTTTATTTCTAGAGTTGAAATTAAATTTTAACTGTTTGCTAAATTTGCTCAATTTTTAACATAATATGGCCAAAAACATGAAATTTCATGGATATTTTTCGAGTTTTTGATTTTACTTTGGTGTACTGCCATGAAAACTACAAAATTTCTACTGAATATTGATAGATCTTGTCTAAAGCATTAAAATTGATCCAGCGTTGACTAATTCTGCTCAATTTTGAACAAAATATGCAAAAAAAACTGAAATTTCACTGATATTTTTTGAGATTTTAACGATTTTTTTGTTAATTGCAACAAGAAATCGACCATTTCTTCTAACTTTGGATGGATTTCGACAAAACAATTAAGATGAATCGATACTGAATAGTTTCGCTCAATAATTGTCAAATATTTGCAAAAAAACCTGAATTTTCACCTTTTTTCTTCGTGTTTTCGACGTTTTTTGGGTTTACTGCTAAGAAAAATTGAAAATTTCCTCAAAATTTGGAGAGATCTCGTCGAGAAAATTGAAATGAGAAAAAATTTACTATTAATGCTCAATATTTAGCAAAATATGGAAAAAACCTGAAATTACAGCAATATTTTCGAATTTTCAACGTTTTTTGTTTAAACTGATTCGATTTATGGAATATTTCTCAAGAATTTTATAGGTCTATTCAAAAGCATTAAAATTATTCCAACGTTGACAAGTTTTCCTCAATTTTGAACGAAATATGTGAAAAAAATTAAATTTCACCAAATTTTTTTCAAGATTTCGACGTTTTTTGTGTAAACCGATGAAAAAATTGAATATTTTTTCTTTATTTGGATAGATCATGTTTAAAAACTTTCAAATAAGTCAATAGTTTATTAGTTATGGCAAATATTTAGCATAATATTGCAAAAAACCTGAAATTTCACAGAATGTTCTCTAGTTTTCGACGTTTTTTCTTTTAATTGCTACGTAAATTGAGTATTTCTACTCAGTATGGTACTTATGGTATGGTATCAGTACTTATATCTTTTCAATAACTTTAAATTGAGTCCCAAGTTGACTAGTTTTGCTTCAGTTTTAGCAAAATATGCCTAAAACCATAAAATTTACCAATATTTTTCGAGTTCTGCACCTTTTTTGAGTTATCTGCTAAAATTAAAAATATAGATTTCTGCTGAATTTGGATAGATCTTTATTAAAACCTTTAAATTGAGTCCCAAGTTGACCAGTTTTGATCAATATTTAGCAAAATATGGCAGAAAACCTGAAATTTCGCGTACATTTTTCGAGTTTTTGACGTTTTTTGTTTTCAATGCTATAAAAAATTTGAATATTTCTGTTGAATATGGATAGATCTTGTCAGAACCTATAAATTGAGTCCCAAGTTGACTAGTTTTGCTCAAGTTTTAGCAAAATATTACCAAAAACCTGAATTTTGAATTATATTTTTCGAATTTTCGACGTTTTTGGGTTAACTCCTAAGAAAAATGGAAGGTTTCTAATAAATTTGTGTAGACCCATTTAAATGCATTAAAACGAATCTAATGTTGACTAGATTCCTTCAATTTTTCGCAAATATGGCCTAAAACTTGGAATTTAACCGATTTTTTTCGAGTTTTTGACGTTTTTCTGGTTAACCGCTACGAAAAATGGAAGATTTCTATCGAATTTAAGTAGACCCATTTAAATGCATTAAAACGAACCTAATGTTGACTAGATTCCTTCAATTTTTCGATAAATATGGCCTAAAACTTGAAATTTCACCGATATTTTTCGTGTTTTCGACGTTTTTTGGATTAACCGCTAGGAAAAATTGAATACTTCCACTGAATTTGTATATACCTATTTCAGGACATGAAAACGAATCTAATGTTGACTAGATTCCTTCAATTTTTAGCAAAATATTGCGAAAAACCTGTAATTTCAACGATATTCTTCAGGTTTTTCACGTTATTTTGTTTTACTGCAGCGAAAAATTTAGAATTTCTGCTGAATTTTGATAGATTTCGTCTAAAGCATTAAAATTAATCCAGCAATAATTAATTTTGCTCAATTTTGAACAAGATATGCCAAAAAAATGAAAATTCAGTGATATTTTTTTGATTTTGACGTTTTTTGGGTTAACTGCTCTAAAAACTGGAATATTTCTAAGAAAATTGTATATGTCTCTGCAATAGCATTAAATTTAATCCAAAGACAACTAGTTTTTCTCCAATTTTGAACGAAATATGTGAAAATACTGAAATTTCACCAATTTTTTTCGATATTTCGACATTTTTTGTGTTAACCGCTGAAAAAATTTCGTATTTCTTCTTTATTTGGATATATCCTGTTAAAAAACATTCAATTAAGTCAAAAGTTTAGTATTTTTGTCAAATATTTAGCATAATATTGCAAAAAACCTGAAATTTCACAAAATGTTTTCGAGTTTTCGACGTTTTATGGGTAAACTGCTTCTCAAAATTGAATCACTTTTTGCTTTTTTTAGATCTCTTCAAATGCAATAATATGAGTACAATGTTGACTAGATTCCTTCAATGTTTAGAAAAATATGGCGACAAACTTGAAATTTCACCGATATTTTCGAATTCTCGACGTTTTTTGAGTTATCTGCTAAAAATAATAATATATTTCTGCTAAATATGGATAGATCTCGTCAAGAACTTAAAATTTAATCCAAAGTTGACAAGTTTTGCTCTCTTTTCGGTATAATATGGCCAAACACCTGAAATTTTACCTAGTTTTTGACGTTTTGATAGATTACATTATTAACATATATTTTGTTTTAAACACCTTTGAAAAATCTCGTTTAGATTTTCAACAGGAATCCAATTTTGATTAGATTAAGGATAGGAGCAAGGAAAAGTATGAAAAATTGCCCATTTTTTCGGATTTTCCCGAAAATTGATACGGAAAATCTAATTTTTATCTCATATTTTGACTGACATTGATGAGATTATAAGGAGGAGTCCTAATTCCAAATAAAATTTTACCAATTTTAGAACAATTCTCTTCGACAAATTGAAACAATTCCAACAAATGCCCCCTTTTCGCCGATTAAACCTTTAATTAAAAGATAAATATGAAATTTTATTCGAAACCTTTTAAAATTCTTGTTAAGATCTTTAAAACTAGTCCAAATCGATAAGGATCTTCGAGTTTTTTGCAAAATACAGCCATAAAACAGTCAAATTTAGATAAAATGCCTAATTTAAGACAAAGTTTCGGTAAAATGTACAAAAACAGACCTTAAAAGGGCTGGAGCGAAACACCGATATTCATCTTTCTGGTATTTGACCACTCCTAGTTGACCAATCCGAATCGACATCGCAGAACTGTCCTCTTGGAATTGACCTCCTGTAATCAACATCGCGGAGTAAACCTCCCGGAGTCAACCTCCCGGAGTCGACCTCCCAAAATTTTCCATCCGGAGTCGATATCTGATCAACGTTTTTTCATCAACCGCTGGTCATTGAGCTCTTGTTATTGACCTTGGCTCATCGACCCAGGGTCATCGACCTCGGGTCATTCACCTCCGGTCATTGACCTCGTGCATTCAACCTCGGGTCAATGACCTTGGGTCATCGAACTCAGGTCATTGGACCTAAGGTCAATGACCTTTGGTCTTCGAACTCAGGTCATTGACCTCGGATGATCAACCTAGGGTCATTGACCTCAGGTCATTGACCTCAGTTCATTGACCTCGGGTAATCGACCTCCCGAAGTCGACCTCCCAGGGTCGACCTCCCGGAGTCGACCTCCCGGAGTAAACCTCCCGGAGTCGACCTCCCGGAGTCGACCTCCCGGAGGCGACCTCCCGGAGTCGACCTCCCTGAGTCGACCTCACCGAGTCGACCTTCCGGAGTTGACCTCCCGGAGACGACTTCCCGGAGTCGACCTCCCTGAGTCGACCTCCCCGAGTAGACCTTCCGAAGTCGACCTCCCGGAGTCGACCTCCCGGAGTCGACCTCCCCGAGTCGACCTCCCCGAGTCGACCTCCCGGAGTCGACCTCCCGGAGTCGACCTCCAGGAGTTGACCTCCCGGAGTCGACCTCCCGGAGTCGACCTCCCGGAGTCGACCTCCCCGAGTCGACCTTCCGAAGTCGACCTCCCGGAGTCGACCTCCCGGAGTCGACCTCCCTGAGTCGACCTCACCGAGTCGACCTTCCGGAGTTGACCTCCCGGAGACGACTTCCCGGAGTCGACCTCCCTGAGTCGACCTCCCCGAGTAGACCTTCCGAAGTCGACCTCCCGGAGTCGACCTCCCGGAGTCGACCTCCCGGAGTCGACCTCCCCGAGTCGACCTCCCCGAGTCGACCTTCCGGAGTCGACCTCCCGGAGTCGACCTCCCGGAGTCGACCTCCAGGAGTTGACCTCCCGGAGTCGACCTCCTGGAGTCGACCTCCCGGAGTCGACCTCCCGGAGTCGACCTCCCCAAGTCGACCTTCCGAAGTCGACCTCCCGGAGTCGACCTCCCGGAGTCGACCTCCTGGAGTCGACCTCCCAGAGAAAACTTCCCAGAGTCGACCTCCTGGAGTCGACCTCGGATCAACGACATTTTTTCATCAACCTCTGGTCATTGAGCTCTGGTTATCGACCTTGGTTCTTCGACCCAGGGTCATTGACCTCGGGTCATCGAACTCGGGTCATTGACCTTGTGCATTCGACCTCGGGTCATCGACCTCAGGTCATTGACTTTGGATGATCGATCTCGGGTCATTGACCTCAGGTTATTGACCTCGGGTCATCGATCTCTGGTCATCGATCTTGGGTCATCGACTTCAGGTCATTGACCTTGCGTCGTCAAACACAGCTCATCAACCTCAGGTCATCGACCTCGGGTCATAGACCTCGGGTTATCGGCCTCGTGTCATCGACCTTGGGTCACTGACCTCGAGACATTGACCGCGGGTAATTTTCCTTGGGTCTTAAACCTCAGGTGTTCGACTTCGGGTCAATGACCTTGGGATTCACCCCTCCAGTCATCGACGTTGGGTCTTAATCCTCGGGTTATATACCTTATAGATCGTATTGACCTGCTAAAAAAGAATGATTGTTCAAAATTTCGAAATACATATAAAATGAAATCATTTCGGAGTTTATTTTTAGAGTTGAAATTAAATTTTAAATATTTTCTAAATTTGCTCAATTTTTAACATAATATGGCCAAAAACATGAAATTTCATGGATATTTTTCGAGTTTTTGATTTTAATTTGGTGTACTGCAATGAAAACTCTAAAATTTCTACTGAATATTGATAGATCTTGTCTAAAGCATTAAAATTGATCCAGCGTTGACTAATTCTGCTCAATTTTGAACAAAATATGCAAAAAAAACTGAAATTTCACTGATATTTTTTGAGATTTTAACGATTTTTTTGTTAATTGCAACAAGAAATTCGACCATTTCTTCTAAATTTGGATGGAAATCGACAAAACAATTAAGATGAATCGATACTGAATAGTTTCGCTCAATAATTGTCAAATATTTGCAAAAAAACCTGAATTTTCACCATTTTTCTTCGTGTTTTCGACGTTTTTTGGGTTTAATGCAAAGAAAAATTGAAAATTTCCTCAAAATTTGGATAGAACTCGTCGAGAAAATTAAAATGAGAAAAAATTTACTATTAATGCTCAATATTTAGCAAAATATGGAAAAAACCTGAAATTACAGCAATATTTTAGAATTTTCAACGTTTTTTGTTTAAACTGATTCGATTTATGGAATATTTCTCAAGAATTTTATAGGCCTATTCAAAAGCATTAAAATTATTCCAACGTTGACAAGTTTTCCTCAATTTTGAACGAAATATGTGAAAAAAATAAAATTTCACCAAATTTTTTTCAAGATTTCGACGTTTTTTGTGTAAACCGATGAAAAAATTGAATATTTTTTCTTTATTTGGATAGATCATGTTTAAAAACTTTCAAATAAGTCAATAGTTTATTAGTTATGGCAAATATTTAGCATAATATTGCAAAAAACCTGAAATTTCACAGAATATTTTCGAGTTTTCGACGTTTTTTCTTTTAATTGCTACGTAAATTGAGTATTTCTACTCAGTATGGTACTTAAGGTAAGGTATCAGTACTTATATCTTTTCAATTACTTTAAATTGAGTCCCAAGTTGTCAAGTTTTGCTTCAGTTTAAGCAAAATATGACATAAAACCATAAAATTTACCATATTTTTCGAGTTCTCCACCTTTTTTGAGTTATCTGCTAAAATTAAAAATATAGATTTCTGCTGAATTTGGTTAGATCTTGTCAGAACCTATAAATTGAGTCCCAAGTTGACTAGTTTTGCTCAAGTTTTAGCAAAATATTACCAAAAACCTGAAATTTGAATTATATTTTTCGAGTTTTCGACGTTTATTAGGTTAACTGCTACGAAAAATGGAAGGTTTCTAATAAATTTGTGTAGACCCATTTAAATGAATTAAAACGAACCTAATGTTGACTAGATTCCTTCAATTTTTCGATAAATATGGCCTAAAACTTGAAATTTAACCAATTTTTTTCGAGTTTTTGACGTTTTTTGGGTTTTCCGGTATGAGAAATTGAATGGATCTAATGATTTAGTATATATCTCTTCAAAGGCATTAAAAAGATTCTAATATTGACTAGATTACTTGAATTTTTAGCAAAATATGGCCAAAAACTTTAAATTTCACCGATATTTTTCGTGTTTTCGACGTTTTTTGGATTAACCGCTAGGAAAAATTGAATACTTCCACTGAATTTGTATATACCTATTTCAGGACATGAAAACGAATCTAATGTTGACTAGATTCCTTCAATTTTTAGCAAAATATTGCGAAAAACCTGTAATTTCAACGATATTCTTCAGGTTTTTCACGTTATTTTGTTTTACTGCAGCGAAAAATTTAGAATTTCTACTGAATTTTGATAGATTTCGTCTAAAGCATTAAAATTAATCCAGCAATAATTAATTTTGCTCAATTTTGAACAAGATATGCCAAAAAAATGAAAATTCAGTGATATTTTTCAGATTTCGACGTTTTTTGGGTTAACTGCTCTAAAAACTGGAATATTTCTAAGAAAATTGTATATGTCTCTGCAATAGCATTAAATTTAATCCAAAGACAACTAGTTTTTCTCCAATTTTGAACGAAATATGTGAAAAAACTGAAATTTCACCAATTTTTTTCGATATTTCGACATTTTTTGTGTTAACCGCTGAAAAAATTTCGTATTTCTTCTTTATTTGGATATATCCTGTTAAAAAACATTCAATTAAGTCAAAAGTTTAGTATTTTTGTCAAATATTTAGCATAATATTGCAAAAAAACCTGAAATTTCACAGAATGTTCTCTAGTTTTCGACGTTTTTTCTTTTAATTGCTACGTAAATTGAGTATTTCTACTCAGTATGGTACTTATGGTATGGTATCAGTACTTATATCTTTTCAATAACTTTAAATTGAGTCCCAAGTTGACTAGTTTTGCTTCAGTTTTAGCAAAATATGCCTAAAACCATAAAATTTACCAATATTTTTCGAGTTCTGCACCTTTTTTGAGTTATCTGCTAAAATTAAAAATATAGAATTCTGCTGAATTTGGATAGATCTTGTCAAAACCTTTAAATTGAGTCCCAAGTTGACCAGTTTTGATCAATATTTAGCAAAATATGGCAGAAAACCTGAAATTTCGCGTACATTTTTCGAGTTTTTGACGTTTTTTGTTTTCAATGCTATAAAAAATTTGAATATTTCTGTTGAATATGGATAGATCTTGTCAGAACCTATAAATTGAGTCCCAAGTTGACTAGTTTTGCTCAAGTTTTAGCAAAATATTACCAAAAACCTGAATTTTGAATTATATTTTTCGAATTTTCGACGTTTTTGGGTTAACTCCTAAGAAAAATGGAAGGTTTCTAATAAATTTGTGTAGACCCATTTAAATGCATTAAAACGAATCTAATGTTGACTAGATTCCTTCAATTTTTCGCAAATATGGCCTAAAACTTGGAATTTAACCGATTTTTTTCGAGTTTTTGACGTTTTTTTGGTTAACCGCTACGAAAAATGGAAGATTTCTATCTAATTTAAGTAGACCCATTTAAATGCATTAAAACGAACCTAATGTTGACTAGATTCCTTCAATTTTTCGATAAATATGGCCTAAAACTTGAAATTTCACCGATATTTTTCGTGTTTTCGACGTTTTTTGGATTAACCGCTAGGAAAAATTGAATACTTCCACTGAATTTGTATATACCTATTTCAGGACATGAAAACGAATCTAATGTTGACTAGATTCCTTCAATTTTTAGCAAAATATTGCGAAAAACCTGTAATTTCAACGATATTCTTCGGGTTTTTCACGTTATTTTGTTTTACTGCAGCGAAAAATTTAGAATTTCTGCTGAATTTTGATAGATTTCGTCTAAAGCATTAAAATTAATCCAGCAATAATTAATTTTGCTCAATTTTGAACAAGATATGCCAAAAAAATGAAAATTCAGTGATATTTTTCAGATTTCGACGTTTTTTGGGTTAACTGCTCTAAAAACTCGAATATTTCTAAGAAAATTGTATATGTCTCTGCAATAGCATTAAATTTAATCCAAAGACAACTAGTTTTTCTCCAATTTTGAACGAAATATGTGAAAAAACTGAAATTTCACCAATTTTTTTCGATATTTCGACATTTTTTGTTTTAACCGCTGAAAAAATTTCGTATTTCTTCTTTATTTGGATATATCCTGTTAAAAAACATTCAATTAAGTCAAAAGTTTAGTATTTTTGTCAAATATTTAGCATAATATTGCAAAAAACCTGAAATTTCACAAAATGTTTTCGAGTTTTCGACGTTTTATGGGTAAACTGCTTCGAAAAATTGAATCACTTTTTGCTTTTTTTAGATCTCTTCAAATGCAATAATATGAGTACAATGTTGACTAGATTCCTTCAATGTTTAGAAAAATATGGCGACAAACTTGAAATTTCACCGATATTTTCGAATTCTCGACGTTTTTTGAGTTATCTGCTAAAAATAATAATATATTTCTGCTAAATATGGATAGATCTCGTCAGGAACTTAAAATTTAATCCAAAGTTGACAAGTTTTGCTCTCTTTTCGGTATAATATGGCCAAACACCTGAAATTTTACCTAGTTTTTGACGTTTTGATAGATTACATTATTAACATATATTTTGTTTTAAACACCTTTGAAAAATCTCGTTTAGATTTTCAACAGGAATCCAATTTTGATTAGATTAAGGATAGGAGCAAGGAAAAGTATGAAAAATTGCCCATTTTTTCGGATTTTCCCGAAAATTGATACGGAAAATCTAATTTTTATCTCATATTTTGACTGACATTGATGAGATTATAAGGAGGAGTCCTAATTCCAAATAAAATTTTACCAATTTTAGAACAATTCTCTTCGACAAATTGAAACAATTCCAACAAATGCCCCCTTTTTGCCGATTAAACCTTTAATTAAAAGATAAATATGAAATTTTATTCGAAACCTTTTAAAATTCTTGTTAAGATCTTTAAAACTAGTCCAAATCGATAAGGATCTTCGAGTTTTTTGCAAAATACAGCCATAAAACAGTCAAATTTAGATAAAATGCCTAATTTAAGACAAAGTTTCGGTAAAATGTACAAAAACAGACCTTAAAAGGGCTGGAGCGAAACACCGATATTCGTCTTCCTGGTATTTGACCACTCCGAGTTGATCGATCCGAATCGACATCGCAGAACTGTCCTCTTGGAATTGACCTCCCGTAATCAACATCGCAGAGTCAACCTCCCAGAGTCGACCTCCCAAAATTTTCCATCCGGAGTCGACCTCTGCTCAACGACGTTTTGTCATCAACCTCTGGTCATTGAGCTCTGGTTACCAACCTCGGTTCATCGACCCAGGGTCATTGACCTCGGGTCATCGACCCCGGGTCATTGACTTCGTGCATTCGACCTCGGGTCAACGACCTCGGGTCATCGACCTTAGGTCATTTACCTCGGGTCATCGAACTCGGGTCATCGACCTCAGGTCATTGACCTCGGATGATCGACCTCGGATCATTGACCTCGGGTCATTGACCTCGGGTCATTGACCTCGGGTCATTGACCTCGGGTCATCGAATTCCCGGAGTCGACCTCCCGGAGTCGACCTCCCGGAGTCGACCTCCTGGAGTCGACCACCCATAGTTTTCCACCTGGAGTTGACCTCAGATAAAGACGTTTTTTCATCAACCTCTGGTCATTGAGCTCTTGTTATTGACCTTGGCTCATCGACCCAGGGTCATCGACCTCGGGTCATTCACCTCCGGTCATTGACCTCGTGCATTCAACCTCGGGTCAATGACCTTGGGTCATTGAACTCAGGTCATTGACCTCGGATGATCAACCTCGGGTCATTGACCTCAGGTCATTGACCTCAGTTCATTGACCTCGGGTAATCGACCTCCCGAAGTCGACCTCCCAGGGTCGACCTCCCGGAGTCGACCTGCAGGAGTCGACCTCCCGGAGTCTACCTCCCGGAGTCGACCTCCTGGTGTCGACCTCCAGGTGTCGACCTCCCAGAGTCGACCTCCCGGAGCCGACCTCTCGGAGTCGACCTCCCGGAGTCGACCTCCCTGAGTCGACCTCCCTGAGTCGACCTCACCGAGTCGACCTCCTGGAGTCGACCCCCCGGAGTCGACCTCCCGGAGTCGACCTCCCCGAGTCGACCTTCCGAAGTCGACCTCCCGGAGTCGACCTCCCGGAATCCACCTCCCCGAGTCGACCTCCAAGAATCGACCTCCTGGAGTCGACCTCCTGGAGTCGACCTCCCAGAGAAACTTTCCCAGAGTCGACCTCCTGGAGTCGACCTCGGATCAACGACATTTTTTCATAAACCTTTGGTCATTGAGCTCTGGTAATCGACCTTGGTTCTTCGACCCAGGGTCATTGACCTCGGGTCATCGATCTCGGGTCATTGACCTTGGGCATTCGACCTCGGGTCATTAACTTTTGGCATTCGACCTCGGGTCATCGACCTCAGGTCATTGACTTTGGATGATCGATCACGGGTCATTGACCTCAGGTCATCGACCTTGGATCATCGACCTTGTGTCATTGACCCTAGGTCACTGACCTCGGGTCATAGACCTTGGGTTATCGACCTCGTGTCATCGACCTTGGGTCATCGACCTCAGGTGTTCGACTTCGGGTCAATGACCTTGGGATTCAACCCTCCAGTCATCGACGTTGGGTCTTAATCCTCGGGTTATATACCTTATAGATCGTATTGACCTGCTAAAAAAGAATGATTGTTCAAATTTTCGAAATACTTATAAAATGAAATCATTACGGAGTTTATTTCTAGAGTTGAAATTAAATTTTAACTGTTTGCTAAATTTGCTCAATTTTTAACATAATATGGCCAAAAACATGAAATTTCATGGATATTTTTCGAGTTTTTGATTTTACTTTGGTGTACTGCCATGAAAACTACAAAATTTCTACTGAATATTGATAGATCTTGTCTAAAGCATTAAAATTGATCCAGCGTTGACTAATTCTGCTCAATTTTGAACAAAATATGCAAAAAAAACTGAAATTTCACTGATATTTTTTGAGATTTTAACGATTTTTTTGTTAATTGCAACAAGAAATCGACCATTTCTTCTAACTTTGGATGGATTTCGACAAAACAATTAAGATGAATCGATACTGAATAGTTTCGCTCAATAATTGTCAAATATTTGCAAAAAAACCTGAATTTTCACCTTTTTTCTTCGTGTTTTCGACGTTTTTTGGGTTTACTGCTAAGAAAAATTGAAAATTTCCTCAAAATTTGGAGAGATCTCGTCGAGAAAATTGAAATGAGAAAAAATTTACTATTAATGCTCAATATTTAGCAAAATATGGAAAAAACCTGAAATTACAGCAATATTTTCGAATTTTCAACGTTTTTTGTTTAAACTGATTCGATTTATGGAATATTTCTCAAGAATTTTATAGGTCTATTCAAAAGCATTAAAATTATTCCAACGTTGACAAGTTTTCCTCAATTTTGAACGAAATATGTGAAAAAAATTAAATTTCACCAAATTTTTTTCAAGATTTCGACGTTTTTTGTGTAAACCGATGAAAAAATTGAATATTTTTTCTTTATTTGGATAGATCATGTTTAAAAACTTTCAAATAAGTCAATAGTTTATTAGTTATGGCAAATATTTAGCATAATATTGCAAAAAACCTGAAATTTCACAGAATGTTCTCTAGTTTTCGACGTTTTTTCTTTTAATTGCTACGTAAATTGAGTATTTCTACTCAGTATGGTACTTATGGTATGGTATCAGTACTTATATCTTTTCAATAACTTTAAATTGAGTCCCAAGTTGACTAGTTTTGCTTCAGTTTTAGCAAAATATGCCTAAAACCATAAAATTTACCAATATTTTTCGAGTTCTGCACCTTTTTTGAGTTATCTGCTAAAATTAAAAATATAGATTTCTGCTGAATTTGGATAGATCTTTATTAAAACCTTTAAATTGAGTCCCAAGTTGACCAGTTTTGATCAATATTTAGCAAAATATGGCAGAAAACCTGAAATTTCGCGTACATTTTTCGAGTTTTTGACGTTTTTTGTTTTCAATGCTATAAAAAATTTGAATATTTCTGTTGAATATGGATAGATCTTGTCAGAACCTATAAATTGAGTCCCAAGTTGACTAGTTTTGCTCAAGTTTTAGCAGAATATGACCAAAAACCTGAAATTTGAATTATATTTTTCGAATTTTCGACGTTTTTGGGTTAACTCCTAAGAAAAATGGAAGGTTTCTAATAAATTTGTGTAGACCCATTTAAATGCATTAAAACGAATCTAATGTTGACTAGATTCCTTCAATTTTTCGCAAATATGGCCTAAAACTTGGAATTTAACCGATTTTTTTCGAGTTTTTGACGTTTTTTTGGTTAACCGCTACGAAAAATGGAAGATTTCTATCGAATTTAAGTAGACCCATTTAAATGCATTAAAACGAACCTAATGTTGACTAGATTCCTTCAATTTTTCGATAAATATGGCCTAAAACTTGAAATTTCACCGATATTTTTCGTGTTTTCGACGTTTTTTGGATTAACCGCTAGGAAAAATTGAATACTTCCACTGAATTTGTATATACCTATTTCAGGACATGAAAACGAATCTAATGTTGACTAGATTCCTTCAATTTTTAGCAAAATATTGCGAAAAACCTGTAATTTCAACGATATTCTTCAGGTTTTTCACGTTATTTTGTTTTACTGCAGCGAAAAATTTAGAATTTCTGCTGAATTTTGATAGATTTAGTCTAAAGCATTAAAATTAATCCAGCAATAATTAATTTTGCTCAATTTTGAACAAGATATGCCAAAAAAATGAAAATTCAGTGATATTTTTTTGATTTTGACGTTTTTTGGGTTAACTGCTCTAAAAACTGGAATATTTCTAAGAAAATTGTATATGTCTCTGCAATAGCATTAAATTTAATCCAAAGACAACTAGTTTTTCTCCAATTTTGAACGAAATATGTGAAAATACTGAAATTTCACCAATTTTTTTCGATATTTCGACATTTTTTGTGTTAACCGCTGAAAAAATTTCGTATTTCTTCTTTATTTGGATATATCCTGTTAAAAAACATTCAATTAAGTCAAAAGTTTAGTATTTTTGTCAAATATTTAGCATAATATTGCAAAAAACCTGAAATTTCACAAAATGTTTTCGAGTTTTCGACGTTTTATGGGTAAACTGCTTCTCAAAATTGAATCACTTTTTGCTTTTTTTAGATCTCTTCAAATGCAATAATATGAGTACAATGTTGACTAGATTCCTTCAATGTTTAGAAAAATATGGCGACAAACTTGAAATTTCACCGATATTTTCGAATTCTCGACGTTTTTTGAGTTATCTGCTAAAAATAATAACATATTTCTGCTAAATATGGATAGATCTCGTCAAGAACTTAAAATTTAATCCAAAGTTGACAAGTTTTGCTCTCTTTTCGGTATAATATGGCCAAACACCTGAAATTTTACCTAGTTTTTGACGTTTTGATAGATTACATTATTAACATATATTTTGTTTTAAACACCTTTGAAAAATCTCGTTTAGATTTTCAACAGGAATCCAATTTTGATTAGATTAAGGATAGGAGCAAGGAAAAGTATGAAAAATTGCCCATTTTTTCGGATTTTCCCGAAAATTGATACGGAAAATCTAATTTTTATCTCATATTTTGACTGACATTGATGAGATTATAAGGAGGAGTCCTAATTCCAAATAAAATTTTACCAATTTTAGAACAATTCTCTTCGACAAATTGAAACAATTCCAACAAATGCCCCCTTTTCGCCGATTAAACCTTTAATTAAAAGATAAATATGAAATTTTATTCGAAACCTTTTAAAATTCTTGTTAAGATCTTTAAAACTAGTCCAAATCGATAAGGATCTTCGAGTTTTTTGCAAAAGACAGCCATAAAACAGTCAAATTTAGATAAAATGCCTAATTTAAGACAAAGTTTCGGTAAAATGTACAAAAACAGACCTTAAAAGGGCTGGAGCGAAACACCGATATTCATCTTTCTGGTATTTGACCACTCCTAGTTGACCAATCCGAATCGACATCGCAGAACTGTCCTCTTGGAATTGACCTCCTGTAATCAACATCGCGGAGTAAACCTCCCGGAGTCAACCTCCCGGAGTCGACCTCCCAAAATTTTCCATCCGGAGTCGATATCTGATCAACGTTTTTTCATCAACCGCTGGTCATTGAGCTCTTGTTATTGACCTTGGCTCATCGACCCAGGGTCATCGACCTCGGGTCATTCACCTCCGGTCATTGACCTCGTGCATTCAACCTCGGGTCAATGACCTTGGGTCATCGATCTCAGGTCATTGGACCTAAGGTCAATGACCTTTGGTCTTCGAACTCAGGTCATTGACCTCGGATGATCAACCTAGGGTCATTGACCTCAGGTCATTGACCTCAGTTCATTGACCTCGGGTAATCGACCTCCCGAAGTCGACCTCCCAGGGTCGACCTCCCGGAGTCGACCTCCCGGAGTAAACCTCCCGGAGTCGACCTCCCGGAGTCGACCTCCCGGAGGCGACCTCCCGGAGTCGACCTCCCTGAGTCGACCTCACCGAGTCGACCTTCCGGAGTTGACCTCCCGGAGACGACTTCCCGGAGTCGACCTCCCTGAGTCGACCTCCCCGAGTAGACCTTCCGAAGTCGACCTCCCGGAGTCGACCTCCCGGAGTCGACCTCCCCGAGTCGACCTCCCCGAGTCGACCTCCCGGAGTCGACCTCCCGGAGTCGACCTCCAGGAGTTGACCTCCCGGAGTCGACCTCCCGGAGTCGACCTCCCGGAGTCGACCTCCCCGAGTCGACCTTCCGAAGTCGACCTCCCGGAGTCGACCTCCCGGAGTCGACCTCCCTGAGTCGACCTCACCGAGTCGACCTTCCGGAGTTGACCTCCCGGAGACGACTTCCCGGAGTCGACCTCCCTGAGTCGACCTCCCCGAGTAGACCTTCCGAAGTCGACCTCCCGGAGTCGACCTCCCGGAGTCGACCTCCCGGAGTCGACCTCCCCGAGTCGACCTCCCCGAGTCGACCTTCCGGAGTCGACCTCCCGGAGTCGACCTCCCGGAGTCGACCTCCAGGAGTTGACCTCCCGGAGTCGACCTCCTGGAGTCGACCTCCCGGAGTCGACCTCCCGGAGTCGACCTCCCCAAGTCGACCTTCCGAAGTCGACCTCCCGGAGTCGACCTCCCGGAGTCGACCTCCTGGAGTCGACCTCCCAGAGAAAACTTCCCAGAGTCGACCTCCTGGAGTCGACCTCGGATCAACGACATTTTTTCATCAACCTCTGGTCATTGAGCTCTGGTTATCGACCTTGGTTCTTCGACCCAGGGTCATTGACCTCGGGTCATCGAACTCGGGTCATTGACCTTGTGCATTCGACCTCGGGTCATCGACCTCAGGTCATTGACTTTGGATGATCGATCTCGGGTCATTGACCTCAGGTTATTGACCTCGGGTCATCGATCTCTGGTCATCGATCTTGGGTCATCGACTTCAGGTCATTGACCTTGCGTCGTCAAACACAGCTCATCAACCTCAGGTCATCGACCTCGGGTCATAGACCTCGGGTTATCGGCCTCGTGTCATCGACCTTGGGTCACTGACCTCGAGACATTGACCGCGGGTAATTTTCCTTGGGTCTTAAACCTCAGGTGTTCGACTTCGGGTCAATGACCTTGGGATTCACCCCTCCAGTCATCGACGTTGGGTCTTAATCCTCGGGTTATATACCTTATAGATCGTATTGACCTGCTAAAAAAGAATGATTGTTCAAAATTTCGAAATACATATAAAATGAAATCATTTCGGAGTTTATTTTTAGAGTTGAAATTAAATTTTAAATATTTTCTAAATTTGCTCAATTTTTAACATAATATGGCCAAAAACATGAAATTTCATGGATATTTTTCGAGTTTTTGATTTTAATTTGGTGTACTGCAATGAAAACTCTAAAATTTCTACTGAATATTGATAGATCTTGTCTAAAGCATTAAAATTGATCCAGCGTTGACTAATTCTGCTCAATTTTGAACAAAATATGCAAAAAAAACTGAAATTTCACTGATATTTTTTGAGATTTTAACGATTTTTTTGTTAATTGCAACAAGAAATTCGACCATTTCTTCTAAATTTGGATGGAAATCGACAAAACAATTAAGATGAATCGATACTGAATAGTTTCGCTCAATAATTGTCAAATATTTGCAAAAAAACCTGAATTTTCACCATTTTTCTTCGTGTTTTCGACGTTTTTTGGGTTTAATGCTAAGAAAAATTGAAAATTTCCTCAAAATTTGGATAGATCTCGTCGAGAAAATTAAAATGAGAAAAAATTTACTATTAATGCTCAATATTTAGCAAAATATGGAAAAAACCTGAAATTACAGCAATATTTTAGAATTTTCAACGTTTTTTGTTTAAACTGATTCGATTTATGGAATATTTCTCAAGAATTTTATAGGCCTATTCAAAAGCATTAAAATTATTCCAACGTTGACAAGTTTTCCTCAATTTTGAACGAAATATGTGAAAAAAATAAAATTTCACCAAATTTTTTTCAAGATTTCGACGTTTTTTGTGTAAACCGATGAAAAAATTGAATATTTTTTCTTTATTTGGATAGATCATGTTTAAAAACTTTCAAATAAGTCAATAGTTTATTAGTTATGGCAAATATTTAGCATAATATTGCAAAAAACCTGAAATTTCACAGAATATTTCGAGTTTTCGACGTTTTTTCTTTTAATTGCTACGTAAATTGAGTATTTCTACTCAGTATGGTACTTAAGGTAAGGTATCAGTACTTATATCTTTTCAATTACTTTAAATTGAGTCCCAAGTTGACTAGTTTTGCTTCAGTTTTAGCAAAATATGCCTAAAACCATAAAATTTACCAATATTTTTCGAGTTCTGCACCTTTTTTGAGTTATCTGCTAAAATTAAAAATATAGATTTCTGCTGAATTTGGATAGATCTTGTCAGAACCTATAAATTGAGTCCCAAGTTGACTAGTTTTGCTCAAGTTTTAGCAAAATATTACCAAAAACCTGAAATTTGAATTATATTTTTCGAGTTTTCGACGTTTATTAGGTTAACTGCTACGAAAAATGGAAGGTTTCTAATAAATTTGTGTAGACCCATTTAAATGAATTAAAACGAACCTAATGTTGACTAGATTCCTTCAATTTTTCGATAAATATGGCCTAAAACTTGAAATTTAACCAATTTTTTTCGAGTTTTTGACGTTTTTTGGGTTTTCCGGTATGAGAAATTGAATGGATCTAATGATTTAGTATATATCTCTTCAAAGGCATTAAAAAGATTCTAATATTGACTAGATTACTTGAATTTTTAGCAAAATATGGCCAAAAACTTTAAATTTCACCGATATTTTTCGTGTTTTCGACGTTTTTTGGATTAACCGCTAGGAAAAATTGAATACTTCCACTGAATTTGTATATACCTATTTCAGGACATGAAAACGAATCTAATGTTGACTAGATTCCTTCAATTTTTAGCAAAATATTGCGAAAAACCTGTAATTTCAACGATATTCTTCAGGTTTTTCACGTTATTTTGTTTTACTGCAGCGAAAAATTTAGAATTTCTACTGAATTTTGATAGATTTCGTCTAAAGCATTAAAATTAATCCAGCAATAATTAATTTTGCTCAATTTTGAACAAGATATGCCAAAAAAATGAAAATTCAGTGATATTTTTCAGATTTCGACGTTTTTTGGGTTAACTGCTCTAAAAACTGGAATATTTCTAAGAAAATTGTATATGTCTCTGCAATAGCATTAAATTTAATCCAAAGACAACTAGTTTTTCTCCAATTTTGAACGAAATATGTGAAAAAACTGAAATTTCACCAATTTTTTTCGATATTTCGACATTTTTTGTGTTAACCGCTGAAAAAATTTCGTATTTCTTCTTTATTTGGATATATCCTGTTAAAAAACATTCAATTAAGTCAAAAGTTTAGTATTTTTGTCAAATATTTAGCATAATATTGCAAAAAACCTGAAATTTCACAGAATGTTCTCTAGTTTTCGACGTTTTTTCTTTTAATTGCTACGTAAATTGAGTATTTCTACTCAGTATGGTACTTATGGTATGGTATCAGTACTTATATCTTTTCAATAACTTTAAATTGAGTCCCAAGTTGACTAGTTTTGCTTCAGTTTTAGCAAAATATGCCTAAAACCATAAAATTTACCAATATTTTTCGAGTTCTGCACCTTTTTTGAGTTATCTGCTAAAATTAAAAATATAGATTTCTGCTGAATTTGGATAGATCTTGTCAAAACCTTTAAATTGAGTCCCAAGTTGACCAGTTTTGATCAATATTTAGCAAAATATGGCAGAAAACCTGAAATTTCGCGTACATTTTTCGAGTTTTTGACGTTTTTTGTTTTCAATGCTATAAAAAATTTGAATATTTCTGTTGAATATGGATAGATCTTGTCAGAACCTATAAATTGAGTCCCAAGTTGACTAGTTTTGCTCAAGTTTTAGCAAAATATTACCAAAAACCTGAATTTTGAATTATATTTTTCGAATTTTCGACGTTTTTGGGTTAACTCCTAAGAAAAATGGAAGGTTTCTAATAAATTTGTGTAGACCCATTTAAATGCATTAAAACGAATCTAATGTTGACTAGATTCCTTCAATTTTTCGCAAATATGGCCTAAAACTTGGAATTTAACCGATTTTTTTCGAGTTTTTGACGTTTTTTTGGTTAACCGCTACGAAAAATGGAAGATTTCTATCGAATTTAAGTAGACCCATTTAAATGCATTAAAACGAACCTAATGTTGACTAGATTCCTTCAATTTTTCGATAAATATGACCTAAAACTTGAAATTTCACCGATATTTTTCGTGTTTTCGACGTTTTTTGGATTAACCGCTAGGAAAAATTGAATACTTCCACTGAATTTGTATATACCTATTTCAGGACATGAAAACGAATCTAATGTTGACTAGATTCCTTCAATTTTTAGCAAAATATTGCGAAAAACCTGTAATTTCAACGATATTCTTCAGGTTTTTCACGTTATTTTGTTTTACTGCAGCGAAAAATTTAGAATTTCTGCTGAATTTTGATAGATTTCGTCTAAAGCATTAAAATTAATCCAGCAATAATTAATTTTGCTCAATTTTGAACAAGATATGCCAAAAAAATGAAAATTCAGTGATATTTTTCAGATTTCGACGTTTTTTGGGTTAACTGCTCTAAAAACTCGAATATTTCTAAGAAAATTGTATATGTCTCTGCAATAGCATTAAATTTAATCCAAAGACAACTAGTTTTTCTCCAATTTTGAACGAAATATGTGAAAAAACTGAAATTTCACCAATTTTTTTCGATATTTCGACATTTTTTGTGTTAACCGCTGAAAAAATTTCGTATTTCTTCTTTATTTGGATATATCCTGTTAAAAAACATTCAATTAAGTCAAAAGTTTAGTATTTTTGTCAAATATTTAGCATAATATTGCAAAAAACCTGAAATTTCACAAAATGTTTTCGAGTTTTCGACGTTTTATGGGTAAACTGCTTCGAAAAATTGAATCACTTTTTGCTTTTTTTAGATCTCTTCAAATGCAATAATATGAGTACAATGTTGACTAGATTCCTTCAATGTTTAGAAAAATATGGCGACAAACTTGATATTTCACCGATATTTTCGAATTCTCGACGTTTTTTGAGTTATCTGCTAAAAATAATAATATATTTCTGCTAAATATGGATAGATCTCGTCAAGAACTTAAAATTTAATCCAAAGTTGACAAGTTTTGCTCTCTTTTCGGTATAATATGATCAAACACCTGAAATTTTACCTAGTTTTTGACGTTTTGATAGATTACATTATTAACATATATTTTGTTTTAAACACCTTTGAAAAATCTCGTTTAGATTTTCAACAGGAATCCAAATTTGATTAGATTAAGGATAGGAGCAAGGAAAAGTATGAAAAATTGCCCATTTTTTCGGATTTTCCCGAAAATTGATACGGAAAATCTAATTTTTATCTCATATTTTGACTGACATTGATGAGATTATAAGGAGGAGTCCTAATTCCAAATAAAATTTTACCAATTTTAGAACAATTCTCTTCGACAAATTGAAACAATTCCAACAAATGCCCCCTTTTCGCCGATTAAACCTTTAATTAAAAGATAAATATGAAATTTTATTCGAAACCTTTTAAAATTCTTGTTAAGATCTTTAAAACTAGTCCAAATCGATAAGGATCTTCGAGTTTTTTGCAAAATAAAGCCATAAAACAGTCAAACTTAGATAAAATGCCTAATTTAAGACAAAGTTTTGGTAAAATGTATAAAAACAGACCTTAAAAGGGCTGGAGCGAAACACCGATATTCGTCTTCCTGGTATTTGACCACTCCGAGTTGATCGATCCGAATCGACATCGCAGAACTGTCCTCTTGGAATTGACCTCCCGTAATCAACATCGCGGAGTAAACCTCCCGGAGTCAACCTCCCGGAGTCGACCTCCCAAAATTTTCCATCCGGAGTCGATATCTGATCAACGTTTTTTCATCAACCGCTGGTCATTGAGCTCTTGTTATTGACCTTGGCTCATCGACCCAGGGTCATCGACCTCGGGTCATTCACCTCCGGTCATTGACCTCGTGCATTCAACCTCGGGTCAATGACCTTGGGTCATCGAACTCAGGTCATTGGACCTAAGGTCAATGACCTTTGGTCTTCGAACTCAGGTCATTGACCTCGGATGATCAACCTAGGGTCATTGACCTCAGGTCATTGACCTCAGTTCATTGACCTCGGGTAATCGACCTCCCGAAGTCGACCTCCCAGGGTCGACCTCCCGGAGTCGACCTCCAGGAGTCGACCTCCTGGAGTCGACCTCCCGGAGTCGACCTCCCGGTGTCGACCTCCCAGAGTAAACTTCCCGGAGTCGACCTCCCGGAGTCGACCTCCCGGAGGCGACCTCCCGGAGTCGACCTCCCTGAGTCGACCTCACCGAGTCGACCTTCCGGAGTTGACCTCCCGGAGACGACTTCCCGGAGTCGACCTCCCTGAGTCGACCTCCCCGAGTAGACCTTCCGAAGTCGACCTCCCTGAGTCGACCTCCCGGAGTCGACCTCCCCGAGTCGACCTCCCCGAGTCGACCTCCCGGAGTCGACCTCCCGGAGTCGACCTCCAGGAGTTGACCTCCCGGAGTCGACCTCCCGGAGTCGACCTCCCGGAGTCGACCTCCCCGAGTCGACCTTCCGAAGTCGACCTCCCGGAGTCGACCTCCCGGAGTCGACCTCCCTGAGTCGACCTCAACGAGTCGACCTTCCGGAGTTGACCTCCCGGAGACGACTTCCCGGAGTCGACCTCCCTGAGTCGACCTCCAGGAGTTGACCTCCCGGAGTCGACCTCCTGGAGTCGACCTCCCGGAGTCGACCTCCCGGAGTCGACCTCCTGGAGTCGACCTCCCAGAGAAAACTTCCCAGAGTCGACCTCCTGGAGTCGACCTCGGATCAACGACATTTTTTCATCAACCTCTGGTCATTGAGCTCTGGTTATCGACCTTGGTTCTTCGACCCAGGGTCATTGACCTCGGGTCATCGAACTCGGGTCATTGACCTTGTGCATTCGACCTCGGGTCATCGACCTCAGGTCATTGACTTTGGATGATCCATCTCGGGTCATTGACCTCAGGTTATTGACCTCGGGTCATCGATCTCTGGTCATCGATCTTGGGTCATCGACTTCAGGTCATTGACCTTGCGTCGTCAAACACAGCTCATCAACCTCAGGTCATCGACCTCGGGTCATAGACCTCGGGTTATCGGCCTCGTGTCATCGACCTTGGGTCACTGACCTCGAGACATTGACCGCGGGTAATTTTCCTTGGGTCTTAAACCTCAGGTGTTCGACTTCGGGTCAATGACCTTGGGATTCACCCCTCCAGTCATCGACGTTGGGTCTTAATCCTCGGGTTATATACCTTATAGATCGTATTGACCTGCTAAAAAAGAATGATTGTTCAAAATTTCGAAATACATATAAAATGAAATCATTTCGGAGTTTATTTTTAGAGTTGAAATTAAATTTTAAATATTTTCTAAATTTGCTCAATTTTTAACATAATATGGCCAAAAACATGAAATTTCATGGATATTTTTCGAGTTTTTGATTTTAATTTGGTGTACTGCAATGAAAACTCTAAAATTTCTACTGAATATTGATAGATCTTGTCTAAAGCATTATAATTGATCAGGCGTTGACTAATTCTGCTCAATTTTGAACAAAATATGCAAAAAAAACTGAAATTTCACTGATATTTTTCGAGATTTTAACGATTTTTTTGTTAATTGCAACAAGAAATTCGACCATTTCTTCTAAATTTGGATGGAAATCGACAAAACAATTAAGATGAATCGATACTGAATAGTTTCGCTCAATAATTGTCAAATATTTGCAAAAAAACCTGAATTTTCACCATTTTTCTTCGTGTTTTCGACGTTTTTTGGGTTTAATGCTAAGAAAAATTGAAAATTTCCTCAAAATTTGGATAGATCTCGTCGAGAAAATTAAAATGAGAAAAAATTTACTATTAATGCTCAATATTTAGCAAAATATGGAAAAAACCTGAAATTACAGCAATATTTTAGAATTTTCAACGTTTTTTGTTTAAACTGATTCGATTTATGGAATATTTCTCAAGAATTTTATAGGCCTATTCAAAAGCATTAAAATTATTCCAACGTTGACAAGTTTTCCTCAATTTTGAACGAAATATGTGAAAAAAATAAAATTTCACCAAATTTTTTTCAAGATTTCGACGTTTTTTGTGTAAACCGATGAAAAAATTGAATATTTTTTCTTTATTTGGATAGATCATGTTTAAAAACTTTCAAATAAGTCAATAGTTTATTAGTTATGGCAAATATTTAGCATAATATTGCAAAAAACCTGAAATTTCACAGAATATTTTCGAGTTTTCGACGTTTTTTCTTTTAATTGCTACGTAAATTGAGTATTTCTACTCAGTATGGTACTTAAGGTAAGGTATCAGTACTTATATCTTTTCAATTACTTTAAATTGAGTCCCAAGTTGTCAAGTTTTGCTTCAGTTTAAGCAAAATATGACATAAAACCATAAAATTTACCATATTTTTCGAGTTCTCCACCTTTTTTGAGTTATCTGCTAAAATTAAAAATATAGATTTCTGCTGAATTTGGATAGATCTTGTCAGAACCTATAAATTGAGTCCCAAGTTGACTAGTTTTGCTCAAGTTTTAGCAAAATATTACCAAAAACCTGAAATTTGAATTATATTTTTCGAGTTTTCGACGTTTATTAGGTTAACTGCTACGAAAAATGGAAGGTTTCTAATAAATTTGTGTAGACCCATTTAAATGAATTAAAACGAACCTAATGTTGACTAGATTCCTTCAATTTTTCGATAAATATGGCCTAAAACTTGAAATTTAACCAATTTTTTTCGAGTTTTTGACGTTTTTTGGGTTTTCCGGTAAGAGAAATTGAATGGATCTAATGATTTAGTATATATCTCTTCAAAGGCATTAAAAAGATTCTAATATTGACTAGATTACTTGAATTTTTAGCAAAATATGGCCAAAAACTTTAAATTTCACCGATATTTTTCGTGTTTTCGACGTTTTTTGGATTAACCGCTAGGAAAAATTGAATACTTCCACTGAATTTGTATATACCTATTTCAGGACATGAAAACGAATCTAATGTTGACTAGATTCCTTCAATTTTTAGCAAAATATTGCGAAAAACCTGTAATTTCAACGATATTCTTCAGGTTTTTCACGTTATTTTGTTTTACTGCAGCGAAAAATTTAGAATTTCTACTGAATTTTGATAGATTTCGTCTAAAGCATTAAAATTAATCCAGCAATAATTAATTTTGCTCAATTTTGAACAAGATATGCCAAAAAAATGAAAATTCAGTGATATTTTTCAGATTTCGACGTTTTTTGGGTTAACTGCTCTAAAAACTGGAATATTTCTAAGAAAATTGTATATGTCTCTGCAATAGCATTAAATTTAATCCAAAGACAACTAGTTTTTCTCCAATTTTGAACGAAATATGTGAAAAAACTGAAATTTCACCAATTTTTTTCGATATTTCGACATTTTTTGTGTTAACCGCTGAAAAAATTTCGTATTTCTTCTTTATTTGGATATATCCTGTTAAAAAACATTCAATTAAGTCAAAAGTTTAGTATTTTTGTCAAATATTTAGCATAATATTGCAAAAAACCTGAAATTTCACAGAATGTTCTCTAGTTTTCGACGTTTTTTCTTTTAATTGCTACGTAAATTGAGTATTTCTACTCAGTATGGTACTTATGGTATGGTATCAGTACTTATATTTTTCAATAACTTTAAATTGAGTCCCAAGTTGACTAGTTTTGCTTCAGTTTTAGCAAAATATGCCTAAAACCATAAAATTTACCAATATTTTTCGAGTTCTGCACCTTTTTTGAGTTATCTGCTAAAATTAAAAATATAGATTTCTGCTGAATTTGGATAGATCTTGTCAAAACCTTTAAATTGAGTCCCAAGTTGACCAGTTTTGATCAATATTTAGCAAAATATGGCAGAAAACCTGAAATTTCGCGTACATTTTTCGAGTTTTTGACGTTTTTTGTTTTCAATGCTATAAAAAATTTGAATATTTCTGTTGAATATGGATAGATCTTGTCAGAACCTATAAATTGAGTCCCAAGTTGACTAGTTTTGCTCAAGTTTTAGCAAAATATTACCAAAAACCTGAATTTTGAATTATATTTTTCGAATTTTCGACGTTTTTGGGTTAACTCCTAAGAAAAATGGAAGGTTTCTAATAAATTTGTGTAGACCCATTTAAATGCATTAAAACGAATCTAATGTTGACTAGATTCCTTCAATTTTTCGCAAATATGGCCTAAAACTTGGAATTTAACCGATTTTTTTCGAGTTTTTGACGTTTTTTTTGGTTAACCGCTACGAAAAATGGAAGATTTCTATCGAATTTAAGTAGACCCATTTAAATGCATTAAAACGAACCTAATGTTGACTAGATTCCTTCAATTTTTCGATAAATATGGCCTAAAACTTGAAATTTCACCGATATTTTTCGTGTTTTCGACGTTTTTTGGATTAACCGCTAGGAAAAATTGAATACTTCCACTGAATTTGTATATACCTATTTCAGGACATGAAAACGAATCTAATGTTGACTAGATTCCTTCAATTTTTAGCAAAATATTGCGAAAAACCTGTAATTTCAACGATATTCTTCAGGTTTTTCACGTTATTTTGTTTTACTGCAGCGAAAAATTTAGAATTTCTGCTGAATTTTGATAGATTTCGTCTAAAGCATTAAAATTAATCCAGCAATAATTAATTTTGCTCAATTTTGAACAAGATATGCCAAAAAAATGAAAATTCAGTGATATTTTTCAGATTTCGACGTTTTTTGGGTTAACTGCTCTAAAAACTCGAATATTTCTAAGAAAATTGTATATGTCTCTGCAATAGCATTAAATTTAATCCAAAGACAACTAGTTTTTCTCCAATTTTGAACGAAATATGTGAAAAAACTGAAATTTCACCAATTTTTTTCGATATTTCGACATTTTTTGTGTTAACCGCTGAAAAAATTTCGTATTTCTTCTTTATTTGGATATATCCTGTTAAAAAACATTCAATTAAGTCAAAAGTTTAGTATTTTTGTCAAATATTTAGCATAATATTGCAAAAAACCTGAAATTTCACAAAATGTTTTCGAGTTTTCGACGTTTTATGGGTAAACTGCTTCGAAAAATTGAATCACTTTTTGCTTTTTTTAGATCTCTTCAAATGCAATAATATGAGTACAATGTTGACTAGATTCCTTCAATGTTTAGAAAAATATGGCGACAAACTTGATATTTCACCGATATTTTCGAATTCTCGACGTTTTTTGAGTTATCTGCTAAAAATAATAATATATTTCTGCTAAATATGGATAGATCTCGTCAAGAACTTAAAATTTAATCCAAAGTTGACAAGTTTTGCTCTCTTTTCGGTATAATATGGCCAAACACCTGAAATTTTACCTAGTTTTTGACGTTTTGATAGATTACATTATTAACATATATTTTGTTTTAAACACCTTTGAAAAATCTCGTTTAGATTTTCAACAGGAATCCAAATTTGATTAGATTAAGGATAGGAGCAAGGAAAAGTATGAAAAATTGCCCATTTTTTCGGATTTTCCCGAAAATTGATACGGAAAATCTAATTTTTATCTCATATTTTGACTGACATTGATGAGATTATAAGGAGGAGTCCTAATTCCAAATAAAATTTTACCAATTTTAGAACAATTCTCTTCGACAAATTGAAACAATTCCAACAAATGCCCCCTTTTCGCCGATTAAACCTTTAATTAAAAGATAAATATGAAATTTTATTCGAAACCTTTTAAAATTCTTGTTAAGATCTTTAAAACTAGTCCAAATCGATAAGGATCTTCGAGTTTTTTGCAAAATAAAGCCATAAAACAGTCAAACTTAGATAAAATGCCTAATTTAAGACAAAGTTTTGGTAAAATGTATAAAAACAGACCTTAAAAGGGCTGGAGCGAAACACCGATATTCGTCTTCCTGGTATTTGACCACTCCGAGTTGATCGATCCGAATCGACATTGCAGAACTGTCCTCTTGGAATTGACCTCCCGTAATCAACATCGCGGAGTAAACCTCCCGGAGTCAACCTCCCGGAGTCGACCTCCCAAAATTTTCCATCCGGAGTCGATATCTGATCAACGTTTTTTCATCAACCGCTGGTCATTGAGCTCTTGTTATTGACCTTGGCTCATCGACCCAGGGTCATCGACCTCGGGTCATTCACCTCCGGTCATTGACCTCGTGCATTCAACCTCGGGTCAATGACCTTGGGTCATCGAACTCAGGTCATTGGACCTAAGGTCAATGACCTTTGGTCTTCGAACTCAGGTCATTGACCTCGGATGATCAACCTAGGGTCCTTGACCTCAGGTCATTGACCTCAGGTCATTGACCTCAGTTCATTGACCTCGGGTAATCGACCTCCCGAAGTCGACCTCCCAGGGTCGACCTCCCGGAGTCGACCTCCAGGAGTCGACCTCCTGGAGTCGACCTCCCGGAGTCGACCTCCCGGAGTCGACCTCCCCAAGTCGACCTTCCGAAGTCGACCTCCCGGAGTCGACCTCCCTGAGTCGACCTCACCGAGTCGACCTTCCGGAGTTGACCTCCCGGAGACGACTTCCCGGAGTCGACCTCCCTGAGTCGACCTCCCCGAGTAGACCTTCCGAAGTCGACCTCCCTGAGTCGACCTCCCGGAGTCGACCTCCCCGAGTCGACCTCCCCGAGTCGACCTCCCGGAGTCGACCTCCCGGAGTCGACCTCCAGGAGTTGACCTCCCGGAGTCGACCTCCCGGAGTCGACCTCCCGGAGTCGACCTCCCCGAGTCGACCTTCCGAAGTCGACCTCCCGGAGTCGACCTCCCGGAGTCGACCTCCCTGAGTCGACCTCAACGAGTCGACCTTCCGGAGTTGACCTCCCGGAGACGACTTCCCGGAGTCGACCTCCCTGAGTCGACCTCCCCGAGTAGACCTTCCGAAGTCGACCTCCCGGAGTCGACCTCCCGGAGTCGACCTCCCGGAGTCGACCTCCCCGAGTCGACCTCCCCGAGTCGACCTTCCGGAGTCGACATCCCGGAGTCGACCTCCCAGAGTCGACCTCCAGGAGTTGACCTCCCGGAGTCGACCTCCTGGAGTCGACCTCCCGGTGTCGACCTCCCGGAGTCGACCTCCCCAAGTCGACCTTCCGAAGTCGACCTCCCGGAGTCGACCTCCCGGAGTCGACCTCCTGGAGTCGACCTCCCAGAGAAAACTTCCCAGAGTCGACCTCCTGGAGTCGACCTCGGATCAACGACATTTTTTCATCAACCTCTGGTCATTGAGCTCTGGTTATCGACCTTGGTTCTTCGACCCAGGGTCATTGACCTCGGGTCATCGAACTCGGGTCATTGACCTTGTGCATTCGACCTCGGGTCATCGACCTCAGGTCATTGACTTTGGATGATCCATCTCGGGTCATTGACCTCAGGTTATTGACCTCGGGTCATCGATCTCTGGTCATCGATCTTGGGTCATCGACTTCAGGTCATTGACCTTGCGTCGTCAAACACAGCTCATCAACCTCAGGTCATCGACCTCGGGTCATAGACCTCGGGTTATCGGCCTCGTGTCATCGACCTTGGGTCACTGACCTCGAGACATTGACCGCGGGTAATTTTCCTTGGGTCTTAAACCTCAGGTGTTCGACTTCGGGTCAATGACCTTGGGATTCACCCCTCCAGTCATCGACGTTGGGTCTTAATCCTCGGGTTATATACCTTATAGATCGTATTGACCTGCTAAAAAAGAATGATTGTTCAAAATTTCGAAATACATATAAAATGAAATCATTTCGGAGTTTATTTTTAGAGTTGAAATTAAATTTTAAATATTTTCTAAATTTGCTCAATTTTTAACATAATATGGCCAAAAACATGAAATTTCATGGATATTTTTCGAGTTTTTGATTTTAATTTGGTGTACTGCAATGAAAACTCTAAAATTTCTACTGAATATTGATAGATCTTGTCTAAAGCATTAAAATTGATCAGGCGTTGACTAATTCTGCTCAATTTTGAACAAAATATGCAAAAAAAACTGAAATTTCACTGATATTTTTCGAGATTTTAACGATTTTTTTGTTAATTGCAACAAGAAATTCGACCATTTCTTCTAAATTTGGATGGAAATCGACAAAACAATTAAGGTGAATCGATACTGAATAGTTTCGCTCAATAATTGTCAAATATTTGCAAAAAAACCTGAATTTTCACCATTTTTCTTCGTGTTTTCGACGTTTTTTGGGTTTAATGCTAAGAAAAATTGAAAATTTCCTCAAAATTTGGATAGATCTCGTCGAGAAAATTAAAATGAGAAAAAATTTACTATTAATGCTCAATATTTAGCAAAATATGGAAAAAACCTGAAATTACAGCAATATTTTAGAATTTTCAACGTTTTTTGTTTAAACTGATTCGATTTATGGAATATTTCTCAAGAATTTTATAGGCCTATTCAAAAGCATTAAAATTATTCCAACGTTGACAAGTTTTCCTCAATTTTGAACGAAATATGTGAAAAAAATAAAATTTCACCAAATTTTTTTCAAGATTTCGACGTTTTTTGTGTAAACCGATGAAAAAATTGAATATTTTTTCTTTATTTGGATAGATCATGTTTAAAAACTTTCAAATAAGTCAATAGTTTATTAGTTATGGCAAATATTTAGCATAATATTGCAAAAAACCTGAAATTTCACAGAATATTTTCGAGTTTTCGACGTTTTTTCTTTTAATTGCTATGTAAATTGAGTATTTCTACTCAGTATGGTACTTAAGGTAAGGTATCAGTACTTATATCTTTTCAATTACTTTAAATTGAGTCCCAAGTTGACTAGTTTTGCTTCAGTTTTAGCAAAATATGACATAAAACCATAAAATTTACCAATATTTTTCGAGTTCTCCACCTTTTTTGAGTTATCTGCTAAAATTAAAAATATAGATTTCTGCTGAATTTGGATAGATCTTGTCAAAACCTTTAAATTGAGTCCCAAGTTGACCAGTTTTGATCAATATTTAGCAAAATATGGCAGAAAACCTGAAATTTCGCGTACATTTTTCAAGTTTTTGACGTTTTTTGTTTTCAATGCTACAGAAATTTGAATATTTCTGTTGAATATGGATAGATCATGTCAGAACCTATAAATTGAGTCCCAAGTTGACTAGTTTTGCTCAAGTTTTAGCAAAATATTACCAAAAACCTGAAATTTGAATTATATTTTTCGAATTTTCGACGTTTTTTGGGTTTAATCCTAAGAAAAATGGAAGATTTCTATTGAATTTAAGTAGACCCATTTAAATGCATTAAAACGAATCTAATGTTGACTAGATTCCTTCAATTGTTCGCAAAATATGGCCTAAAACTTGAAATTTAACCGATTTTTTTCGAGTTTTTGTCGTTTTTTTGGTTAACCGCTACGAAAAATGGAAGATTTCTATCGAATTTAAGTAGACCCATTTAAATGCATTAAAATGAACCTAATGTTGACTAGATTCCTTCAATTTTTCGATAAATATAGCCTAAAACTTGAAATTTCACCGATATTTTTCGTGTTTTCGACGTTTTTCGGATTAACCGCTAGGAAAAATTGAATACTTCCACTGAATTTGTATATACCTATTTCAGGACATGAAAACGAATCTAATGTTGACTAGATTCCTTCAATTTTTAGCATAATATTGCAAAAACCTGAAATTACACCAATATTTTCAATTTTTCAACGTTTTTTGGTTTAACTGCTTCGATTTATGGAATATTTCTCCCGAATTTTGATAGCTCCATTCAAAAGCATTAAAATTAATCCAAAGTTGACTAGTTTTCCTCAATTTAGAACGAATTATGTGAAAAAATTGAAATTTCACCAAATTTTTCGAGATTTCGACGTTTTTTGTGTAAACCGACGAAAAAATTGAATATTTTTTCTTTATTTGGATAGATCTTGTTAAAAAACTTTCAAATAAGTCAAAAGTTTATTAGTTATGGCAAATTTTTAGCATAATATTGCAAAAAACCTAAAATTTCACAGAATGCTTTCGAGTTTTCGATGTTTTTTCTTTTAATTGCTTCGTAAATTAGGTATTTCTACTCAGCATGGTACTTAAGGTATGGTATCAGTACTTATATCTTGTCAATAACTTTAAATTGAGTCCCAAGTTGTCAAGTTTTGCTTCAGTTTAAGCAAAATATGACATAAAACCATAAAATTTACCATATTTTTCGAGTTCTCCACCTTATTTGAGTTATCTGCTAAAATTAAAAATATAGATTTCTGCTGAATTTGGATAGATCTTGTCAAAACCTTTAAATTGAGTCCCAGGTTGACCAGTTTTGATCAATATTTAGCAAAATATGGCAGAAAACCTGAAATTTCGCGTACATTTTTCGAGTTTTTGACGTTTTTTGTTTTCAATGCTACAGAAATTTGAATATTTCTGTTGAATATGGATAGATCTTGTCAGAACCTATAAATTGAGTCCCAAGTTGACTAGTTTTGCTCAAGTTTTAGCAAAATATTACCAAAAACCTGAAATTTGAATTATATTTTTCGAATTTTCGACGTTTTTTGGGTTTAATCCTAAGAAAAATGGAAGATTTCTATTGAATTTAAGTAGACCCATTTAAATGCATTAAAACGAATCTAATGTTGACTAGATTCCTTCAATTTTTCGCAAAATATGGCCTAAAACTTGAAATTTAACCGATTTTTTTCGAGTTTTTGACGTTTTTTGGGTTTTCCGGTATGAGAAATTGAATGGATCTAATGATTTAGTATATATCTCTTCAAAGGCATTAAAAAGATTCTAATATTGACTAGATTACTTGAATTTTTAGCAAAATATGGCCAAAAACTTTAAATTTCACCGATATTTTTCGTGTTTTCGACGTTTTTTGGATTAACCGCTAGGAAAAATTGAATACTTCCACTGAATTTGTATATACCTATTTCAGGACATGAAAACGAATCTAATGTTGACTAGATTCCTTCAATTTTTAGCAAAATATTGCGAAAAACCTGTAATTTCAACGATATTCTTCAGGTTTTTCACGTTATTTTGTTTTACTGCAGCGAAAAATTTAGAATTTCTACTGAATTTTGATAGATTTCGTCTAAAGCATTAAAATTAATCCAGCAATAATTAATTTTGCTCAATTTTGAACAAGATATGCCAAAAAAATGAAAATTCAGTGATATTTTTCAGATTTCGACGTTTTTTGGGTTAACTGCTCTAAAAACTGGAATATTTCTAAGAAAATTGTATATGTCTCTGCAATAGCATAAAAATTAATCCAAAGACAACTAATTTTCCTCCAATTTTGAACGATTTATGTGAAAAAACTGAAATTTCACCAATTTTTTTCGATATTTCGACATTTTTTGTGTTAACCGCTGAAAAAATTTCGTATTTCTTCTTTATTTGGATATATCCTGTTAAAAAACATTCAATTAAGTCAAAAGTTTAGTATTTTTGTCAAATATTTAGCATAATATTGCAAAAAACCTGAAATTTCACAAAATGTTTTCGAGTTTTCGACGTTTTATGGGTAAACTGCTTCGAAAAATTGAATCACTTTTTGCTTTTTTTAGATCTCTTCAAATGCAATAATATGAGTACCTTGTTGACTAGATTCCTTCAATGTTTAGAAAAATATGGCGACAAACTTGAAATTTCACCGATATTTTCGAATTCTCGACGTTTTTTGAGTTATCTGCTAAAAATAATAATATATTTCTGCTAAATATGGATAGATCTCGTCAAGAACTTAAAATTTAATCCAAAGTTGACAAGTTTTGCTCTCTTTTCGGTATAATATGGCCAAACACCTGAAATTTTACCTCGTTTTTGACGTTTTGATAGATTACATTATTAACATATATTTTGTTTTCAACACCTTTGAAAAATCTCGTTTAGATTTTCAACAGGAATCCAAATTTGATTAGATTAAGGATAGGAGCAAGGAAAAGTATGAAAAATTGCCCATTTTTTCGGATTTTCCCGAAAATTGATACGGAAAATCTAATTTTTATCTCATATTTTGACTGACATTGATGAGATTATAAGGAGGAGTCCTAATTCCAAATAAAATTTTACCAATTTTAGAACAATTCTCTTCGACAAATTGAAACAATTCCAACAAATGCCCCCTTTTCGCCGATTAAACCTTTAATTAAAAGATAAATATGAAATTTTATTCGAAACCTTTTAAAATTCTTGTTAAGATCTTTAAAACTAGTCCAAATCAATAAGGATCTTCGAGTTCTTTGCAAAATAAAGCCATAAAACAGTCAAATTTAGATAAAATGCCTAATTTAAGACAAAGTTTCGGTAAAATGTACAAAAACAGACCTTAAAAGGGCTGGAGCGAAACACCGATATTCGTCTTCCTGGTATTTGACCACTCCGAGTTGATCGATCCGAATCGACATCGCAGAACTGTCCTCTTGGAATTGACCTCCCGTAATCAACATCGCGGAGTCAACCTCCCGGAGTCAACCTCCCGGAGTCGACCTCCCAAAATTTTCCATCCGGAGTTGACCTCTGATCAACGACGTTTTGTCATCAACCTCTGGTCATTGAGCTCTGGTTACCAACCTCGGTTCATCGACCCAGGGTCATTGACCTCGGGTCATCGACCCCGGGTCAACGACCTCGTGCATTCGACATCGGGTCAACGACCTCGGGTCATCGACCTTAGGTCATTTACCTCGGGTCATCGAACTCGGGTCATCGACCTCAGGTCATTGACCTCGGATGATCGACCTCTGATCATTGACCTCGGGTCATTGACCTCGGGTCATCGAATTCCCAGATTCGACCTCCCGGAGTCGACCTCCAGGAGTCGACATCCTGGAGTCGACCACCCAATGTTTTCCATCTGGAGTTGAATTCGGATAACGACGTTTTTTCATCAACCTCTGGTCATTGAGCTCTTGTTATTGACCTTGGCTCATCGACCCAGGGTCAACGACCTCGGGTCATTCACCTCGGGTCATTGACCACGTGCATTCAACCTCCGGTCAATGACCTTGGGTCATCGACCTCAGGTCAATGACCTTGGGTCTTCGAACTCAGGTCATTGACCTCGGATGATCAACCTAGGGTCATTGACCTCAGGTCATTGACCTCGGGTAATCGACCTCCCGAAGTCGACCTCCCAGGGTCGACCTCCAGCAGTCGACCTCCCGGTGTCGACCTCCCGGAGTAAACCTCCCGGAGTCGACCTCCCGGAGTCGACCTCCCAGAGTCGACCTCCCGGAGTCGACCTCACCGAGTCGACCTTCCGAAGTTGACCTCCCGGAGTCGACCTCCCGGAGTCGACCTCCCGGAGTCGACCTCCCTGAGTCGACCTCCCCGAGTAGACCTTCCGAAGTCGACCTCCCGGAGTCGACCTCCCGGAGTCGACCTCCCGGAGTCGACCTCCCCGAGTCGACCTTCCGGAGTCGACCTCCCGGAGTCGACCTCCCGGAGTCGACCTCCAGGAGTTGACCTCCCGGAGTCGACCTCCCGGAGTCGATCTCCCGGAGTCGACCTCCCGAAGTTGATCTCCCGGAGTCGACCTCCCCGAGTCGACCTTCCGAAGTCGACCTCCCGGAGTCGACCTCCCGGAATCCACCTTCCCGAGTCGACCTCCAAGAGTCGACCTCCTGGAGTCGACCTCCTGGAGTCGACCTCCTGGAGTCGACCTCCCAGAGAAAACTTCCCAGAGTCGACCACCTGGAGTCGACCTCGGATCAATGACACTTTTTCATCAACCTCTGGTTATTGAGCTCTGGTTATCGACCTTGGTTCTTCGACCCAGGGTCATTGACCTCGGGTCATCGAACTCGGGTCATTGACCTTGTGCATTCGACCTCGGGTCATCGACCTCAGGTCATTGACTTTGGATGATCGATCTCGGGTCATTGACCTCAGGTTATTGACCTCGGGTCATCGATCTCTGGTCATCGATCTCGGGTCATCGACTTCAGGTCATTGACCTCGCGTCGTCAAACACAGCTCATCAACCTCAGGTCATCGACCTCGGGTCATAGACCTCGGGTTATCGGCCTCGTGTCATCGACCTTGGGTCATGGACCAAAAGTCATCGACCTTGGGTCATCGATCTCGTGTCATCGACCATAGGTCACTGACCTCGAGTCATTGACCGCGGGTAATTTTCCTTGGGTCTTAAACCTTAGGTGTTCGACTTCGGGTCAATGACCTTGGGATTCACCCCTCCAGTCATCGACGTTGGGTCTTAATCCTCGGGTTATATACCTTTTAGATCGTATTGACCTGCTAAAAAAGAATGATTGTTCAAAATTTCGAAATACCTATAAAATGAAATCATTTCGGAGTTTATTTCTAGAGTTGAAGTTAAATTTTAAATATTTGCTAAATTTGCTCAATTTTTAACATAATATGGCCAAAAACATGAAATTTCATGGATATTTTTCGAGTTTTTGATTTTACTTTGGTGTACTGCAATGAAAACTCTAAAATTTCTACTGAATATTGATAGATCTTGTCTAAAGCATTAAAATTGATCCAGCGTTGACTAATTCTGCTCAATTTTGAACAAAATATGCCAAAAAAACTGAAATTTCACTGATATTTTTTGAGATTTTAACGATTTTTTTGTTAATTGCAACAAGAAATCGACCATTTCTTCTAAATTTGGATGGATATCGACAAAACAATTAAGATGAATCGATACTGAATAGTTTCGCTCAATAATTGTCAAATATTTGCAAAAAAACCTGAATTTCACCTTTTTTCTTCGTGTTTTCGACGTTTTTTGGGTTTACTGCTAAGAAAAATTGAAAATTTCCTCAAAATTTGGAGAGATCTCGTCGAGAAAATTGAAATGAGAAAAAATTTACTATTAATGCTCAATATTTAGCAAAATATGGAAAAAACATGAAATTACAGCAATATTTTCGAATTTTCAACATTTTTTGTTTAAACTGATTCGATTTATGGAATATTTTCAAGAATTTTATAGGTCTATTCAAAAGCATTAAAATTATTCCAACGTTGACAAGTTTTCCTCAATTTTGAATGAAATATGTGAAAAAAATAAAATTTCACCAAATTTTTTTCAAGATTTCGACGTTTTTTGTGTAAACCGATGAAAAAATTGAATATTTTTTCTTTATTTGGATAGATCATGTTTAAAAACTTTCAAATAAGTCAAAAGTTTATTAGTTATGGCAAATATTTAGCATAATATTGCAAAAAACCTGAAATTTCACAGAATGTTTTCGAGTTTTCGACGTTTTTTCTTATAATTGCTACGTAAATTGAGTATTTGTACTCAGTATGGTACTTATGGTATGGTATCAGTACTTATATCTTTTCAATAACTTTAAATTGAGTCCCAAGTTGACTAGTTTTGCTTCAGTTTTAGCAAAATATGACATAAAACCATAAAATTTACCAATATTTTTCGAGTTCTCCACCCTTTTGAGTTATCTGCTAAAATTAAAAATATAGATTTCTGCTGAATTTGGATAGATCTTGTCAAAACCTTTAAATTGAGTCCCAAGTTGACCAGTTTTGATCAATATTTAGCAAAATATGGCAGAAAACCTGAAATTTTGCGTACATTTTTCGAGTTTTTGACGTTTTTTGTTTTCAATGCTACAGAAATTTGAATATTTCTGTTGAATATGGATAGATCTTGTCAGAACCTATAAATTGAGTCCCAAGTTGACTAGTTTTGCTCAAGTTTTAGCAAAATATTACCAAAAACCTGAAATTTGAATTATATTTTTCGAATTTTCGACGTTTTTTGGGTTAACTCCTAAGAAAAATGGAAGATTTCTAATAAATTTGTGTAGACCCATTTAAATGCATTAAAACGAATCTAATGTTGACTAGATTCCTTCAATTTTTCGCAAAATATGGCCTAAAACTTGAAATTTAACCGATTTTTTTCGAGTTTTTGACGTTTTTTTGGTTAACCGCTACGAAAAATGGAAGAGTTCTATGGAATTTAAGTAGACCCATTTAAATGCATTAAAACGAACCTAATGTTGACTAGATTCTTTCAATTTTTCGATAAATATGGCCTAAAACTTGAAATTTCACCGATATTTTTCGTGTTTTCGACGTTTTTTGGATTAACCGCTAGGAAAAATTGAATACTTCCACTGAATTTGTATATACCTATTTCAGGACATAAAAACGAATCTAATGTTGACTAGATTCCTTCAATTTTTAGCATAATATTGCAAAAAACCTGAAATTACACTAATATTTTATATTTTTCAACGTTTTTTGGTTTAACTGCTTCGATTTATGGAATATTTCTCCCGAATTTTGATAGGTCTATTCAAAAGCATTAAAATTGTTCCAAAGTTGACTAGTTTTCCTCAATTTTGAACGAAATATGTGAAAAAATTGAAATTTCACCAAATTTTTCGAGATTTCGACGTTTTTTGTGTAAACCGATGAAAAAATTGAATATTTTTTCTTTAATTGGATAGATCTTGTTAAAAAACTTTCAAATAAGTCAAAAGTGTATTAGTTATGGCAAAATTTTTAGCATAATATTGCAAAAAACCTAAAATTTCACAGAATGCTTTCGAGTTTTCGATGTTTTTTCTTTTAATTGCTTCGTAAATTAGGTATTTCTACTCAGCATGGTACTTAAGGTATGGTATCAGTACTTATATCTTGTCAATAACTTTAAATTGAGTCCCAAGTTGTCAAGTTTTGCTTCAGTTTAAGCAAAATATGACATAAAACCATAAAATTTACCATATTTTTCGAGTTCTCCACCTTTTTTGAGTTATCTGCTAAAATTAAAAATATAGATTTCTGCTGAATTTGGATAGATCTTGTCAAAACCTTTAAATTGAGTCCCAGGTTGACCAGTTTTGATCAATATTTAGCAAAATATGGCAGAAAACCTGAAATTTCGCGTACATTTTTCGAGTTTTTGACGTTTTTTGTTTTCAATGCTAAAGAAATTTGAATATTTCTGTTAAATATGGATAGATCTTGTCAGAACCTATAAATTGAGTCCCAAGTTGACTAGTTTTGCTCAAGTTTTAGCAAAATATTACCAAAAACCTGAAATTTGAATTATATTTTTCGAATTTTCGACGTTTTTTGGGTTAAATCCTAAGAAAATGGAAGATTTCTATTGAATTTAAGTAGACCCATTTAAATGCATTAAGACGAATCTAATGTTGACTAGATTCCTTCAATTTTTCGCAAAATATGGCCTAAAACTTGAAATTTAACCGATTTTTTTCGAGTTTTTGACGTTTTTTTGGTTAACCGCTACGAAAAATGGAAGATTTCTATCGAATTTAAGTAGACCCATTTAAATGCATTAAAACGAATCTAATGTTGACTAGATTCCTTCAATTTTTCGATAAATATGGCCTAAAACTTGAAATTTCACCGATATTTTTCGTGTTTTCGACGTTTTTTGGATTAACCGCTAGGAAAAATTGAATACTTCCACTGAATTTGTATATACCTATTTCAGGACATGAAAACGAATCTAATGTTGACTAGATTTCTTCAATTTTTAGCATAATATTGCAAAAAACCTGAAATTACACCAATATTTTCAATTTTTCAACGTTTTTTGGTTTAACTGCTTCGATTTATGGAATATTTCTCCCGAATTTTGATAGGTCTATTCAAAAGCATTAAAATTAATCCAAAGTTGACTAGTTTTCCTCAATTTTGAACGAAATATGTGAAAAAATTTTTCGATTTTTTTCGATATTTTGACATTTTTTGTGTTAACCGCTGAAAAAATTTCGTATTTCTTCTTTATTTGGATATATCCTGTTAAAAAACATTCAATTAAGTCAAAAGTTTAGTATTTTTGTCAAATATTTAGCATAATATTGCAAAAAACCTGAAATTTCACAAAATGTTTTCGAGTTTTCGACGTTTTTTGTGTAAACCGACGAAAAAATTGAATATTTTTTCTTTACTTGGATAGATCTTGTTAAAAAACTTTCAAATAAGTCAAAAGTTTATTAGTTATGGCAAATTTTTAGCATAATATTGCAAAAAAACCTAAAATTTCACAGAATGTTTTCGAGTTTTTGATGTTTTTTCTTTTAATTGCTTCGTAAATTGAGTATTTCTACTCATCATGGTACTTAAGGTATGGTATCAGTACTTATATCTTGTCAATAACTTTAAATTGAGTCCCAAGTTGTCAAGTTTTGCTTCAGTTTTAGCAAAATATGACCAAAAACCATAAAATTTACCAATATTTTTCGAGTGTTCCACCTTTTTTGAGTTATCTGCTAAAATTAAAAATAAAGATTTCTGCTGAATTTGGATAGTTCTTGTCAAAACCTTTAAATTGAGTCCCAGAATGACCAGTTTTGATCAATATTTAGCAAAATATGGCAGTAAACCTGAAATTTCGCCTATATTTTTCGAGTATTCGACGATTTTTGTTTTCAATGCTACGCAAATTTGAATATTGCTGTTGAATATGGATAGATCTTGTCAGAACCTATAAATTGAGTCCTAAGTTGACTAGTTTTGCTCAAGTTTTAGCAATATATGAACAAAAACCTGAAATTTGAATTATATTTTTCGAGTTTAAGACATTTATTGGATTAACTGCTACGAAAAATGGAAGGTTTCTAATAAATATGTGTAGACCCATTTAAATGCATTAAAACGAACCTAATGTTGACTAGATTCCTTCAATTTTTCGCAAAATATGGCCTAAAACTTGAAATTTAACCAATTTTTTTCGAGTTTTTGACGTTTTTTTGGTTAACCGCTACGAAAAATGGAAGATTTCAATCTAATTTAAGTAGAACCATTTAAATGCATTAAAATGAACCTAATGTTGACTAGATTCCTTCAATTTTTCGATAAATATGGCCTAAAACTTGAAATTTCACCGATATTTTTCGTGTTTTCGACGTTTTTTGGATTAACCGCTAAGAAAAATTGAATACTTCCACTGAATATGTATATACCTATTTCAGGACATGAAAACGAATCTAATGTTGACTAGATTCCTTCAATTTTTAGCAAAATATTGCGAAAAACCTGTAATTTCAACGATATTCTTCAGGTTTTTCACGTTATTTTGTTTTACTGCAGCGAAAAATTTAGAATTTCTACTGAATTTTGATAGATTTCGTCTAAAGCATTAAAATTAATCCAGCAATAATTAATTTTGCTCAATTTTGAACAAGATATGCCAAAAAAATGAAAATTCAGTGATATTTTTCAGATTTCGACGTTTTTTGGGTTAACTGCTCTAAAAACTGGAATATTTCTAAGAAAATTGTATATGTCTCTGCAATAGCATTAAATTTAATCCAAAGACAACTAGTTTTTCTCCAATTTTGAACGAAATATGTGAAAAAACTGAAATTTCACCAATTTTTTTCGATATTTCGACATTTTTTGTGTTAACCGCTGAAAAAATTTCGTATTTCTTCTTTATTTGGATATATCCTGTTAAAAAACATTCAATTAAGTCAAAAGTTTAGTATTTTTGTCAAATATTTAGCATAATATTGCAAAAAACCTGAAATTTCACAAAATGTTTTCGAGTTTTCGACGTTTTATGGGTAAACTGCTTCGAAAAATTGAATCACTTTTTGCTTTTTTTAGATCTCTTCAAATGCAATAATATGAGTACAATGTTGACTAGATTCCTTCAATGTTTAGAAAAATATGGCGACAAACTTGATATTTCACCGATATTTTCGAATTCTCGACGTTTTTTGAGTTATCTGCTAAAAATAATAATATATTTCTGCTAAATATGGATAGATCTCGTCAAGAACTTAAAATTTAATCCAAAGTTGACAAGTTTTGCTCTCTTTTCGGTATAATATGGCCAAACACCTGAAATTTTACCTAGTTTTTGACGTTTTGATAGATTACATTATTAACATATATTTTGTTTTAAACACCTTTGAAAAATCTCGTTTAGATTTTCAACAGGAATCCAAATTTGATTAGATTAAGGATAGGAGCAAGGAAAAGTATGAAAAATTGCCCATTTTTTCGGATTTTCCCGAAAATTGATACGGAAAATCTAATTTTTATCTCATATTTTGACTGACATTGATGAGATTATAAGGAGGAGTCCTAATTCCAAATAAAATTTTACCAATTTTAGAACAATTCTCTTCGACAAATTGAAACAATTCCAACAAATGCCCCCTTTTCGCCGATTAAACCTTTAATTAAAAGATAAATATGAAATTTTATTCGAAACCTTTTAAAATTCTTGTTAAGATCTTTAAAACTAGTCCAAATCGATAAGGATCTTCCAGTTTTTTGCAAAATAAAGCCATAAAACAGTCAAACTTAGATAAAATGCCTAATTTAAGACAAAGTTTTAGTAAAATGTATAAAAACAGACCTTAAAAGGGCTGGAGCGAAACACCGATATTCGTCTTCCTGGTATTTGACCACTCCGAGTTGATCGATCCGAATCGACATCGCAGAACTGTCCTCTTGGAATTGACCTCCCGTAATCAACATCGCGGAGTAAACCTCCCGGAGTCAACCTCCCGGAGTCGACCTCCCAAAATTTTCCATCCGGAGTCGACCTCTGATCAACGACGTTTTGTCATCAACCTCTGGTCATTGAGCTCTGGTTACCAACCTCGGTTCATCGACCCAGGGTCATTGACCTCGGGTCATCGACCCCGAGTCAACGACCTCGTGCATTCGACCTCGGGTCAACGACCTCGGGTCATCGACCTTACGTCATTTACCTCGGGTCATCGAACTCGGGTCATCGACCTCAGGTCATTGACCTCGGATGATCGACCTCGGATCATTGACCTCGGGTCATTGACCTCGGGTCATCGAATTCCCAGATTCGACCTCCCGGAGTCGACCTCCCGGAGTCGACATCCTGGAGTCGACCACCCATAGTTTTCCACCCGGAGTTGAATTCGGATAACGACGTTTTTTCATCAACCTCTGGTCATTGAGCTCTTGTTATTGACCTTGGCTCATCGACCCAGGGTCATCGACCTCAGGTCATTCACCTCGGGTCATTGACCTCGTGCATTCAACCTCGGGTCAATGACCTTGGGTCATCGAACTCAGGTCATTCGACCTCAGGTCAATGACCTTGGGTCTTCGAACTCAGGTCATTGACCTCGGATGATCAACCTAGGGTCATTGACCTCAGGTTCTTGACCTCGGGTCATCGATCTCTGGTCATCGATCTCGGGTCATCGACTTCAGGTCATTGACCTCGCGTCGTCAAACACAGCTCATCAACCTCAGGTCATCGACCTCGGGTCATAGACCTCGGGTTATCGGCCTCGTGTCATCGACCTTGGGTCATGGACCAAAAGTCATCGACCTTGGGTCATCGATCTCGTGTCATCGACCATAGGTCACTGACCTCGAGTCATTGACCGCGGGTAATTTTCCTTGGGTCTTAAACCTTAGGTGTTCGACTTCGGGTCAATGACCTTGGGATTCACCCCTCCAGTCATCGACGTTGGGTCTTAATCCTCGGGTTATATACCTTATAGATCGTATTGACCTGCTAAAAAAGAATGATTGTTCAAAATTTCGAAATACCTATAAAATGAAATCATTTCGGAGTTTATTTCTAGAGTTGAAATTAAATTTTAAATATTTGCTAAATTTGCTCAATTTTTAACATAATATGGCCAAAAACATGAAATTTCATGGATATTTTTCGAGTTTTTGATTTTACTTTGGTGTACTGCAATGAAAACTCTAAAATGTCTACTGAATATTGATAGATCTTGTCTAAAGCATTAAAATTGATCCAGCGTTGACTAATTCTGCTCAATTTTGAACAAAATATGCAAAAAAAACTGAAATTTCACTGATATTTTTTGAGATTTTAACGATTTTTTTGTTAATTGCAACAGGAAATCGACCATTTCTTCTAAATTTGGATGGATATCGACAAAACAATTAAGATGAATCGATACTGAATAGTTTTGCTCAATAATTGTCAAATATTTGCAAAAAAACCTGAATTTTCACCTTTTTTCTTCGTGTTTTCGACGTTTTTTGGGTTTACTGCTAAGAAAAATTGAAAATTTCCTCGAAATTTGGATAGATCTCGTCGAGAAAATTAAATGGAGAAAATATTTACTATTAATGCTCAATATTTAGCAAAATATGGAAAAAACCTGAAATTGCAGCAATATTTTCGAATTTTCAACGTTTTTTGTTTAACCTGATTCGATTTATTATGATGTTAGTATACATCAACGACCTCAGCAATCACATTGAAAGCAATGTTAGGATATTCGCAGACGACACAGTCATTTTCAGGGAAATATTTAGTTCAGAGGATAGATTAACCCTTTCGAACGACTTAGACAGAATTATGAATTGGTGCGATGATTGGCAATTAGAGCTTAATGTAGAAAAGTGTTCGGTAGTTAACTTCTTCGAAAGTAAATCTATAATAAATGATTATTCTTATAGTCTCCGAGGGGTAAACCTAATGACAGTAGAATCGGTAAAGTATCTTGGAGTAACTCTCACGAATAATCTATCATGGAGTGCCCACATCCGAAATATATGTGGAAAAGCACTTAAGAAACTCGGCTTCGTTAAAAGAAGAGTCGGTAGGAGCGAAGAAAAGGTTCGCGAGCGATGTTACTTAGCGTTAGTTAGGCCTCACCTTGAGTATGCATGTAGTGTATGGGACCCCGCCGAGAAATGTCATATTCGGGATTTAGAAAAAGTACAACGCAAGGCGATACGATTTGTAAAGAATTGCTACGATAAAAAAGCGAGTGTCACTCAGATGTTACAGGACGCGGGATGGGAATCATTAGAAGATAGAAGAAAAATTCAAAGGATAAATTTATTAAATAAGTTCAGAGAAATTACGTTTTCAGATGATGTAACCGATATAATGCGACCCCCCTGTTATATGGGCCGTGCTGATACTGCCCGAAAGATTAGGGAAATAGATGCTAAAACGAATCGTTTCAAAAATTCATTTTTTCCGCAAAGTATACGCGAAAGCAACCGTTTAGGAAAATAGAGTCAAGGTGCTTGCACCCCCTGCCATACACCGAAAGGTGGCTTGCAGGGTTCTTACATAGACATAGACATAGACATTTATGGAATATTTCTCAAGAATTTTATAGGTCTATTCAAAAGCATTAAAATTATTCCAACGTTGAAAAGTTTTCCTTAATCTAGAACGAAATATTTGAAAAAAATAAAATTTCACCAAATTTTTTTCAAGATTTCGACGTTTTTTGTGTAAACCGATGAAAAAATTGAATATTTTTTCTTTATTTGGATAGATCATGTTTAAAAACTTTCAAATAAGTCAATAGTTTATTAGTTATGGCAAATATTTAGCATAATATTGCAAAAAACCTGAAATTTCACAGAATGTTTTTGAGTTTTCGACGTTTTTTCTTTTAATTGCTACGTAAATTGAGTATTTCTACTCAGTATGGTACTTATGGTATGGTATCAGTACTTATATCTTTTCAATAACTTTAAATTGAGTCCCAAGTTGACTAGTTTTGCTTCAGTTTTAGCAAAATATGCCTAAAACCATAAAATTTACCAATATTTTTCGAGTTCTGCACCTTTTTTGAGTTATCTGCTAAAATTAAAAATATAGATTTCTGCTGAATTTGGATAGATCTTGTCAAAACCTTTAAATTGAGTCCCAAGTTGACCAGTTTTGATCAATATTTAGCAAAATATGGCAGAAAACCTGAAATTTCGCGTACATTTTTCGAGTTTTTGACGTTTTTTGTTTTCAATGCTACAGAAATTTGAATATTTCTGTTGAATATGGATAGATCTTGTCAGAACCTATAAATTGAGTCCCAAGTTGACTAGTTTTGCTCAAGTTTTAGCAAAATATTACCAAAAACCTGAAATTTGAATTATATTTTTCGAATTTTCGACGTTTTTTTGGGTTAACTCCTAAGAAAAATGGAAGGTTTCTAATAAATTTGTGGTAGACCCATTTAAATGCATTAAAACGAATCTAATGTTGACTAGATTCCTTCAATTTTTCGCAAAATATGGCCTAAAACTTGAAATTTAACCGATTTTTTTCGAGTTTTTGACGTTTTTTTTGGTTAACCGCTACGAAAAATGGAAGAGTTCTATGGAATTTAAGTAGACCCATTTAAATGCATTAAAACGAACCTAATGTTGACTAGATTCCTTCAATTTTTCGATAAATGTGGCCTAAAACTTGAAATTTCACCGATATTTTTCGTGTTTTCGACGTTTGTTGGATTAACCGCTAGGAAAAATTGAATACATCCACTGAATTTGTGTATACCTATTTCAGGACATGAAAACGAATCTAATGTTGACTAGATTCCTTCAATTTTTAGCATAATATTGCAAAAAACCTGAAATTACACCAATATTTTCAATTTTTCAACGTTTTTTGGTTTAACTGCTTCGATTTATGGAATATTTCTCCCGAATTTTGATAGGTCTATTCAAAAGCATTAAAATTGTTCCAAAGTTGACTAGTTTTCCTCAATTTTGAACGAAATATGTGAAAAAATTGAAATTTCACCAAATTTTTCGAGATTTCGACGTTTTTTGTGTATACCGACGAAAAAATTGAATATTTTTTCTTTAATTGGATAGATCTTGTTAAAAAACTTTCAAATAATTCAAAAGTTTTTTAGTTATGGCAAATTTTTAGCATAATATTGCAAAAAACCTAAAATTTCACAGAATGCTTTCGATTTTTCGATGTTTTTTCTTTTAATTGCTTCGTAAATTAGGTATTTCTACTCAGCATGGTACTTAAGGTATGGTATCAGTACTTATATCTTGTCAATTACTTTAAATTGAGTCCCAAGTTGTCAAGTTTTGCTTCAGCTTAAGCAAAATATGACATAAAACCATAAAATTTACCATATTTTTCGAGTTCTCCACCTTTTTTGAGTTATCTGCTAAAATTAAAAATATAGATTTCTGCTGAATTTGGATAGATCTTGTCAAAACCTTTAAATTGAGTCCCAAGTTGACCAGTTTTGATCAATATTTAGCAAAATATGGCAGAAAACCTGAAATTTCGCGTACATTTTTCGAGTTTTTGACGTTTTTTGTTTTCAATGCTACAGAAATTTGAATATTTCTGTTGAATATGGATAGATCTTGTCAGAACCTATAAATTGAGTCCCAGGTTGACTAGTTTTCCTCAAGTTTTAGCAAAATATTACCAAAAACCTGAAATTTGAATTATATTTTTCGAATTTTCGACGTTTTTTGGGTTAACTCCTAAGAAAAATGGAAGATTTCTATTGAATTTAAGTAGACCCATTTAAATGCATTAGAACGAATCTAATGTTGACTAGATTCCTTCAATATTTCGCAAAATATGGCCTAAAACTTGAAATTTAACCGATTTCTTTCGAGTTTTTGACGTTTTTTGGGTTTTCCGGTATGAGAAATTGAATGGATCTAATGATTTAGTATATATCTCTTCAAAGGCATTAAAAGGATTCTAATATTGACTAGATTACTTGAATTTTTAGCAAAATATGGCCAAAAACTTTAAATTTCACCGATATTTTTCGTGTTTTCGACGTTTTTTGGATTTACCGCTAGGAAAAATTGAATACTTCCACTGAATTTGTATATACCTATTTCAGGACATGAAAACGAATCTAATGATGACTAGATTCCTTCAATTTTTAGCAAAATATTGCGAAAAACCTGTAATTTCAGCGATATTCTTCAGGTTTTTCACGTTATTTTGTTTTACTGCAGCGAAAAATTTAGAATTTCTACTGAATTATGATAGATTTCGTCTAAAGCATTAAAATTAATCCAGCAATAATTAATTTTGCTCAATTTTGAACAAGATATGCCAAAAAATGTAAATTCAGTGATATTTTTCAGATTTCGACGTTTTTTGGGTTAACTGCTCTAAAAACTGGAATATTTCTAAGAAAATTGTATATGTCTTTGCAATAGCATTAAATTTCATCCAAAGACAACTAGTTTTTCTCCAATTTTGAACGAAATATGTGAAAAAACTGAAATTTCACCAATTTTTTTCGATATTTCGACATTTTTTGTGTTAACCGCTGAAAAAATTTCGTATTTCTTCTTTATTTGGATATATCCTGTTAAAAAACATTCAATTAAGTCAAAAGTTTAGTATTTTTGTCAAATATTTAGCATAATATTGCAAAAAACCTGAAATTTCACAAAATGTTTTCGAGTTTTCGACGTTTTATGGGTAAACTGCTTCGAAAAATTGAATCACTTTTTGCTTTTTTTAGATCTCTTCAAATGCAATAATATGAGTACAATGTTGACTAGATTCCTTCAATGTTTAGAAAAATATGGCGACAAACTTGAAATTTCACCGATATTTTCGAATTCTCGACGTTTTTTGAGTTATCTGCTAAAAATAATAATATATTTCTGCTAAATATGGATAGATCTCGTCAAGAACTTAAAATTTAATCCAAAGTTGACAAGTTTTGCTCTCTTTTCGGTATAATATGGCCGAACACCTGAAATTTTACCTAGTTTTTGACGTTTTGATAGATTACATTATTAACATATATTTTGTTTTAAACACCTTTGAAAAATCTCGTATAGATTTTCAACAGGAATCCAAATTTGATTAGATTAAGGATAGGAGCAAGGAAAAGTATGAAAAATTGCCCATTTTTTCGGATTTTCCCGAAAATTGATACGGAAAATCTAATTTTTATCTCTTATTTTGACTGACATTGATGAGATTATAAGGAGGAGTCCTTATTCCAAATTAAATTTTACCAATTTTAGAACAATTCTCTTCGACAAATTGAAACAATTCCAACAAATGCCCCTTCTTCGCCGATTAAACCTTTAATTAAAAGATAAATATGAAATTTTTTTCGAAACCTTTTAAAATTCTTGTTAAGATCTTTAAAACTAGTCCAAATCGATAAGGTTCTTCGAGTTTTTTGCAAAATACAGCCATAAAACAGTCAAATTTAGATAAAATGCCTAATTTAAGACAAAGTTTCGGTAAAATGTACAAAAACAGACCTTAAAAGGGCTGGAGCGAAACACCGATATTCGTCTTCCTGGTATTTGACCACTCCGGGTTGATCGATCCGAATCGACATCGCAGAACTGTCCTCTTGGAATTGACCTCCCGTAATCAACATCGCGGAGTCAACCTCCCGGAGTCAACCTCCCGGAGTCAACCTCCCGGAGTCAACCTCCCGGAGTCGACCTCCCAAAATTTTCCATCCGGAGTCGACCTCTGATCAACGACGTTTTGTCATCAACCTCTGGTCATTGATCTCTGGTTACCAACCTCGGTTCATCGACCCAGGGTCATTGACCTCGGTTCATCGACCCAGGGTCATTGACCTTGGGTCATCGACCCCTGGTCATTGACCTCGTGCATTCGACCTCGGGTCAACGACTTCGGGTCATCGACCTTAGGTCATTTACCTCGGGTCATCGAACTCGGGTCATCGACCTCAGGTCATTGACCTCGGATGATCGACCTCGGATCATTGACCTCGGGTCATTGACCTCGAGTCATTGAACTCGGGTCATTGAACTCGGGTCATTGAACTCGGGTCATCGACATCCCGGATTCGACCTCCCGGAGTTGACCTCCTGGAGTCGACCTGGAGTCGACCTCCTTGAGTCGACCACCCGTAGTTTTCCACCCTGAGTTGACCTCGGATCAACGACGTTTTTTCATCAACCTTTGGTAATGGAGCTCTGGTTATCGACCTTGTTTCATCTACCCAGGGTCATTAACCTCGGGTAATTCACCTCGGGTCATTGACCTCGTGCATTCGACCTCGGGTCAATGACCTTGGGTCATCGAACTTAGGTCATTCGAACTCAGGTCAATGACCTTGGGTCATCCAACTCAGGTCACTGACCTCGGATGATCAACCTCGGGTCATTGACCTCAGGTCATTGACCACGGGTCATCGACCTCCCGGAGTTGACCTCCCGGAGTCGACCTCCCGGAGTCGACCTCCCGGAGTCGACGTCCCGGAGTCGACCTCCCGGAGTCGACCTCCTGGAGTCGACCTCCCTGAGTCGACCTCCCGGAGTCGACCTTCCGGATTCGACCTCCCAGAGTAAACCTCCCAGAGTCAACCTCCTGGAGTCGACCTCGGATCAACGACGTTTTTTCATCAACCTCTGGTCATTGAGCTCTGGTTATGGACCTTTGTTCATCGACCCAGGGTCATTGACCTCGGGTCATCGACCTCGGGTCATTGACCTTGTGCATTCGACCTCGGGTCATCGACCTCAGGTCATTGACTTTGGATGATCGATCTCGGGTCATTGACCTCAGGTTATTGACCTCGGGTCATCGATCTCTGGTCATCGATCTCGGGTCATCGACTTCAGGTCATTGACCTCGCGTCGTCAAACACAGCTCATCGACCTCAGGTCATCGACCTCGGGTCATAGACCTCGGGTTGTCGGCCTCGTGTCATCGACCTTGGGTCATCGACCACAAGTCATCGACCTTGGGTCATCGACCTCGTGTCATCGACCATAGGTCACTGACTTAGAGTCATTGACCACGGGTAATTGTCCTTGGGTCTTAAACCTCAGGTGTTCGACTTCGGGTCAATGACCTTGGGATTCACCCCTCCAGTCATCGACGTTGGGTCTTAATCCTCGGGTTATATACCTTATAGATCGTATTGACCTGCTAAAAAAGAATGATTGTTCAAAATTTCGAAATACCTATAAAATGAAATCATTTCGGAGTTTATTTCTAGAGTTGAAATTAAAATTTAAATATTTTCTGAATTTGCTCAATTTTTAACATAATATGGCCAAAAACATGAAATTTCATGAATATTTTTCGAGTTTTTGATTTTACTTTGGTGTACTGCAATGAAAACTCTAAGCTTTCTACTGAATATTGATAGATCTTGTCTAAAACATAAAAATTGATCCAACGTTGACTAATTCTGCTCAATTTTGAACAAAATATGCAAAAAAAACTGAAATTTCACTAATATTTTTTGAGATTTTAACGATTTTTGGGTTAATTGCAACAAGAAATCGACCATTTCTTCTAAATTTGGATGGATATGGACAAAACAATTAAGATGAATCGATATTGAATAGTTTCGCTCAATAATTGTCAAATATTTGCAAAAAAACCTGAATTTTCACCTTTTTTCTTCGTGTTTTCGACGTTTTTTGGGTTTACTGCTAAGAACAATTGAAAATTTCCTCAAAATTTGGATTGATCTCGTCGAGAAAATTAAAATGAGAAAACAATTTACTATAAATGCTCAATATTTAGCAAAATATGGAAAAAACCTGAAATTACAGCAATATTTTCCAATTTTCAACGTTTTTTGTTTAAACTGATTCGATTTATGGAATATTTCTCAAGAATTTTATAGGTCTATTCAAAAGCATTAAAATTATTCCAACGTTGACAAGTTTTCCTCAATTTTGAACGAAATATGTGAAAAAAATAAAATTTCACTAAATGTTTTTCATGATTTCGACGTTTTTTGTGTAAACCGATGAAAAAATTGAATATTTTTTCTTTATTTGGATAGATCATGTTTAAAAACTTAGAAATAAGTCAGTAGTTTATTAGTTATGGCAAATATTTAGCATAATATTGCAAAAAACCTGAAATTTCACAGAATGTTTTCGAGTTTTTGATGTTTTTTCTTTTAATTGCTACGTAAATTGAGTATTTCTACTCAGTATGGTACTTATGGTATGGTATCAGTACTTATATCTTTTCAATAACATTAAATTGAGTCCCAAGTTGACTAGTTTTGCTTCAGTTTTAGCAAAATATGACATAAAACCATAAAATTTACCAATATTTTTCGAGTTCTCCACCTTATTTGAGTTATCTGCTAAAATTAAAAATATAGATTTCTGCTGAATTTGGATAGATCTTGTCAAAACCTTTAAATTGAGTCCCAAGTTGACCAGTTTTGATCAATATTTAGCAAAATATGGCAGAAAACCTGAAATTTCGCGTACATTTTTCGAGATTTTGACGTTTTTTGTTTTCAATGCTACAGAAATTTGAATATTTCTGTTGAATATGGATAGATCTTGTCAGAACCTATAAATTGAGTCCCAAGTTGACTAGTTTTGCTCAAGTTTTAGCAAAATATTACCAAAAACCTGAAATTTGAATTATATTTTTCGAATTTTCGACGTTTTTTGGGTGAACTCCTAAGAAAAATGGAAGGTTTCTAATAAATTTGTGTAGACCCATTTAAATGCATTAAAACGAATCTAATGTTGACTAGATTCCTTCAATTTTTCGCAAAATATGGCCTAAAACTTGAAATTTAACCGATTTTTTTCGAGTTTTTGACGTTTTTTTGGTTATCCGCTACGAAAAATGGAAGATTTCTATCGAATTAAAGTAGACCCATTTAAATGCATTAAAACGAACCTAATGTTGACTAGATTCCTTCAATTTTTCGATAAATATGGCCTAAAACTTGAAATTTCACCGATATTTTTCGTGTTTTCGACGTTTTTTGGATTAACCGCTAGGAAAAATTGAATACTTCCACTGAATTTGTATAAACCTATTTCAGGACATGAAAACGAATCTAATGTTGACTAGATTCCTTCAATTTTTAGCATAATATTGCAAAAAACCTGAAATTACACCAATATTTTCAATTTTTCAACGGTTTTTGGTTTAACTGCTTCGATTTATGGAATATTTCTCCCGAATTTTGATAGGTCTATTCAAAACCATTAAAATTGTTCCAAAGTTGACTAGTTTTCCTCAATTTTGAACGAAATATGTGAAAAAATTGAAATTTCACCAAATTTTTAGAGATTTCGACGTTTTTTGTGTAAACCGATGAAAAAATTGAATATTTTTTCTTTATTTAAATAGATCTTGATAAAAAACTTTCAAATAAGTCAAAAGTTTATTAGTTATGGCAAATTTTTGCATAATATTGCAAAAAACCTAAAATTTCACAGAATGTTTTCGAGTTTTCGAGTTTTTTCCTTTTAATTGCTTCGTAAATTGAGTATTTCTACTCAGCATGGTACTTAAGGTATGGTATCAGTATTTATATCTTGTCAATAACTTTAAATTTAGTCCCAGGTTGTCAAGTTTTGCTTCAGTTTTAGCAAAATATGACCAAAAACCATAAAATTTACCAATATTTTTCGAGTTCTCCACCTTTTTTGAGTTATCTGCTAAAATTAAAAATATGGATTTCTGCTGAATTTGGATAGATCTTGTCAAAACCTTTAAATTGAGTCCCAGGTTGACCAGTTTTGATCAATATTTAGCAAAATATGGCAGTAAACCTGAAATTTCGCCTATATTTTTCGAGTATTCGACGATTTTTGTTTTCAATGCTACGCAAATTTGAATATTTCTGTTGAATATGGATAGATCTTGTCAGAACCTATAAATTGAGTCCCAATTTGACTAGTTTTGCTCAAGTTTTAGCAATATATGAACAAAAACCTGAAATTTGAATTATATTTTTCGAGTTTTCGACATTTATTGGATTAACTGCTACGAAAAATGGAAGGTTTCTAATAAATTTGTGTAGACCGATTTAAATGCATTAAAACGAACCTAAGGTTGACTAGATTCCTTCAATTTTTCGATAAATATGGCCTAAAACTTGAAATTTAACCTATTTTTTTAAGGTTTTGACGTTTTTTTGTTTAACCGCTACGAAAAATGGAAGGTTTCTATCGGATTTAGGTAGACCCATTTAAATGCATTAAAGAGAACCTAATGTTGTCTAGATTCCTTCAATTTTTCGATAAATATGGCCTAAAACTTGAAATTTCACCGATATTGTTGGTGTTTTCGACGTTTTTTGGATTAACCGCTAGGACAAATTGAATACTTCCACTGAATTTGTATATAACTATTTCAGGACATGAAAACGAATCTAATGTTGACTAGATTCCTTCAATTTTTAGCAAAATATTGCGAAAAACCTGTAATTTCAACGATATTCTTCAGGTTTTTCACGTTATTTTGTTTTACTGCAGCGAAAAATTTAGAATTTCTACTGAATTTTCATAGATTTCGTCTAAAGCATTAAAATTAATCCAGCAATAATTAATTTTGCTCAATTTTGAACAAGATATGCCAAAAAAATGAAAATTCAGTGATATTTTTCAGATTTCGACGGTTTTTGGGTTAACTGCTCTAAAAAATGGAATATTTCTAAGAAAACTGTATAGGTCTTTGCAATAGCATTAAATTTAATCCAAAGTCAACTAGTTTTTCTCCAATTTTGAACGAAATATGTGAAAAAACTTAAATTTCACCAATTTTTTTCGATATTTCGACATTTTTTGTGTTAACCGCTGAAAAAATTTCGTATTTCTTCTTTATTTGGATATATCCTGTTAAAAAACATTCAATTAAGTCAAAAGTTTAGTATTTTTGTCAAATATTTAGCATAATATTGCAAAAACCTGAAATTTCACAAAATGTTTTCGAGTTTTCGACATTTTATGGGTAAACTGCTTGAAAAAATTGAATCACTTTTTTGCATTTTTATAGCTCTCTTAAAAAGCATTAATATGAAACCAATGTTGACTAGTTTCCTTCAATGATTAGAAAAATATGGCAACAAACTTGAAATTTCACCGATATTTTCGAATTCTCGACGTTTTTTGAGTTATCTGCTAAAAATAATAATATATTTCTGCTAAATATGGATAGATCTCGTCAAGAACTTAAAATTTAATCCAAAGTTGACAATTTTTGCTCTCTTTTCGGTATAATATGGCCAAACACCTGAAATTTTACCTAGTTTTTGACGTTTTGATAGATTACATTATTAACATATATTTTGTTTTAAACACCTTTGAAAAATCTCGTTTAGATTTTCAACAGGAATCCAAATTTGATTAGATTAAGGATAGGAGCAAGGAAAAGTATGAAAAATTGCCCATTTTTTCGGATTTTCCCGAAAATTGATATGGAAAATCTAATTTTTATCTCATATTTTGACTGCCATTGATGAGATTATAAGGAGGAGTCCTAATTCCAAATAAAATTTTTCAAATTTTAGAACAATTCTCTTCAACAAATTGAAACAATTCCAACAAATGCCCCCTTTCCGCCGATTAAACCTTTAATTAAAAGATAAATATGAAATTTTTTTCGAAACCTTTTAAAATTCTTGTTAAGATCATTAAAACTAGTCCAAATCGATAAGGTTCTTCGAGTTTTTTGCAAAATACAGCCATAAAACAGTCAAATTTAGATAAAATGCCTAATTTAAGACAAAGTTTCGGTAAAATGTACAAAAACAGACCTTAAAAGGGCTGGAGCGAAACACCGATATTCGTCTTCCCGGTATTTGACCACTCCGAGTTGATCGATCCGAATCGACATCGCAGAACTGTCCTCTTGGAATTGACCTACCGTAATCAACATCGCGGAGTCAACCTCCCGGAGTCAACCTCCCGGAGTCGACCTCCCGGAGTCGACCTTCCGGAGTCGACCTCCCGGAGTTGACCTCCCGGAGTCGACCTCCCGGAGTCAACCTCCCGGAGACGAACTCCCGGAGTCGACCTCCCGGAGTCGACCTCCCAAAGTTGTCCATCCGGAGTCGACCTCGGATCAACGACGTTTTGTCATCAACCTCTGGTCATTGAGCTCTGGTTACCAACCTGGGTTCATTGACCCAGGGTCATTGACGTCGGGTCATCGACCCCGGGTCATTGACCTCGTGCATTCCACCTCGGGTCAACGACCTCGGGTAATCGACCTTATGTCATTTACCTCGGGTCATCGGCCTCAGGTCATTGACTTCGGATGATCGACCTCGGATCATTGACCTCGGGTCATTGACCTCGGGTCATCGACTTCCCGGATTTGACCTCCTGGAGTCGACCTCGGATCAACGACGTTTTTTCATCAACCTCTGGTCATTGAGCTCTGGTTATGGACCTTGGTTCATCGACCCAGGGTCATTGACCTCGGGTCATCGACCCCGGGTCATTGACCTCGTGCATTCCACCTCGGGTCATCGACATCAGGTCATTGACTTTGGATGATCGATCTCGGGTCATTGACCTCAGGTTATTGACCTCGGGTCATCGATCTCTGGTCATCGATCTCGGGTCATTGACTTCAGGTCATTGACCTCGCGTCGTCAAACACAGCTCATCGACCTCAGGTCATCGACCTCGGGTCATAGACCTCGGGTTATCGGCCTCGTGTCATCGACCTTGGGTCATCGACCACAAGTCATCGACCTTGGGTCATCGACCTCGTGTCATCGACCATAGGTCACTGACCTCGAGTCATTGACCACGGGTAATTGTCCTTGGGTCTTCAACCTCAGGTGTTCGACTTCGGGTCAATGACCTTGGGATTTACCCTTCCAGTCATCGACGTTGGGTCTTATTCCTCGGGTTATATACCTTATAGATCGTTTTGACCTGCTTAAAAAGAATGATTGCTCAATATTTCGAAATACCTATAAAATGAAATCATTGCGGAGTTTATTTCTAGAGTTAAAATTAAATTTTAAATATTTTCTTAATTTGCTCAATTTTTAACATAATATGGCCAAAAAACATGAAATTTCATGGATATATTTCGAGTTTTTGATATTACTTTGGTGTACTGCAATGAAAACTCTAAACTTTCTACTGAATATTGATAGATCTTGTCTAAAACATTAAAATTGATCCAGCGTTGACTAATTCTGCTCAATTTTGAACAAAATATGCAAAAAACCTGAAATTTCACTAATATTTTTTGAGATTTTAACGATTTTTGGGTTAATTGCAACAAGAAATCGACCATTTCTTCTAAATTTGGATGGATATCGACAAAACAATTAAGATGAATCGATACTGAATAGTTTCGCTCAATAATTGTCAAATATTTGCAAAAAAACCTGAATTTTCACCTTTTTTCTTCGTGTTTTCGACGTTTTTTGGGTTTACTGCTAAGAAAAATTGAAAATTTCCTCAAAATTTGGATAGATCTCGTCGAGAAAATTAAAATGAGAAAACAATTTACTATTAATGCTCAATATTTAGCAAAATATGGAAAAAACCTGAAATTACAGCAATATTTTCCAATTTTCAACGTTTTTTGTTTAAACTGATTCGATTTATGGAATATTTCTCACGAATTTTATAGGTTTATTCAAAAGTATTAAAATTATTCCAACGTTGACAAGTTTTCCTCAATTTTGAACGAAATATGTGAAAAAAATAAAATTTCACTAAATTTTTTTCATGATTTCGACGTTTTTTGTGTAAACCGATGAAAAAATTGAATATTTTTTCTTTATTTGGATAGATCATGTTTAAAAACTTAGAAATAAGTCAATAGTTTATTAGTTATGGCAAATATTTAGCATAATATTGCAAAAAACCTGAAATTTCACAGAATGTTTTCGAGTTTTCGACGTTTTTTCTTTTAATTGCTACGTAAATTGAGTATTTCTACTCAGTATGGTACTTATGGTATGGTATCAGTACTTATATCTTTTAAATAACATTAAATTGAGTCCCAAGTTGATTAGTTTTGCTTCAGTTTTAGCAAAATATGACATAAAACCATAAAAATTACCAATATTTTTCGAATTCCTCACCTTATTTGAGATATCTGCTAAAATTAAAAATAAAGATTTCTGCTGAATTTGGATAGATCTTGTCAAAACCTTTAAATTGAGTCCCAAGTTGACCAGTTTTGATCAATATTTCACCGATATTTTTCGTGTTTTCGACGTTTTTTGGATTAACCGCTAGGAAAAATTGAATACTTCCACTGAATTTGTATAAACCTATTTCAGGACATGAAAACGAATCTAATGTTGACTAGATTCCTTCAATTTTTAGCATAATATTGCAAAAAACCTGAAATTACACCAATATTTTCAATTTTCAACGTTTTTTGGTTTAACTGCTTCGATTTATGGAATATTTCTCCCGAATTTTGATAGGTCTATTCAAAAGCATTAAAATTGTTCCAAAGTTGACTAGTTTTCCTCAATTTTGAACGAAATATGTGAAAAAATTGAAATTTCACCAAATTTTTCGAGATTTCGACGTTTTTTGTGTAAACCGATGAAAAAAATTGAATATTTTTTCTTTATTTGGATAGATCTTGTTAAAAAAATTTCAAATAAGTCAAAAGTTTATTAGTTATGGCAAATTTTTGCATAATATTGCAAAAAACCTAAAATTTCACAGAATGTTTTCGAGTTTTCGATGTTTTTTCTTTTAATTGCTTCGTAAATTGAGTATTTCTACTCAGCATGGTACTTAAGGTATGGTATCAGTACTTAATATCTTGTCAATAACTTTAAATTGAGTCCCAAGTTGTCAAGTTTTGCTTCAGTTTTAGCAAAATATGACCAAAAACCATAAAATTTACCAATATTTTTCGAGTTCTCCACCTTTTTTGAGTTATCTGCTAAAATTAAAAAATATGGATTTCTGCTGAATTTGGATAGATCTTGTCAAAACCTTTAAATTGAGTCCCAGGTTGACCAGTTTTGATCAATATTTAGAAAAATATGGCAGTAAACCTGAAATTTCGCCTATATTTTTCAAGTATTCGACGATTTTTGTTTTCAATGCTACGCAAATTTGAATATTTCTGTTGAATATGGATAGATCTTGTCAGAACCTATAAATTGAGTCCCAATTTGACTAGTTTTGCTCAAGTTTTAGCAATATATGAACAAAAACCTGAAATTTGAATTCTATTTTTCGAGTTTTCGACATTTATTGGATTAACTGCTACGAAAAATGGAAGGTTTCTAATAAATTTGTTTAGAACCCATTTAAATGCATTAAAAACGAATCTAATGTTGACTAGATTTCTTCAATATTTCGCAAAATATGGCCTAAAACTTGAAATTTAACCGATTGTTTTTGAGTTTTTGACGTTTTTTTGGTTAACCGCTACTAAAAATGGATGGTTTCTATCGAATTTAAGTAGACTCATTTAAATGCATTAAAAACGAACCTAAGGTTGACTAGATTCCTTCAATTTTTCGATAAATATGGCCTAAAACTTGAAATTTAACCGATTTCTTTCGAGTTTTTGACGTTTTTTTGGGTTTTCCGGTATGAGAAATTGAATGGATCTGATGATTTAGTATATATCTCTTCAAAGGCATTAAAAGGATTCTAATATTGACTAGATTACTTGAATTTTTAGCAAAATATGGCCAAAAAACTTTAAATTTCACCGATATTTTTCGTGTTTTCTACGTTTTTTTGGATTTACCGCTAGAAAAAATTGAATACTTCCACTGAATTTGTATATACCTATTTCAGGACATGAAAACGAATCTAATGTTGACTAGATTCCTTCAATTTTTAGCAAAATATTGCGAAAAACCTGTAATTTCAACGATATTCTTCAGGTTTTTCACGTTATTTTGTTTTACTGCAGCGAAAAATTTAGAATTTCTACTGAATTTTGATAGATATCGTCTAAAGCATTAAAATTAATCCAGCAATAATTAATTTTGCTCAATTTTGAACAAGATATGCCAAAAAAATGAAAATTCAGTGATATTTTTCAGATTTCGACGTTTTTTGGGTTAACTGCTCTAAAAAATGGAATATTTCTAAGAAAACTGTATAGGTCTTTCAATAGCATTAAATTTAATCCAAAGACAACTAGTTTTTTTCCAATTTTGAACGAAATATGTGAAAAAACTGAAATTTCACCAATTTTTTTCGATATTTCGACATTTTTTGTGTTAACCGCTGAAAAAATTTCATATTTCTTCTTTATCTGGATATATCCTGTTAAAAAACTTTCAAATAAGTCAAAAGTTTAGTAGTTTTGGCAAATATTTAGCATAATAATGCAAGAAACCTGAATTTTCACAAATGTTTTGGAGTTTTCGACATTTTATGGGTAAACTGCTTGGAAAAATTGAATCACTTTTTTGCATTTTTATAGCTCTCTTAAAAAGCATTAATATGAAACCAATGTTGTCTAGTTTCCTTCAATGATTAGTAAAATATGGCAACAAACTTGAAATTTCACCGATATTTTTGAATTCTCGACGTTTTTTGAGTTATCTGCTAAAAATAATAATATATTTCTGCTAAATATGGATAGATCTCGTCAAGAACTTAAAATTTAATCCAAAGTTGACAAGTTTTGCTCTCTTTTCGGTATAATTTGGCCAAACACCTGAAATTTTACCTAGTTTTTGACGTTTTGATAGATTACATTATTAACATATATTTTGTTTTAAACACCTTTGAAAAATCTCGTTTAGATTTTCAACAGGAATCCAAATTTGATTAGATTAAGGATAGGAGCAAGGAAAAGTATGAAAAATTGCCCATTTTTTCGGATTTTCCCGAAAATTGATATGGAAAATCTAATTTTTATCTCATATTTTGACTGCCATTGATGAGATTATAAGGAGGAGTCCTAATTCCAAATAAAATTTTTTCAAATTTTAGAACAATTCTCTTCAACAAATTGAAACAATTCCAACAAATGCCCTCTTTCCGCCGATTAAAACTTTAATTAAAAGATAAATATGAAATTTTTTTCGAAACCTTTTAAAATTCTTGTTAAGATCTTTAAAACTAGTCCAAATCGATAAGGTTCTTCGAGTTTTTTGCAAAATACAGCCATAAAACAGTCAAATTTAGATAAAATGCCTAATTTAAGACAAAGTTTCGGTAAAATGTACAAAAACAGACCTTAAAAGGGCTGGAGCGAAACACCGATATTCGTCTTCCCGGTATTTGACCATTCCGAGTTGATCGATCCGAATCGACATCGCAGAACTGTCCTCTTGGAATTGACCTACCGTAATCAACATCGCGGAGTCAACCTCCCGGAGTCAACCTCCCGGAGTCAACCTCCCGGAGTCAACCTCCCGGAGTCGACCTTCCGGAGTCGACCTCCCGGAGTTGACCTCCCGGAGTCGACCTCCCGGAGTAAACCTCCCAAAGTTGTCCATCCGGAGTCGACCTCGGATCAACGACGTTTTGTCATCAACCTCTGGTCATTGAGCTCTGGTTACCAACCTGGGTTCATTGACCCAGGGTCATTGACCTCGGGTCATCGACCCCGGGTCATTGACCTCGTGCATTCCACCTCGGGTCACTCGACCTCGGGTAATCGACCTTAGGTCATTTACCTCGGGTCATCGACCTCAGGTCATTGACCTCGGATGATCGACCTCGGATCATTGACCTCGGGTCATTGACCTCGGGTCATCGACTTCCCGGATTTGACCTCCCGGAGTTGACCTCTCGGAGTCGACCTGGAGTCGACCTTCTTGAGTCGACCACCCGTAGTTTTCCACCCGGAGTTGACCTCGGATCAACGACGTTTTTTTCATCAACCTTTGGTCATGGAGCTCTGGTTATCGACCATGGTTCATCGACCCAGGGTCATTGACCTCGGGTCATTCACCTCGGGTCATTGACCTCGTGCATTCGACCTCGGGTCAATGACCTTGGGTCATCGAACTCAGGTCACTGACCTCGGATGATCAACCTCGGGTCATTGACCTCAGGTCATTGACCTCGGGTCATCGACGTCCCGGAGTTGACCTCTAGGAGTCGACCTCCTGGAGTCGACGTCCCGGAGTCGACGTCCCCGGAGTCGACGTCCCGGAGTCGATGTCCCGGAGTCGACCTCCCGGAGTCGACCTCCCGGAGTCGACCTCCCCGAGTCGACCTTCCGGAGTCTACCTTCTGGAGTCGACCTCCCAGAGTAAACCTCCCAGAGTCAACCTCATGGAGTCGACC